>JARHVA010001675.1:1490000-1877500 GCA_037957365.1 Torreya grandis
AACCATGTAAAATGTATAAAGCATAGTATAATGATTCATGCAAAAGTGATAAGTGAAATCATGTTTGACAAATAGTCAAAAATATAAGATATTTAAATGGATCACAAATCCAATCCAAAACATATAATATAATAATGTGAGATAAAACCATGTCATGTACACAAATACTGATATATTTTATTACATATGCTATCTACAACATTTGAAACATCCGTATGTAGATAAATGTTGATGTTATCTAGAGTCTCATCAATCTTCACAAAAAAGTTATGAAAATACTTCCTTTTATATCATCTAAACTAAAAAGGTATGTGTATAGGAAGAAGATTAATGCTCATGTGTTTTATCCTATGTGGGATAATCAATGTGAGGAATAGGTTTCTCAATGGGTATGGTATATGTGGAGCTAGGAGGAGGTGCAACTAGTGGAGAAGGATGAACCTATAGGAGAAGGAATAAGTGATGATGGTGTAGACTATGGGAAATATTATAGATAGTATTGAAATACATGACATAAATTAGTAATATGGGTAGAACATTGATGCCAAAAACAATATACTTCCCTATATTTAGGGACATACTCTAGAAGTAGCTTGGGACAAGATATGGTCTTATCTTTTGGTTGGGCAATGACTAGTCATAATGTGTTGATGTAATACCTAAGTTTTTGGTAGTGGGTAGAAGAGTGGTTATTTTTTATATAAAAGCAACAAATACATATATTAGTAGTTTTATGCCCTTAACCATTGGTGTGTCTAGGGATATGTGTGGTTGACTTGGGCTTACATACCTCTTTTATTTACTTGTTACATTTCTCTATGTTCTTAGATAGGTTGGCCTATGGAATAACCTTGGCTAAGTAGACTATATATAGGAGGTATTGGTTAGTATTTAAGCATTATGTGTGAATTATTCTGATAATAGTGCATTGTTGTGAAGGTTACCCCCTCAAAGTGGCTTTGTTACATTATCCACTATTTTGTTCTGCTCTCAATTATCATTGTGTAATCTCTCATATTTTCTTATTCTATAAAATATAAAATCATTCTATGTGAATATCTAAGTAATTTCATTACAAGTGGTATCACAGCTTCAATTTGGGAGAGTTACCTATGGCATTTTTTTTTGGATCTAGTGAGGTGTGGCTTCTAGGAGCAATGAAAACAAAAAAACATAACTTGCAATACAGGAAGAATTAATTTTTTTCATCAATGCATTATATCTCAAGACACTTTTTTGAAAAAAATATTTAAAAAAAAAGTCTAGAAATTTTTTTCCCCTTGTACACTTGTAGTCATTAAATTTATCTCGATGAGATGATCACAATGATGTATTATATCAGTATATTTTTTGGGGGTCAAAACCCTCCTAGGGTTTATTTATGGTAGGTCCTTCAACTCAAAGAAGAAAAGGGGAACCAAAAACTCCTAAAACTCCTTCTACTGATGACATGGAATCTATAACTTTAGATTCAATAATTTTTTAGCTTCAAGAGGACATAAAAAACTTAGTGAGGCATGATGAATTTGTTGCAATCAAACCTAATGTTTTAGGGATACACAAAGATATTAATGGAGTTCATAGTGAATTGTATCATACCACTACACAATTGGTTACCCTCACATCTCAATTTCAGCCTAACAATCCTCCATTTCAGCATTTAAATCCTCCTCTCAATAACTCCCATACTAGTATGAAATCAATGTTTCCAAACATGGACATGCATAAGTTTGATGGTAAGAATCCTCTCACTTGGATTAACCAAATTTAGAGTTTATTTGAGCTACATCAAACCCCTAGTTCTTAGAATGTGATGGTGTCATCCTTGTATATGGAACTTGAGTAATTCACTTAGTATCATTAGTTATGTGCTCAAAAGAAAAATAATGGTGCTCTTGTTACATGGACTATTTTTACTAAGGAGTTGACAACTCATTATTATAATAATGTCTCTGAGAACTATTTCATCCAATTAGTCAAGATATAGCAAACAAGACCTATGAAGGATTATATTCATCAATTTTAGAATCTCTCTTTAAGGGTGGAAAATATCACTAAGATAAATTTTATATATCTATTTTTGGGTGGCGTCAAAGATAAAATCCAATACAAAGTTCAAATGTTTAGCCCATCATCTATATCAAAAATTATCCTAAAGGCACACACGATAGAAGAAAAAGAGATGGTCAAAAGGAAAACTTTCACTATTGGTCATGATCACAACTTTCTAGTACCATCATTTCCATAGCCCACTAGATTAACATAAATAAAAATTGAGGATAAGTGAGACAAAGGGTTATGTTATGGTTTTGATAGCAAATGGAGAAAAGACCATCATTGTGCTGAGAAGAAGTTGTTTTACATTGAAGGTGCTAATGATGATGAAGAGGATGTAGAATTACATGATGTAGATGTAGAAGTTCATGAGGAAGAATCTGAAGACTCTCAAACTACTATTTCATGCCATTCCCTATCAGGTATTAGTACTACCCAAACTCTTAAGGTGATGGGTTTCTTTAAGAAATAGAAGGTCACTATCTTGATTGATTCTAGGAGAACACACAACCTCATCTATAGTAATTTGGTTGCTCATTTCAATTGTTTCATTTATCTAGCTCCAAAATTTTAGGTTATGATTATAGATGGTGGTACTATCAGTTGTTTAAGAAAATGTCATAGTATTAAGTTAGCCATGGGAGACTACTTATTGTATTCTCCTATGTTTTCTATTCTGATGGGTGGAGTTGATATTGTTCTAGGAGTCCAGTGGCTCACCACTTTGGGCACTATTGAGATGAATTTTCAAGAATTATTCATGTATTTTCATTTTGAAGAAAGGACATTTGATCTAAGAGGATTAAAATCTAAATCTTCCCAACTTGTTAGCTCCCATCAAATGACAAATATTCTCTATAAGAGTACTAAGGTGTTTGTAGACTGCTTATTTTCTACAGAAGTATAGCCAACTCAGCCATCTCCACCTCTTGATCTACAACAAATAATTGATGCTCATTCTATTATTTTTGGAGACATGCCAAAAGTATTTTCACCTAGCTACATGCATGATCATGCTATCACACTTATTCTTGGTAGTACACCACCCAACATCAAGCCATATAGGTATCTCTATGCCCAAAAAATTTAATTTGAAAAGATGTTACAAGAGATGTTGGATGGAAGAATCATTTTTCATAGCCAAAATGAATACTCATCACTAGTTATCATGGTGAGAAAGAAAGATGACACTTGGAAGATGTTTCCTAACTATAGAGAACTCTAAAATTACTCTATTAAAGATAAGTTTGTAATTCCTATCATTTATGATTTGCTAGATGAATTGAATGGTGCTCTTTATTTTACCAAGTTAGATCTCTGTTCTAGGTATCATCAAATTAGGATCTGTGATGAAGACATACCCAAAACTACTTTCAAGACTCATGAGGGCCATTATGAGTTTTTGGTTATGCCTTTTGGCCTAAAAAATGCACCATCTATTTTTTAGAGTTTGATGAATACTATTTTTAAGCCATTTTTGAGGAAATTTTTTTTGGTATTCTTTGATGATATCCTCATTTATAGTAAAAATTGTTTAGACCATTTGCAACATGTGAAACTAGTACTCTCCATTTTGGAGCAAAATCAATTATATGCCAAACCTTCCAAATGTAATTTTGGGGCTAGTGAGCTTGAATATTTTGGTCATTTGGTATCTTATGAAGGAGTGAAAGTGGATCCTAAAAAAATCCAAGCAATGGTAGACTGGCCAATTCTTAAGACACTTAAGCAACTTTGGGGATTTTTGGGACTTACTAGTTATTACCATAGATTTGTCAAAAATTATGGTAGTATTGCATCCCCATTTACCTCTTTGTTAAATAATGACTCCTTTTAGTGGACTAATGTAGCTACCCAGGCATTTGAACAATTGAAATTGGTTGTGTACTACTCCAGTATTAGCCACTCCTAATTTTTCTAAGACTTTTATGGTTGAATGTGATGCATTTAGGTATGGTATGGGTGTTGTACTTGTGTAAGAAGGAAAACCACTAGCATTTGAAATTCATCAAATCAAGGGTAAAAATTAGCACAAGCCCATCTATGAGAAGGAAATGATGGCCATTTTACATGCAGTTAAACAATGGAGACCTTATTTGATGGGTCATCACTTTTAGGTAAAAATTGATCATGATATTCTTAAATATTTTTTAGAACAAAGGTTGTCATTTGAAGAAAAAATGGGTAACTAAGATGCTAGGCTATGATTTTGAAATAGTCTACAAAAAATGCAATGAGAATGTGGTGGCAGATGCACTATCTAGAAAAGATGAATCAATTAAGGCATTGTTATGTGCCATAACCATTTTGTATTCAAATTAGCTAGAGGAATCATGATCAAAATAGGAACATGATAATACTACTCATGATTTGATTCAAAATATTCAGTAGGGTTTAGAAGGATTTGAAAAATTCACATGGAAAGGTAATGCATTATGGTAGAAAAATAGATTATACCTATGTAAGAATTATCTTCTTAAACAAAAAATCCTTTAATAACTTCATGAAACTCCAATTGGGGGTCATTCAAGATTTTTGAAAACCCTATCATAGGATCAAGAAATATTTTTTTGGGAAGGTCTCATGGGGGATGTCCTAAAATATGTGGCTGAATGTATGATCTATCAACAAAACAAAGGTGAATCCATCAAAACTCTAGGTCTTTTACAGCCTTTATCTATCCCTATCCAACATTGGGAAGAGGTCTCTATGGATTTAATTATAGGGTTACCAAGATCTGATGGTCAAAATGTTATCATGGTTGTTGTAGATGATCTCAGTAAGTATGCTCATTTTTGTTCATTATCCTAGCCATTTTTTTATAGTACAATAGCTTTTGATTTTCTTAATATAGTTCAAAAACTATATGGGACTCCTATGTTCATTGTCAATGATAGAGATCCCATTTTTACTAGTAATTTTTAGACTAAGTTATTTACATGTTTAGGAACTCAATTGGCTCATAGTTCATCCAATCATCCTCAATACGATGGACAAATTGAGGTAGTCAACAAATATCTAGAAGGATATCTCCATTATTTTATTTTTGATAAATAGGATAAATGGGTTCATTGGCTACCACTTGTCGAATGGTGGTATAATACTTCTATTTATAGTTCTTCCAAAATGTCTCCTTTTATATCACTATATGGATACCACCTCCATCCATCACTTCCACCTTGAAGGTCCATCTTAAGGTTCTTGTAGTTGAAGAACATATTCACCATCAATAAGAGGTCCTTACAAATTTGCATTAAAATTTAGCTATGGCCCAGAATCACATGAAGCAACAAGTAGATCAATATAGAAGTGAGAGGCATTTTGACATTGGTTATTGGGTCTTTGTTCACTTACATTCATACAAATAGATTCCATTGAAGCAACAAAAAAAGGATAACAAGTTATCCCATAAGTATTATGGGCCTTATTAGATCTTTTTAAAAAATGGTAGTGTGGCCTACAAGTTAGATTTTCCTTCATCCACTCGCATACATTCATTATTTCATGTATCATGATTGAAAAAAGTCATTGGACATAGAGTTACCATTCAAAAAAAATTACCAAAATTGGATGAGGAAGGTATAGTTATTCTTGATCTTGAGATGATCCTTCAATGATGCACCAAGCAACTACATTCTAGAGAAATTATAGAATACCTAATCAAATGGAATAATATACCATGTGAAGATGCCACTTGGGAGGATGAAACATTTGTGTAGCAACATCCAGAGTTTCCACAACATTGAGTACAATGTTGTTTTAAAGGGGAAGGGCTTGTTATGCCCTTAACCATTGGTGTGTCTAGGGATATGTGTGGCCTACTTGGGCTTACATACCTCTTTTATTTACTTGTTATATTTCTCTATGTTATTAGATAGGTCAGCCCATAGAATAACCTTGGCTAAGTAGACTATATATAGGAGGTAATGGTTAGTTTTTAAGCATCATGTGTGATGTATTATGCTAATAGTGAATTATTGTGGAGGTTGCCCCCTCAAAGTGGCTTTGCTATATTATATAGTATTCTATTCTACTGTCAATTATCACTGTGTAATCTCTCATATTTTCTTATTCTACAAAATATAAAATCATTCTATGTGAATATCTAATTAATTTCATTATAATTAGACTAAGGGATTTACTATTTGAAGGGGTAAAAGAAGAATCCTAGGGAAACTAATATAGATGATAATCTTTGGTCTAATGACCAATAAATTTATGAATGCTATAAAAAGGATGATCTGCCCATTGTGTGACTAAGGGATCAAGCTGAGGTAATGGAAGAAGACCACTAAGGAAGGGGAAATCTAGATCAGAAAGTAGACTAGTCTCATCTATAGGTAAGGATGGATGTGTAGTGGATCTAAGAAAAGTGGATAACATATGTGGAGGAAGCATACTAGAAGGGTCATGAGATATGGAAAAATGATAATTTCCTATCATAGCATGATCCATCCATAATCTTGAGAGGCTCTATTGTGAATGGATACATAATATGTGAGTGTGTCATCTCTAAAATTTGAAAAATAATGAAAAAACTAATATTAGGTACTATAACAGAAGTAAAAATAGAATAAGAAAAAAAGACCAAAATAAATAATAACAATATCTAAGAACTTTGGAATTTATAGCTTGGATGAATCCAAATAAAAATGGGTCATCTAAAGCATAATTTTCATCATAATTGGGTTTTTATAAGTCAATATTACATTTAGGAACTATTTTATTAGTCAAGGAAGTATGGTGAATGAAATGTCTAGTTTTGGTTAAAATGATTGATATGTCATTAGAAGGTTGCTGATGGGATCAAGGTTAAAGAGAAGGAGGATGTTGAGTGATGATGTAAGGGGAAAGATCAAAAAATTTTATCTTTATTCTTATCTCATATGGCTCATCATCATCAAAGTCTAAGAGGTTAGGTATAATATTCTTAATTAATTTGGGATGACCATTATAACCTCTAGTGGAGTTAACTGATAGTTGAAGTGTTAGGATTCTTGAAATTGAACACTAGGTAAGGGTTGAAGAGTGGGTATTTTAAAGACATTGTATGCTTGGAAATATTCTATTTTAGAAGTATTTTTTTCCCTTTGAATCACACCATTGTGAGGAAATTTGAAAAATTAGCATGTAGATGAAGTGATTGCTCTCATACAATGAGTCCAAGGTTAATCAAGTAAGATATTATAAGAAAGTGGAAATTTAAATATCATGAATTTCACATAGATGGGGATAGGAGGAAAGGTAATGGGAAGCCAAACATAACCTAGAGGAGGTATTTGTATTTTTTCATATCCTTGGAATGTATTGCATGTGGATTTAAGGATAGATTCAAAATATACAAGTGTTTTAATAAAGTTAATGGAGGCAACACAAGTGCCTGAACCTCATCAATTAAAGAATGTTTAATTTGGATATCACCTATTTGGATTATAATGATTAAAGGATGATCATCCACATGAATAAATATATCATCAAGAAACATAAAAGAGATAGGGAATTTAAGTGAGAGGGAAGTGTCCACTATTTTGTTAACATGGATAGACATCTCTTCACATTATTGAAGTATGTTATATTTGGATCTGGTTAAGGTATCCTCTTGCCTTATAGGAGGAGGACAAGGGATGTTAATTTTGAATAATAATTTCATTAGGAATTTATGATGGTAGGGATAATTTCACATTATCTCTAACAAGGGGATTTGATATGGAAAATGGAAAAGTTCCATAATGGGATCCCATTCATCATAACCTATCAGAGGATTATTAGTTATAAGTGCATAGTGTTGCAAGAGTTCCTAATAAGAGGGGTTGGATGCAAAATTATAATTATGTTGATAAGGCATGGTTTATTTAGGTTAGTTTCAAGTGGGTTTATATTATGTGATGGTTTGTTGAGGTACATCTTTTGGATGAGTAGTATAAATATTGATTGAATTTTGAGGGATGTTTTCTTATGGTATAGAATTTGGGGAAAGATTAGAACTTATATCAATGGTATGAGAGGTATGGTCAATTTGTGTATTTGGAAGTGGTGTGTGTGTGGGTATTGGTTCCTATTACCTTAATTAAATTAGATGGGATAGGTAAGTGTCTTGAATGATGCATAATGTTAGAGAGGTGTGATTGAAAGGTGTTAGGTATGAATCAATGTAACTAACTACTCTTATCATCATATTAACCACATTTTCATAAAGGTTTTTAGGTATATAAGAATTTTAATGTTGTTAGTAGTAAGGTTATGTTGGTCAATGTTGTCTTGGTAGTTAGGAAGGGGATCCTTATAGATATCTAAAAGAGCATTAGCTTGATTTAAATCTTGATTTTTATTTTGAGTCTCATGAACTTTAAGTGTTATGTCATAAGGTTATTAACATTTTTGTATAAGGGATTCATGGTCAAATTTAAGACCAAGAAGAAAATCCATAGTAAGATTTCATAATTGTCTACAAGTCTCATGAGACTAGCCCCAACTTGCATAAAACCAACAAAATTTATTTGGATCATACCATGATTTCATAGGATGAGTGGGGTCAATATCTCATGGTAGAGGTCTTGGAAAATGTTTTTGAATTTTTTTAGGGATAATGGTTTGTGCACATTAGTATGATTGTTTTGATAAAATGTGGGATTATGATTAGAATTATTGTTTGGGAAAATAACATGATCCATGGTGTTGTTTGGATCAATAGCTTAGATGGTGTGTATAGTGTCATTTGTGTCGGTAACACCATAAATGGATGCATGATAGATTTTTTTTGATAAGCATGTGAGTTCCCATTGTAGATTGAGGTGATTCAAATTGGTGCATGAGGAAGTCTTATTATTTGGCTTGGTTAAGAGCTTATACCAAAGTTTTTAGAGAAAGGGTCCTAATGCAATATTATAATTTAGGGTGGAGAGAATTGGTAAATAAGTGGAAGAGATTGTCATCCATCATATTGTGCTCAGGTTTGTTAGACATATTTTTCCATCATTTGATGAATACTTGTGTCATTTTAGCTTTGATTTGTTTATAATTTATAAAATTAGCTAAGATATTTTTGAGGAGATCACTAGTTTGTAATTATTGGACCAATGAGTTGACCAAGTCTTATAGGCTAGTAACAAATAAAGTTTTCAATTTATTTTACTAATATAAAACACCTCTAAAAATGATTCTAGCTAATATTTTAGTGTTAGTGGAAGTATTGAGCTTAACCTAATCCTTATAAAGGTTACCAAATGTTTTTAGATAAAAGGTAGTATCTGTAGATCCATTATAAGTGATGGTGGGGGAGATACCTCCTATGTCAATGTTGGTAATTTGAGGTACTAGAGGTTCATTTTGTAAATTTTTAATAATTTTGTTGATAAGTGGAGGTTGTGGTATGAGGTTACCATGTGAATCCCTAAGGGGGATAAGGGGAACTAGGATTTTTTATTCCCCATGGAAACATGGTGAGGTTGGTTTTGGAGATGTATGAGGTCATTTTGCATCTACATCATCTACTTTGCATTATTAGTTTTAAAAGTATGAATTTGGTTAAGCATTTGTAATAAAAGTTGATTAGTTTGAGTAGCATTTTTTCTAGTGGATGTAGCATGTGATGTATTAGTATTATGTGAGGTATTAAGAGCTTGAGATACACACTGAGTGTAGGATGAGGTAGTAGCAAGTGCCACACTAATGGCATGAGTAGAATTGGTATCAAAAGAAACATTGGTGGAAAAAAAGTAATATTATCATGATTAGGGATGTGGTTATTTTCAAGAGCTCTACTAGAAGTTGAACTTGCCATGTTGGTATAAATACTTAGCATAAAGGTAGAAGGATACATAGATGATGATGTCATGGTGTGGGAAAGAGATATTATAGAGGGTAAAGGTTAGGATTAAGAGAAATGGATTTCCCTAAATCCTAGGGAAAAACTAGGGGAAGGTGAATGGGGTTATCCTATATGAAGTCCCATCATGAGATTATAGATGGTTGTAGGACCTTTTCCTCTATGCTGAGGATTTTCATCGATGAAAAAGATCATTTTAGTTATATATTAAAGGTCACACTCATATTATAATGAAAATAAGGGGTTAAGTGTTGAGGAAGAATGGGGAGGAGAACCATAAGTAGTAGTGTTAGTAGTAAAAAAGACATTGCTTTGATCCATAGTGGGTAACACAAGATGTGTTTTAAAAACCCTACTATAATTGGTAAATTCATCATGTTTGTTTGATTCAATTTTGTATTCTCCTTAATAAATAAATTCATGATGGAGGGAAACTAAAAAATTGGTAAAAATGAGGATCAATTAGTATGATACTTGGTCGAACCAATCACACTATCTTTTAAGATAGTGGATAGGACATGTTATAAAAGATAGTCAAATTGGTTGACTATTTTCTACAGATGGTGAGACTGAGGGAGTCTAAAAGATACATAGTTAGATAGGTCAAATATGTTTTGAATGAAAATATAATATGAAATATATAATAGAATAGGTTAAAAAGAGAGTGTAAGAGACATAATTGATTAGATCAACTATGTTTTGAAGGTAAAGATAGGTTTTGATAGTTATGACTCTAGATGATTTAGTGTTACTTTTTAGATTATTTGAAATAAACACACAAGTAACTAGTTTAACCTAGTTGTGTCACACATCACAAACCTTGTACCAATGTTGGTTGATATAGGTTTTACTATACAACATACAATTATCATAGAGTAAGCAATAAAAATAGAAATTATAATCTATGTGGTCATTCTTGAATGTTTAAAATTATAAATTTTAGAAATAAATATGATAGATAGTTTTCTATAAAAAGGAACTATAAAGGTGGTCTAAGTATGTTTTAGGTAATTAAGACTAAAATGAATATATATTGGTGATAGTACTATATTGGTATTAGGGTCTACCCCCTCACTTCACAATCCCACACCGATAAGGGTATCAGTGCTTTGATAATATATATAGCATCAACCACATATTTAAACTCAGCCAGAAAACCAAGTTGATTTCCCCCTTGGTGATGAAATCCAAGTAGGTATACCTTGCGTAGAATTTTTTTACTACTTATTGATATTATGTAGGTTAGAAGTGTGTGAATAAAATAAAAATAGTGTGACTAAATCAATAAATTAAAACATCCTATTTAGTATATGTGTGTTACTCTAAGCAAGAAATAAAATGAAAAGTGAATTAATTATTAATAAGATGAGTTAATTCATTTAATTTAAGAGTATAGAGTCAATTCAGATGACCAAGTATGCAAAAAATATAGAATAGAATCGATTTGTTTGATTCTATCAATTAAAGCAAGAGCTAGAAAAACACAATCGAATGAGTCAATTGAGTCTCCTAGGTAATAAATCCAACTATAGAACTTTGTCAATCTAGTTGACCTAGTTTGTTGTAGAGTTACAGTTTTATAAATTGAAAACTATGGAAAATAGGACTATAATGAATAAAATAAATGACTAAGATGGTGACAATAAACATGATGCTTTTTAAGGTGATGAAATTATTTTTTTATACTATGTAATCTAGATGAATATTTTATCCTACTAATAGATACAACTCAGTCAAATGAGTTTAAAACTTGTATGTAAAGTAATTAATTAAGTTAAGTTGATCAATCCAGTTATCTATGGATGAAGATGACTTGAACAAATAAAAAAAGAGTCAATTCGATCAATTGTGTGTTAAACCTACACAAAAATTTAAATTGAGTCAATAGATTTGATCCAGTGATGCATAAATGAAATAAATGATAAATGATAATAAATTAAGGCATGAAATAAAACATACAAGGGTTAGTTCATGTTAGGTTCACTAGAATATATACAAGGGAAATTGAATCTGATCTACAAATCAATCATAGCTTAGAGAAGATAAATCAAACTATCCCTTCTACTTGTTGGTAAATTTAGACAATTAGGGTCATGACCAATATGGATCTATTAGACCTAACTAAGGGGTCTCTTACCACACAATATCACTAGAGAGGGTTCAAAATCCTATATTCAAGTAATATCACATAATAACCCTATCTAATTCTTATGTTTTCTTATCAAATTAAATTAAAAATTAATCTAGTGCTCACCAAATCATGTGGCACAAAATGGGGATAATGAACATAAAAGTAAACATGAAAATAAGAAATTTACTAAAGCTAATGTAGAGGTAATCATAGTGCATGGAAAGATAAACATATTCATAATCTAACACATGCAAATATATCTAATAATAAAGGGGAGCAAGAGTTATGAGTACTTACCTTGAATATGAACCCGGCAAGCCTCAATCTCTACTTTGGCTAATGGTGTTTTGTAAGAGGTTTTTTTGGTTTGTAAGGATACAAATATAGGTAAGATCTAGGATACATGACTTCTACTATGCATCCAAGATACTTATCCCATAAGACAAGATTCTTATATCCAAAGAAATTATGAAATCGTAAGCAATAGATCCTCAAGTAAAATGGTGGGTAAGCATATTCAAAAATAAATGATTATCTCTATCTCTCTAATGACAATGGAAAAAATGATGCACTTATATATTTGTATCTAGACATAAACCCTTCTTATGTTTTAGTTGATAGTTTCATCCCAATCAACCATGTTCTTTAATAAATAAAGTAGTTAGGTCCTAGACTAGGTCAATTGAGGTTGACCTAGTCCTGTAACATGATTATTTTTAATAGGAGTGTCAGCCCATGTGAATTTATTTATTAAATGACAAAAATAATTTTTGGCTTAGGTAGGGGCTATTTAAGGTGGTGAATTACGTGTAAGAGTGTGTAAGGGAGGTGTTAAATCCTAGGGAAATGTATAAGAGAGGTTTTTGTTGGTTTTAAGTGGTCCTATAGGAAACAATAATCTTTTGAAGCACCAATGGTCTACCCACCCCTTTCCTAGTTTACCCTTTAATGCATACACTTAGAGATATTAAGACTCAACAATTTCTTGCAAGAGAGAAAGAATTAGAAATTGATAAAGTTTAAAAAAAAACTATGTGTATTTAGGTTTTATAAAGTCACAACCAAACTAGAGGTTTAACCCTACACTGACCTCTTTGGTAATATGCTCCTCAAATTTAAGTGAATGCATAATGGTGATGATGATGTTGTGTGCTCTATAGGTTCCTATCATAAAATTAAAAAAATCTGAGGAGTTACTTTCAAGGCATACTAAAACATCCTAGAGTTCATAATCTCCTATGACTTGGCTATAGTTGATGCAAGGGCTAACACTTATAAGATTTATGAGGTTTTTAGGATTAGGAAGACAACCCTAATGTCAAGTGGGTCAATAAATAAGACATATATCCCCACATGGTCCACACCTTCAAGGAGGGTGTCCATGTAGGGATTATCCTACTTGATCAATTATTTATGGAAAGTTACTACTTGCACATTGATCTCCTCTAGGTGTCCCTACTTGCCATCATTCTCAAGAGTGAGGAGATCCTAGACCTCAAGAGTGTCATCAACTTCTAGTTGGTGCACTATGTCGTAGAGGTTAGGAATAGTGGTAGTTTATATATGGTGAGTTATCTTGTAGATTCCATATGTAGTATTATAGTGTTCAATCACTCTACTTTTCTACTTTAGACTCTTAGGGGTGTAGTAGTCTATACAGTGTCCTATAAATTATATGGCCACAATTAATAGAATCAATTATATGAAATCTATGAGTCTTTCTACCCTATGGCTTACATGTATATCAATTAGGTAGCCATTCCCTAACCCTCTAACTAAATCAGGTAATGTATTGCCCCTATTAGTGACTATTGGTACTATAATTATGATACCATCATCTAAGTGGTAGGTATTCATAAGGTCCATCTCTCCATTCCCTACCATGTTCTAAATTAGTTTGATGAGTAAGAGATTACTTATATATTGATAGAGGTCATCTTTAATTATTGCCTCATTCACCAACAAAAATATTACTCAACCTTCCCTTTCACCATCTTCCACCATATATAAAAAAATCTACCTCTATTATAGGCAGTGTGCAAGGACTCTTATAACCTAGGTAGGGTAGAGCACAAAGAATGGGGTTTGTATAGATTTTTCAGGGCCCATATGGATAAATATTAGTCTCAATTAAATACAACTTATGGACATGAGCTCATAATGAGGATAAAATCCACCTCAATCTAGTAGATGACAAAAAGGTATTGGCTAGAATTGAAGCCAAGAAGAAAAAAGGAAAGTAGGCATAGATTGAACCATCCACTTAGAACATCCCTATAATGACACCTAAAATTTCAAGGAAGATCCACCAAAGGGTTCCCAACTCCCTCTCCTCCATTATTCTCACCTCCTTGGGTTTCTACTATATCTCCACCACCTCTTATATTTTAGGTAGCTCGATTATAGGTTACATAGTCATTATGGTTCAACATCAACAAAAACTTAGATTCAAGTATAAAAGGTGAATAGAAGACATATATTTATATCCTTCCTCTACCTTCAACCATCCATCAATAACCTAGTGGATCACCCTTAGGTTTCTCTTTCCCTACTTGGCCCACCAAGTGGTACTGCCCCTTTTTCCAATTTTGACTTCCCCATAATTCCCTTAGGTACCTTTGGCTACAGCCATATACAATATCCTTATATCTAAAGTTTTATCCACCCAACTCATTCCACTAGTAAGGATCCATACAACTCACCTCAGGCCTTTAGGATCTATAACTTCCTCAATTTTAGCACCTTCTTTGGTCCTTCCATAATTTCATCCAACTCTTAATGCTCCCACTTTGATAGCTTCGATGGTACCCTTAGTGATGTGTTTAATCATGTGAAAAATTCCATTAGTTTTATCCACTTAAATGGAAACTATAGTCTATATAGGCTTCCCATCTATACCTATCCACCATTTCCACCATTACTCTTATTTTTGTAACACAAAATGATCTAGGTAAGAGGCCCAAGAAGAAATAAAAGGTAACTCTTGCTCCTCATCTTTATATTACTCATAAATTGCCTCCCAAGACTTCCTTATCCATTAACCTAGGTGCTTAAGGATTTGGATTTAACCAACCAATTTACTCTTTCCTTTTTAACACTCCTCTCATTGATGTCATGAGCCCATAGGTCAATTTGACCCAAATCTAATTACATGCCAAGATGTTCTCATGGGCTTCCCCATTTTTACTCACCCCTTTCAAACATATTCCTCCACCTCATCCATTTGTCTCTTCTTTCCTTCCCTTTGTTTCTTCTATTCCTACTCCTCCCATGCCTCCACCTTCCACTTCTATCTCTAACACCCCTGGTTCACCCCATTTTACCTTAGGAATTATCATAGGATCATAAGAGCCTAAGATAATTCTATAGGTTGATCTATAAGTTTAGTGGGAGTTTGGAAAAATCTTAGGAAACATGAGGAGGATCCTCACTCAAATATTTACTCAATTAGGTTACCTAGTGGTTTGGTATACCAAGCACGACCGCATCTAATGAAGAAGATAAGGTTGTTAAGGATCTAGTGTCTAAGCTATGGGCCACTCATGGCATGTCTAAAAATATTATGAAGATATTGAATGATAAATCATAAGTTCCTAAGGTGTAGGTTAATATCACCTTCCCTATGGACCTAGTTGTCAAGGTAAAAGAGTCCCTCTTATGACTCTTCTCAACTTTGGAGGAAGTAGTCAAGACCTTGACTATGAACAAAGAGAACCTCTAGTAGGTCTAGGCATATTTGGAGAGGATTACCCACATAGAAAAAAATTATAAAAATCTAGTTATGGTTTTAATAATGTCATGTTCCCAGAGCTAAAGATCATTCATATGTATGACCTCAACTTGTACTAGACCTATACTAGAAGCATGAGAGCTTCAATTTAGGAATACCTGGAAATAATGTAGATGGTCATGTAACCTCTAGAATAAGGTAGTTAAAATATGTTTAACTAATTCAAGGAAGTCAAAATACATGTGTTATTCCATTTGGATGGCACACTTATTGATAGAGGTGAGTTTTAGGTTCACCTAGGTCACTTCAACTAGGTCTTAAGGAGGAGAATGGCCAAGGGCATTCTAGACATTTCAAATTAATCTATAGCTAGTATCTATAAGGTGTCAGAAGCTAAAGTTTCCTTTAAGTCCCCACTCTAGGTGCATAAAATTATTTTATCCCAATTAGAGTTAATATTATGTGATCCTCACATGAACCTAGCCAAGATAGATAGGGAGTTTGATATAGTGGTAGTCATGCTAACTTCTAGGCAACATAACCTAAAGATTTGGGACACACTTTTGATCTAGCTCATTAGCATATTGATTAAGTGGGACCCTAGGCATATTTTGGGAGGAGTTGAGAATATTTTGTTTGTTTTGAATATTTATAGTTGTAACAACTTTGAGAGGCCATCATGGCTAAATATGTGAATCTCATTCTACTTGGAGGTGAACCCCATCCTCTAAATATTGTAAACTACAATCCCTTCTAATGGTTGACATTTCATATGTAAAGAAACTCTATTAAAATTCAATGATAACTTTATGATTTATCTTAGACTATGTTCTGTATATCCATGAATGTAATCCATCATTTTTAACTTTAAAATAATGTTAATTTTAAAAGATTAATTTTGTGATTATTTATTAATAATGAATGCAATATTTTAAATTTGTTCTACTATTTTAAATCATTTATGAATTTTTATAATTTTATTTACAACACTTATAATTTTTGTACCTAAAGTTGAAGATTATACTTTGAGACCCTATGTGTAACTTACTATAGGCCTTTCCTTTTATTATACCTAGACTCTTTCCCCTATGTGATGATGATTTCAATCCCCTGGTGAAACTCAACACACATTGATATAACTACGGCTGGGCAAACAACTTGATTCTTGAAGCATTAGTACCCTTTAGATCCTAGAAACATCCTTTATGGCCTTAACTTGATCCCCATTTTCTATTTATTATATGAATATGAACAAGTCCTTCCCCTTCATTTAAAAATTGGTAAACTGAAACCCAATAGTTCTTGTGATTAAAATTTATTCAAGATAAGGGTTGTAATCACTATTTCAAATTCGTATCGGACCCTAATGGTAATAATACATCTCTTAGAGACTTATTTTAATAAAGCTATATCATGGAGCCCAATACCTACAATCATGTCCTAGATTAAATTAGATTAAATCCTAAAATAGAATATGAAACTTCTTTATCATCCTAAAGTTCTCATAAGTATTTCAGGATAGGATTTTGGATCAGATTACAAAATGTGCTAGAATGAGGGCCCAGGTGTGATTACTAGTGAGAATATTATCCTTGAAGGGATATTTTATTGAATGTTTCTTATTGTTCCTCATTTATGTTTTCTCCTTTATTATGTGATTAAAACACACAAAATAGCTATAAAACCCCAAAGAAGTCCTAAATAAACCCTAACCCACTGATCTACCCTTCAACAATCTAGATCCTACTCCATAGATTACTAGAGCTAGGTCCCTTTATGATAGACTATTCATTTCACCCTTTTAATTCCATAGGAGAGTCTAGTTTGGTGTAAATAGACATAGGCCCATAGTTTTCCCCATTATCTAATCCTCCCATTATCCCCCATATAGACCACCTCCAATGGCTTACCTAGTGGACTCATTTTTTGAGTTGGATATTAATGTTCCCAGAGTCGTCCATGACCTTCCTAGGAAACATAAAAGGTACCTTCCATGTTTCACACCTAGTGTAGGTTAGACTACTAAATAATAACATGTAACTTCCTATGAAACCACCCTAATAATCCTAAATGTTAAACATAAGGACATAGCTTTGAATTTATTCTCATTTACTCTGATGGATTTAACCTATGACTGGTTCCTCGATCTTCTTGAGAACTCCATCATAGGGCGGGAATAGTTTAGAAACACATTTATAACTCAACTCGAGTAAGTTATTAACCTTAGTATCCTCTACCAATAATTTACATGTATTAAGAGGGAACCAAAAGAGCCCATTATGAATTTAAATTCTAGGTTACAAAATATGTATAGTCAGGTCACCATGCTCTATCAACCTAATACATAACTAGTGCTTTAAATGTATAAGAGCTCCCTAGACAACCATGCTTCTAAAATGGTATACCTTGATAATAGATCTCACCTTAGCTTATGTTGAATCCATAAAAGTAGATAGAAAACTCAAACCCCTAGTTTAAATGATGGCTCTCATTCATAATGTTTTAATAAACATGTTAACCTTAAACCTCATTCCTAACATAAATCAGAACTTGACTCTATCTCAGCCACTACCCATAACCAACTAGATTCCACTGAGACATGTCATTAAAAACTAACACTTAGGTTTTCTTAACTGAAAAAAAAACAAGGTACTTCCTCACTTAAAATACCAAGCCATGTTAGTAGCTATGAACAATGTTCAAAGCATACCTTAAGATTCAACCAAAAAATAGTTATATGTTATCCAACAAATGGTGTATAGGTTGAGAAATGACTTCTTATGCCTCCAAAAACAAATATAAAACATTGGTGGTGAAATATCCAATAGGAACTTCACCTATTTGAGGTAAAAAATATTCTATAACTACTCTAATATCCACCTAGAGCCTTCACTAAACAAGCTACCTAAGACTAACAACCCTCCCAAATTGGTGTTAGGTACAAAATAAAACCCATCATGTGGAACTTTTTTATATAGGGTTATGTATCACCCTCAACATTTTCTAGAGAGAAATGGAATAATATGAGGTGGTCCCAAACTACTTGGAAGGTGCTAACACTAATTAACCTGTAATTACTATGATGGTGTTAGAGACTAAAAGATTCCCCATCTAGAAGGAAAATGGGCCAAAAGAGAGTACCAATGAGGTCCATGCATTTCATGAATTCCAAATGAGTTATTATGCCCTTAGGAATAGGGCACCTCAATAAACCCTCACCACCTCTATTCCTCCAAATAATGGTGTTTCCCCTCCTGATCATGGAGCCTAGAATGAAACACCTCCTCCAAATAATAATGGGTCAAAGGTTCACATAAAGAACCAACCATTTAAAATTAAGGTAGGTTATAACATAGTCAAGGACATGAAGAAAATAAAATCTAATATCACACTTCATGGATCACTGAGTAAAGAGAAATCCAACTAAAGTTACTCATAGAAAATCCAACCCAACCAAAACAAGAGTCTACCCATACCAATGTGTTCATCCACAAGAACAAAGCTAAAGTCCCCATTTTATTTTCAACCATTAGACTATTTTGGAAGATTCTACATAACTGATTGGTATACTCAAGAGTTTCAGCTAATGTGATGTCTCTTTTCATTTATGAGAAGATAGAGTTAGTCCCTATCAAATTTGACAAGATGGTTGGGTAATTAGATAAATAAAAAGTTAACGTAGTTGGTGAGCTACTAAATATACATATGTAGCTAGAGTCTGAGCCTAGGATCCAATAATTCATATAAATCTAAGTAATATAAATTCCTAAAACCTATGAGATGATTCTTAGTATGTATTGGTCTAAATCCATAAATGGGTAAATCACTACCAATTTTTCTTATGTGTGGCTTCCCTGGAGAGGCATATCCAATCAAATTAGAGTAGATAGGGAACCTAATATGAATCATATGATCATATAATGTAGTCCCATGAATAAATAAGGTGAACTTAGTATCCTCATACATGGGAGTCTACACCACATTCATGAAACTAGATAAGTGTGAAAGTGACAATAATCCCAAGATGCAAGAATTTGGTCTATATTCTTTGATGGGGCCTATCCTAAACAAGGTTTTGGGGTAGGAATACTTCTAGTTGACCCATAAGGAAAGTGACATGTAGCCACTTATATAATCAAGTTCCCTTGTAATAAAAATTTGGCTTAATATAAAACCTTGATCCTTGGGTTTCAACTAGCCTCGAAACATAAGGTCAAAGAGGTAAAAGTGTGCAGTGACTTTGAGTTGGTCATATACCAAGTCAAGAGTAAATTCCAATATAAACTATCATACTTGAGGAAGTACACACATGGGTCATGGGATCTAATATAAATTTTTATCACCTTTAATGTTATTTTTATCCCCCAAGAGTAAAATCAAGTGGGTGATTCATTGGTAACTTTTGTTACAAACCTGGCACCTCTTGATGACACCAAATTTTAGAAGTTATCTTTTTATTTGATCCCTTGCCCCTCTATCCTGGACAATGTCAAAAACATCTAAGTCCTTAAGGATGACCATCATATTTTTTAATTCCTTAACAATACTGGGTATTTAAATCTCACATCATTGATGAGAAAGAGAGAGAGGACCCAAAAGATGATGACTATGATTGGGATGGTGTTTTTAACCTTAAAAAAAATTGATTCCCAAAGGGCATGATCTCTTTGGAGAGACTATTTTTCATTGATAAGTCTAAACACCCAAATGAGAAGTTGAGGTAGAAAGAAATAAAGTTCATAACTATCAACCTCAAGTCCCCTGATCACCCCCAAACTATTAACCTTTCCCTCACATGTACATCAAAATAAATTGAGAAAATCATATGGTTGTTATTGACATATTATTATCTAAGAATTTGGGCCTATGGATATCTTAATATCTTATACCCAAGTGTGATAAATCATATGATTCCCCTCAAACTAGATCAAAAGCCTTTTAGACAAAGTTAAAGACTAGTGAACTTGATTTTAGAGCCCCATATGCATAAATAGGTTCATAAGTTCTTATCAAGAAAAATCATTTTCCTAGTCTACCATTCCACATGGGTAGACAATTTGGTACCCATTCATAAGAAAAATGGAGAGATATGTCTTTATGTGGACTTTTGTAATTTAAATCAAGCCTTTGATAAAGACAATTACATATTGCATTCCTTGTATGAGATAACTTAGATAGTGAGTGGATCTTAGATGATGTCATTTTTGGATAGATTATTGGGATACAACCAGGTTCTTATCAACCCAAAATACATAGCCAAGATGACATTCATAACTAAGTGGGGAACTTTTACCTACAAATAGATGTCATTTCATTTGATCAATGTAGGAACAACTTTTCAGATAGCCATGGATTTTGCATTTGAAGGCTTGATAGGAAGTTCATTGCTATATATATGGATGATTTGACTATTTTCTCCAAATTTAGGTCATATCACATTCATCACCTAAAAAATATATTTAAGAGTTGAAAGAGGTATAATATTTATCTAAACCCAAAAAAAATCTTGTTTGGTGTTACCAAAGGTAATATTCATAGTCACATTATCACAAAGGAAGGTATCTCTATTGAACCTAAATGTGATGACACTATTTATAAGATACCTCTCCAAAATAGCAAAAAATAATTAAATTCTTTCTTTAGGAAAATCAAATTTTTATCCAAATTTATTTCTATATTTGTTGAGATAGTTAATACTCTAAATTCTATGTTGAAAATAAGAAGCTAAGGTAGAGTGGAATGTTAAATCCAAGAAGGCATTTTAGGACATAAAATATTCCATCATGTAAACACATATTTTGATAAGTTTGACTACATGCAATACTTCTACCTATACTATTTCTCTTTTGAGTATACCATTGCTGCATTCCTCAGTCAAAAGTAAAATGGGGAAGAACATCTGATTGCTTTCATGAGTATGGATATCAAAGATGTAGATCTCAATTATTATACCTTAGATAGACATGCATATGCCATGGTCAATGTGTTGAATAAATTTATGCACTACATGCTTAGTAATAAAGTGCACACCATTGTCTCAAACTTAGAAATAAATCTTATGCTCAAGAAGAATGAATTAGGAAAGCACAAAGGTTGATGGATGGCCAAATTACAAGAGTATGATATAAATATCAAACATACTAATCTTATTTGAGGCTAGGGTCTCATTCAATTGATCACATAAATTTATCCCTAAATTATGATACATCATGTGGACCAAACATAAGTGCTTCATCAATATTGGTATGCTCTAATCACCCACTACCTTATCTATATAAGTCAACCCCCTGAACTAAACCAGACTCAAAAAATGGCCCTTAGATTAAAATCATATCATTACATTCTCAATAAAGGATTCCTTTATAGAAATAATTAAAAAGGGATATATTTTAGATGCCTATTTGAAGAAGAGGCCAAGGATGTTATGGCTATTTTCTATGAGAAACTAGGTAATAGCAACCCCTTTGGGAATGTACAAACACATAGGATCCTATTATTAGGTTATTATTGTCCAAATATATTCAAGGATACTCATGCCCATGTTAACTCATGTCACTAGTCCCAAACATTTTTTTTTTGTAATGCCATCGTATCACGTTATTGAGGGAAAACTATTTGCATAGTAGGGGTTGGATTTCATAGGAGTTATCAATCCAAACTCATCATATGAATAAAAATTCATGCTTATGGCTATTGATTATGGCACAATGTATGCTAATAATTCCACTAAAAATAATATCATTACCAAAGAGGTGATAAAATTCCTTAAAGAAAACATATTCACCTAATTTAGCATACATATGTCCCAAGTCTATGACAATAGACCTGCATTCTAGTCTATATAACTTATTGAATGGGCTTATGATCTGGATTCACTTTAATATTCTTGTCCAACTAATACCTATAAGGTAATGGTTTGGAAAAATCTAAAAATAAGAACTTGGTCAATGCAATCAATAAATCTATAGAGAAGAAGCCCCGAGAATAGAACTCATTGTTAAAATATGCCCTTTGGGTTGATCACACATGGTATAAACAAGCCTTCAAAATATTTTACATTCATAATAATGTATGGGTTATATCTCATATTTATAATCACTCTTAATTTTACTACCTATAAATTTATGAAATAATACATGGAAAGAAATGATAAGGTAAACTTGAGGTTGTTAGACATTATCCCCTACAGAATTTTAGTATGAACCAGGGTATTGTTAAAAGGTGGTTTGCTAAGGGGAAAAAGTGAATTATTTTAGGTATCTAACTTGGTATTGATATGGGATAAATCCAATGAAAATAAATTCCATCACTCCAAGTTCAATATATTATGTATTGGCTCATATCAAAATTCTAAGCTTCTCAAACAAAACACATTTTACCTCAATGACCTTGAACGCAACAACTCCCACTATCTATGAATGGAAATTTCCTAAAGCATTATATTTCAATTTTCCATTAAAATTAAATATCTAAATAAATTTTGCAAGGATGGTTATTTATATATTAGATTAGGCATATATTAGTTTACTTTTGTTATGAGTTTGCTTTTGTCATTTCTTTAATCTTGTTATGGGTTTTATTTATTTGTTTGTTTTAGTTATTTATTTTTTGTATTTTGTTGACCTTCCATAGTTTTGATCTCAATTATCCCCTCATGAGATTATTTACTCACCCCAAATGATTTAGGTAAAATTAATTGATTTCATATAAAGTGAACACTCCAAAAGATGACTAAACAATGAAAACTAGTCCTAGAATTGGGAAATAGAATGTGAACCTCCAATATTGAACATTGTAATAATCAAGATGACCCTCAAAGAAACATTAATAAAATTAAAATCCATTGATTCAAATCTAAGGAAGTGGATTTATAAAATATCTAATTTAGCCAAGGCCATCATAAACACTTCAAAACAAAAAGAGAAGGGATATTATGAATAACTAAATAATTGGAATGTCATCTAGATATTTGAAGACTATTGAGGCTACTATCAACCTTGGTTACATTGGTCTCCAACCCAAAAGGATCAAACATCAAATATAATATCAAATCAAGTCTAAATTTTAAAATAAATGTTAAATTTCTTCTTCCAAAAGTGTGATTTTGATGATATCCAAGGAAAGCTTTCTATCTTGTTGGCAATGGTAAAAGGCCAAAAGTGAGACCAAAAGAATCCCTATTGGGGCTATAGACACCTAGCTCATAGAAGAGTAATTATTAATTCATCCCCCCTCAACCTAAATTATGTGAAATTCATACCCCTTCAAGAATATTTCAATATCCCAAAGTACTTGAGCTCACTAAATAAATCCATCAAATAAAATAAATCCCTCATTAATGCACAAAATGGCCTTGGAAGGAGTCACAGTCTAGTATGTTACTTTATAAAATGGACTTGAGAATTTTTCATACTCAAGGTTCATTAGACAAATTTTAGCTTTTTTATCTCTTTATTCAATATTGAATTATTACAACCTAGGTTCTAAATGATAAAGCAGTGTTTTCCCTATAAATTCACCATTTATTATGGCCAACATGACCCCATTATTTGAAAAGTTTTTAACCCCTCTAAAAATTCTTAAGGATTCCCAAAGTTTCAATCCCTTATACTTCAACCTAAGACCTTAAAGTTTCCTAAAATCCTTTTTCACCTTGGTCTACTAAGTGTTTAACAAAGTTGGTAATAAAGATTTAGTCCCTGCTAAATATTGCTATAGTCCTTTGATGTTTAAACATGGTAAAGTCCTTAATACATTATAGAGAAAAAGCATAATATTTTTTCATACTTAGAAATATTTTATTATGCTAACTATATTTTTGTAGATTTGGACTCATGTTTGGTTTTTTTAGGGTTATAACCTCCCATAGTCTTACTCAACACTTCTTAAAGCTTTGTTGGCAAGTTGGTAAGAATTTAATTATTTACATGGATTTATTTTAAATTGGTATTTTTTTAAAAATACCATATAAAATATTGACAAATAAGTAAGTGCCATGTAGCCTAGCTATCAGAGTTCTCAGTCTCCCAAACTTATCAGAGATGTCAAAGCTCAGGAGAGCGTGACCGAATGAGTAAGTGCCATGTAGCCTGACTATCATAGTTGTTAGTCTCTTAGACTTGTTAGATATTTTGGGTCTTGT
This sequence comes from Torreya grandis, assembly GCA_037957365.1. Lineage (NCBI taxonomy): Eukaryota > Viridiplantae > Streptophyta > Pinopsida > Cupressales > Taxaceae > Torreya > Torreya grandis. The sequence goes on from JARHVA010001675.1 coordinate 1,514,884, forward strand.
GAGAACCTAACTAAATGAGTAATCCTCATGAATTATGGTTTTTATAGTTGTCAATATCTTAGACTTATCAGACATGTCAGAGCTCAAAAATGCCTAACCGAATAGGAGAACCTGACTAAATGAGGAAGCACCACATGTCCCATTATTAGAGTTATCATTATCTTGAACTTGTTAAATATTTCATAACCTAGGAGATCTTGCAATACCAAATCATGTCACATGGCACTTTTGTATAAATTAGTATAAAAGGCCAAGGATCCCCGAGATGGTTATAAAGAAGTATAGTCAAATTTAGATACTAATTATAGGATGCTACACATCATTTTAACACTCCAAGTGGCCCATTATATCTCTCAAATAGGTAAAGTGTGACCCCTATCCATGCTTATGTGGCCTTAAACATAGGCATGACCAACCAAATATAAACACTTGGCATGACATGAAGCAAATTAGGATGCCATGAGGAAAAATTAGTTATGTGTCTATAACATCCTATGCATTAATTAAATGGGGAACTAGCCCTGATTGGATGATTTGAGAAATCTCATCACATTCACCAAATCTAGTTAGGCAATATAGATTTGAATTTCCAAAGGTAATTCTATATCAAGAAATGAATAGGTGGATGTTACCACCAACTCAAATTTGAATTCATGCTAGGTGAGATACCAAATTCCATCAATGCAAGATATATTCATGCATACCTATAAGTTCCCCAAGTAAATTTGATTTACCATTATTCATTATCAATTGCCAAGAGTTTTACTCCTCTCTTTTAACACATTCATGTTCCCTTTGTGCCCTAATTTCTTAGAGTTAGTTTCTATCAATATTTCCCCCTTTCCACCATGGTTACTTCATATTCTAACCCCAAGGTTGGGATTAAATTTAAATACACCACTTTTGCTAAGAACTTAACCTACATCAAGCATTTAACAAAATATTCAAAGGAATTTAAGTTGTTCCCAAGTCTACCTCTAGTGGTGATGAAGATGAGTCCAAATTCCAATATGCCCTTATATCATATGAAATGTGTGGGTTGCATAAAGTTATAGCCAAATTGGATATTTCCCCATGTTTTAATTTCTTCAGCAATACACTCCTCAAATAAAATTGAGTGCATGATGGTGATAATGATGTTGTGTGCTCTACAAGTTATTGGCATAAAATTACAAACATCTCAAGATATTCTTTCAAGTCATACTAAAATATCCCATATTTCATAATCACATATGACTTATACATGGTTGATTCATGGGCTAAAACTTATCAAAATTGTGAGGTTTTGCGGGATGGAGTAGAGAACCCCAATACCAAGTGGGTCAATAAATAAGACATTGATTCCTACATGGTTCACACTTTTAAGGTGGGTGTTCATGTATGGATAATCCTACTTGATCAATTATTCAAGGTAAGTGACTGCTCACACATTGATCTCATCTAGGTGCCCCTACTTACCATCATTCTCAAGGGTGAGTATATCTCAAACCTCAGAAGCATCATCAACTTATTACTATTTCACAAGTAATGGATTCATAAAAATATGGTAATTTATATATGATGAACTATATTATAGATTATGTTTATGGTAATATTTTGTTCAATCCATCTACTTTTCCACCTTAGAATCCTAGGGGTGTAGTAGTCTATGTGGTGTTATATAAACTATATGGCCACCATTTCCAAAATCAAATATGAGAAATCTGTGATTCTTTATACCCTATGTTTTATACGAATATCAATCAAGTGACCATGCCTCAAATCTTTAAATAAATCATGTAATCTCTTTCCCCTATCAATGACTATTTGTATTATAAGGATGATACCATCATTCAGGTGGTAGGTATTCAAATGGATCCTATCTGGTTGATGTACCAAGTTTTAGATTGGTTGGTCAAGCAAGAGATAACTTACCAGTTGATAGAGGTCATCTTCAACCACTACCTTATTCACCAAAAAAAGACTTTTTTGGCCTTTCATATCACCATATTCCACCATATATACAAAATTCTATGATTAGTATATAAAATGGTAGTGGGTAAGGATTTTTGTGCCCTAGTTAGGTCTAAACATAGATAATGGGACCTTTATGAATTCATCAAGTTCTATGCATTGAAATATCTATATTAGATCAATATCAATTACAACCATGATCCCAAATATGAGTATGAAATCCACCTCAATATTATAGATGATAAAGAGGTGTTGGCTAGAATTGAGGCTAAGAATAAAAAGATAAAGTAGGTGTAGAATAAACCATCCACTCAAAGAAACCATGAGATAACACCCATAATTTCAAGGAAGATCCTCCAATAGGTCATGGCTCCCTTTACTCTATGAGTCTCACCTCCCCAAGTCTTTGCTCTAGTTCCACCACCTCATGTACTTCAGGTAGCTTGACTACATGTTGCATAAGCATTATAGTTTAACATTAGTAGTATCCCAAATTCAAGTCCAAAAGGAAATAATCATGCATCCATGTATATACCTCTTCCACCTTCCACCATCCCTCAACAACCTAGTGGAGCACCCCCATGTTTCTATTTCCCTATTAGGCCCACTCAAGTGGTGCCTCCCTTTTCCCCCATTATAACTTCCCCAAAATTACCTTAAGTACATTTATCTCTATCAATTTAAAATATCCTCACATCCTAATTTACATCTACATATCCCATTCTACTAGTAGGGATCCCTATGGCTCACATTAGACCTTTAATATATACAACTATAAGGCCTTTAGCACCTCCATTGGTCCTTCCATAAGTTTTTCCACCTCTTAGTGCTCCTACTTTTATATCTTAAATATCACCCCTAGTGATAAGCTCCCCTATGTGCCCAATTCCATTAGTTTTAGCCACTTATATTGCACCTTTAGTCTCTTTATTGGCTCCTTAGTTATACCAACCACCACTACCACTACCACTCCTACTACTATAGTGGAAGCTGATACAAGTAAGAGTCCCAAGAAAAAATAAAAGGTAAATCCTACTCCTTAGCCTCTTATTTCACCTTATGTGCCTCCTAAGTCTCCCTTATCTAATATCTTAGGGGCTCAAGGATTTTTATTTAACAAACCAATCTCCTCTTTCCTTATGAACACTTGTCTCCATGGTGCCATGAGCCAATAGTTCAATTCAACCCAAATCTAGTGGCACACCCAAATGTTCTCATGTGCTTTCCCATTAGTCATCCCCCCTTTCTCCCCTTATGCCTCCACCTCCTCCATTTATCTCTTCTTTCCTTCTCTCTAATTCATTTTTTCCTCCCCCTCCCATGCCTCCACCTTCCACCTCTATCTCTACCACCCTACCTTCACTTCCTTCTACCTTGGGAATTATCTAAGATTGCAAGATCCTAAGATGATTTTGTAGGGTGGTCTAGAATTTTAGTGAGAATTTGAAAGAAACTTAGGAAACATACAAAGTATCCTCACTCATATATTTACTCAAGGAGAAGACTCAATGGTTTGGTAGACCAAGATTGATCTCTTCTCATTCACAAAAGTGAGAACATCTAGTAAAGAGGAGAGGGTTCTCAAGCATCTAGTGTTTCTTATTTATGCCACTCCTAACATGTCTGAAAATGTTATGGATAATATGAAGTAATAGGTCCAGGTTTTTTAGGCACAATTGAAGAGAACCTTCCCTATAAAACTACATATTTATTTATGGTGTCATGATAAAACTTTTCCTCTTATTTATGGTCTCATGATACACATAATCCACATTTACTATGTAGTATTTTTTAATGCATATATTAGTGATGGTTACTATTACATGCCTTATATATATATATATATATATATATATATATATATATATATATATATATATATCTTAACATGATACTTTTATTCCTTAAAATACATGTATCGTATGTGTTTTTGTGATACATTCATATTGTGATGACATATAATCTACATGTTGAAATGAGACTACATGATTACATATTTTACATAACATGATATAGTTAACTCTTTTCTTTTGAGATGAGTAACTTGTAGCATACATAACTAAACTAAAAGGTGGGGAATATGAGTGGGTTTTTCATAGACACTAAATCCTCCATGAGTATAACATTTATATTTTGGTACATTTTACATGATTTAAAAAAATTAGATTGTTTTAGATTATCAATTTGGTTCATATATGGGACAAATATTTATATATTTTTGGGGTATATTATATACATAAGCACAATTTTACATGAACATGAGTTATAAGGTCACCATTTTTTTCAAAAAAAATAATAAATATGCACAAAATTATATACCATATTTTCACAAACCAAGTTATGGGGCATGAAGCTTGTTCATGCATACACATTATTACAATTTTCTATGTTTAAACATATTCAATGGTACCTATAAGTGACCACCATTTAATATAAATTTAAACATGTAGTGGTTTATTAAGGATTAAATTATTCTCAATTTCCTTGGAATTACTCAAAATTATCCCATATATGGCTCTCACCAAAGCATCTTGAGGTAAAATATTAGTTACATCAGTTAGTGTGGTTGAATATTCAACAACACTCAATGACCTAAGAACTAATCAATTTTTCAATAAGGGTTGGGGAATTTATCTTCAAAACACATGGTATTTACTTATTAATTAAATATAGGCATAGTCACCACAAATATATCCAAGGGATTTAAAAGGGAAACATAATTCTCTAATGTTCTACCGAAACATCCTCTCTAATGGCATGTTAAATGGAAATATGTAATCCTTCTTTGCTCTTTAAGTTTATAAAGTTTTAATTTTATTTTAGATTGTATACTTTGACACAAGCCTTATTTTTTCATGTTTATTATAGATTTTATATATCAAGCTTCACATTTACAACATTTCTTAAAGACAAAATGTGTTGTGTACATCTAGGTACATCTCTTTTCCTTTTACTCTATCATGGTTCTTCATTGAAATAATAAAATAAAAAGGGGATATTCATAAACACTAAAATATTGTATTATATTCTTTTAAATTTCATTTTTTACCTTCACCTTATGTGACTTCTTCATACACATATGGATATTATTCATCCTTATCTCACACATACATATTTTCTATGGGTCTGACCTTCCTGATTTCATATCTATAAATCACCTAAAGTAATTCCACATTCTATGCTTAAACTACTTAAAATAATATTCAAACTATATCAATATTATCAAATCACTTTTCCTACATTCTAGATATAATCACCAAACATGGACAATTCCTAAATTTTAAAATCATCCAAACCTAACAGAATCATCTTGTATCAAATAATGGTAACTTTTAAATTTCAAATTATTGTTATAGGTTAGTCTATAACTTTCACATGTTGTTGGAATGAGAATTTACTCAAACAACACCATATAAATAAAAATTATTTCTAAGCCTATTTCCCAACTAGTGAGCACTTATCAAACCTACTTAAACACTTGCACATTTAAAGGAAATAACATATTCATTATAATTCAACCATAAATCATAAATATTAGGTACTATCCAAGTATACAACACTTGAAATTGAAGACAAAGTTATCATTTTTGATTTATCAAAATCAAGATTATAGATTTCATTCATAAAAATAAAATTATTGCATAAAAACTCCTAAGATGGATAACTAGATGTGGTTTGAATTCCATATTCAAATTATTGAATATGTAGGTAGAGCTCACTCATTCATCAAGGAGTGGTTAGGGTCAGCTCAACCCACCTTCTTTCCCTTTTGATAACCAAAACCTAGTGTCAAAATTAGACCTAAGGTTTCAAAGAGGAGATATATTAATGGAATTATGTGTTCAAGTAAGTACTAAATATTATGCATAGATATAATTTAAGAATAGTCTTAATAAATTATGCTTAATAAGAGAGGAAGAACATACAAAGATGAAATCATCATATTTAGAACAAAGTGTTAATTAGTATCATCCTAAATAAAATGGTTATATCCAAGCATACTTATAAATTGAAATCATGTTCCAAGTGACACAGTATAGTTTTCATACATTCCTAAAATCTTAATTTAGTCTTAGACATGCACATTACATTAAAACACTAAGTATCTTAACCCTGTTATAAATTTCAATAAATAATAAGTGAAATTTTAAAATCAGATTTTGCATTTTAAATTTAGATTTGTTATTATTTTAATAAATTATACACTCTAAATTAGTTCAAATTTTAATGTTTATTAAGATTAACTAATACAAAATAAGGTAAAATAATTACCACTTATTACAGGGCTATGACTATTACTACTTAGTTCTTAGTTTTTTCAAACATTAGAATATTTGACATGCTATTAGGATGACCAATGATACATAAGATGTGTGTAATCCCATCTTATTTACATATTTTATTGAATTATATCCATAATTAAAAATGAGTTACAATTCTAAGCATTCCATATGAGGACCCTCACCAGTCTAAGACAATTTCTACTATGATTCCATAGTAGCCTATTGTATAATTTGCATATGTTTTTCCTCACAATCAATGCATATTCCATTTTAATGAAAAATGATTAATTTTCCTAGATGAATAATTTTCCAATGTTCTATATGATAATGATCTATTCAATTTTAACATTTGTTAACTAGGCCTTTGATTCATATGATAGTATTACATGAACCTTGTGAGCATGTTTCACAAATAACATTTTTGCTTTCCCTTGACATAAAATGGATTACTTATGTTATATTGACTATTATACTTATATAGTTCATATACAATTATTTCAATTATATTGATGATTTTGAACATTATATAGATCATGAATATTATTTAGATTTTGATATTGATATACATTCCAGACCTAAACATGTGACATGTTCATCAATTTATATTACAGCAATTGATAAAATACCTCCACATGCACATCTCATTGATGGGATACTATGTTAGCTTCGACATAATATATTATATATAGATTTTGATTATTTTCTATTTTGATAACCTTATTCTAATTTTAATTATTTATTTATCCATTCTTATATATTGACATGTACAAATTTGGTTTCTTTGTTCATTCTTATAGTCCTTTATTTTTTACTTGATTATCATTTTTTGTTGTCCCTTCCATTTTGATTGCTTATATTGATCCATACATTCACACTAGTAAATTATCTTATGATGATATATGCACATCCATTATTTACAATAATATAACTTTAATTTTCATTATTTGAATCATGTTACACCTTTATATGACATAATATTTTCCCACTTCTCCATATTTACTATCTATTATTTCTTTTTTCATGGCATATGTTGAGATTACATTATTAGATGTACTCTATTACTACACATACTATGGCATTCATAAATTGAATTATTCCCACTAGAGGTATGAAAATTAATGAGCCTTTTTTATCCCAATATATTTAACAAATATTTTTTAAATTCAAACATCTCCCTTAGGTTATCATAAACATGTTTCACATGTTAGTTAAGGGTGAAAATACAAAAGAGTCATATAAAAATTAAAATAAATTATAGAGTCTCAGGATATGGGATAACTTGGTCACTAATTGGAATTTACATTAAGGGATATATTTTGACATCCTATTGATACATTTTATAAAATATTACACATCTAAATTCCCTCAAATAAGTATCCCTCAATCCAAGTCTAAACAGTAATGCAATGTCAAAGTTACATGTTGTCAAGTGTTGAAAGATAAATAATTCATTACATTTTAATGGATCATGATTGATCACACACACACACACACACACACACACACACATAGATGGGATAACTACTTTTTGTTTAATCCCTCTTCATAGTATTGGAATATAGGTAACACTCGGTCACTTGATAGGGAATGGTTGGGGTTATCTAACACATTTTTCCAAGTCAATATGGTGTTAAAAGTGAACCTAGGTTTTAAATGTAAAGAGAATAAAAAATATTATTTTCAAGTACGAATAAATATAATCAAGTACACATAACTCATAAAAATACAATAAAAATTATATGTGGCATAAAAAATGGTGCAATATTTATAGAATAGAACTATATATATATATATATATATATATATATATATATATATATATATATATATATATATATATCATGTATGACTTTTCAACACATCATTCTCCATAAGTGCATGTACTAAGGACTGGACCATGAAATGGGTGTGTTAGGCTTATGATACTTTTAAATATATTTTAAAACATTATTAATTCATATGTACATCACTATTATCTAGGATTCCCTTGAATCTATTTTCCCTTTTGACTCTCTATTTCCTTCTATGTAGTTTTGAAGCCTCCCTATCTTTCCATTTTTATATTTAGTGTTGATACAATTATTTCTTACATTTTTATCCATGCAATCCTGAGATTTATTTATCTATTGTAGTGTATTATGGTTGATGATTCAATATTATGTTGTATAATACTATTGTACTATATTGACCTAGATTGATACCATCATTATAGGTTTAGATCCATATATATAAGGGCCATAAATATCATTTGAGACACAAAAACATTCACATGTTCTACATGCACTCACATTTCTACCCTTAAGTAGTAAAAGGAGGAATTACTAGACAAAGGCTTATTCTTATGGATATCAAGTCTTGATTAAGGTCATTTAATGTAAATAGGATGAAATTAAATGAAGGAGGTGACCCTTAGTCTTTTGATTTCCCAAATAAGGACATTTAGGTATTCATCCTTTCCATTTAAGGTGTTCACCTATAACACCCTTTGTTAAGTTAAATTAGATACAAAAGGGAGATTGGGTTGCTAATAATTCAACCCAAGGTAAGTATCGTTATTCCTATTTTATTTCTTTTTATTTACTTAATAAATAGATATGAGATATTTATTATTATATTAGTATGTATGTTATTATACTTTAATAGGATTCATTTATGTTGAAAGTTGGCATATCATAGGTGCTTAAGTTTTCCATTACAACATATTTTAATACATTGTATATGATTCATTTTTCATATATTTCAAAAAAAAAAGATATTTAGAACTGATTGGCTTGGCCAAAGAGGCCCTCTTATGACTCTTCTCAAATTTGTAGGAAGTAGTCAAGACCTTGACTATGATCAAGGAGAACCTCTAGCAGGCCTAGGAATATTTAGAGAGGATCGCTCACATAGAAAACAAGTGTAAAAATATTTAATATGTTTATTAATAATGGCATGTTCCTAGAGCTAAAGCTCATTCATCTCTCTAACCTCAACTTATACCAAACCTATGTTGGAAGCACGAGAGCTTTAATTGAGGAATACTTGGAAATAATTTAGATGGTCATGGAACCTCTAGAAGAAGGTAGGTAAAATATGTTAAACTACTTTAAGGAAGTCAAAATAAATGTGTTATTCCATTTGGATGGAACATTGCTTGATAGAGGTGAGTTTGAGGCTCACTTGGGTCACTTTGAATAGGTCATGAGGGAGAGAATGTCTGAGGGGATTCTAGATATTTCAACCTAATTTATGCCTAGTATTAGCCATGTGTCATAAGTTAAAGTTTCCTTTAAGTCCCCACTTTAGGTGCATCAAATACTTATAGCCTAATCAGAGGTAATATTACATGATCCTCACATTAACCTATCCAAGATAAATAGGTAATTTTATCTATTGGTAGCTATTCTAGCTTTCAAGGATGCACATCCTAAATAGTTGGGATACATTTCTAATCTATCTCATTAGCACATCTATTGAGTGGGCACCCAAGCATATTTTGGGATGAGTTGAAAATATTTTATTTGTTTTGAATATTTTTAGTTGTAACAACTTTAAGAGTCCATCATGGATAAAGATATAAATCTCATGCTACTTAGAGGTTAATCCCATCCTCTATATATATATATTGTAAATTGTAATCCCTTTAATGGTAAACATTTCATATGTAAATAAACTATATTAAAATTGAATGAAAACTTCATGATTTATATTAGATTAAGTTTTGTTTATCTATGAATGTAATCCATCATTTTTAAATTTAAAGGAATTTTGATTTTAAATGATTAATCATGTGCTTGGTTATTAGTAATTAATGTAGTAGTTATAATGTGTTTTACTATTTTAATTCATTTATGAATTCTTCCCATTTTATTTTCAACACTTGTAGTTTGTGTACCTAAAGTTACAAATTATATTCAAAGACCCTATGTGTAAATAAATATAAGCCTTTATCTGTGTTTACTTTTAGTGGACAATTTGTGAATTAAACATTTCCTTTTGTTGTCCCTAAAATCATTTCCCCATGTGATGATTATTTCAATCCAATAATGAAAATTGATGCACTATGGTATAACTATGGTTGGGCACACAGCTTGATTCTTGAAGAATTATTACCCTTTAGATCCTAAAAACATCCTTTATGGCCTTACCTTTCTCCCCATTTTTGTTTATTGTATGAATCTAAACAAGTCATTCCCCTTCATTTAGAAATTGGTAAATTGAAACCCATTAGTGATTGTGATTAAAATTGATTCACAGTAATAGTTGTAATCAATATTTTAAATTGGTATGAGGCACCATTGGTACACCTATGTCTCTTAGAGACTTATTTCAATAAGGTTATATCATAGAGCCCTATACTTGTAATCATGCCTTGGATTTAACTAGATTTAATCTTAAAATAGAAGATTAAAGTCCCTTATTGTCCCAAAGTTCACCTTGAACACTTAATCTCATAAGTGTTTTAGAATACGATTTTGTATTGGACAAAAACTTGTGCTAGAAGGAGGGCCTAGGTGTGATTACCAGTGAGAATATTATCTTTGAAGGGATATTCTATTAAATGCTTCTTATTACTCCTCATTTATGTTTTCTCCTTTGTTATGTGATTAAAACACACACAATAGATATAAAACCCTAAGGAATTCCTACATAAATCCTAACCCATTGATTTACCCTTTAACAATCTAGAGCCTACTCTTTGGATCACTAGATCTAGGTCCCTCTTTGACAGATTGATCATTTCACCCTTGTAATTCCATAAGAGAATTTGGTTTGGTGGAAATAGACCTAGGCCCATAGTTTTCCCCACTATCTTATCCTCCCAATCTCCCCTAAATAGACCACCTCCAATGGCTTCCCTAGTGGCCTCATTTATTAAGTTGGATATTAATGTTCCTAGAGTTGTCCATGACCTTCCCAAGAACCTAAAAAGTTACCTTCCATGTTTCACACCTAGTGTAAGTCAGACTGCCAAATAACATGTAGCCTCCTATAAGACCACCCTAAAATTCTTAAATGGTAAACATGAGGACATATCTTGTAATTCATTCCCATTCACTTTAATGGATGTAACCTCTGATTGGTTATTTTATATCCTTGAGAACTCCATTATAGGGTGGCAATATTTTAGTAACACATTTATAACTTAGATTGAGAAATTTATTTACCTTAGTGTCCTCTAAAAATAATTTTCATGTTTCAATGGGGAACTAAATGATCCCATTATGAATTTTAATGCTAGGTTATAAAATATGTATAGTCAAGTTACCATGCTTTATCAACCTAATACATAATCAACACTTGAAATGTATAAGAACTCCCTAGATCCCTAAACAACCATGTTTCTAAAATGGGATACCTTGATAATAGATCTCATCTTAGCTTATGTTAGATCCATAAAATTGGATAGATAGATCAACCCATAGGTTTAAATTATGTTTCCTATTCATAATGTTTTACTAAACATGCCAACTTTGAACCTCATTCCCACCATAAATCAGAACTTGAATCTATCTCAGTCATTGACTATAAATAGCTATCTTCCACTGAGACATGTCATGACAAACCAACACCTAGGTTTTCTTAACTAGATAAACAATAAGATAATTCCTTGCTTGAAACACCAAACAATGTTGGTAGATGTGAACAATATTCTTAAGATACCCTAGGAGTCCACCAAAAATGATTTGGATGATATCCAATGAATGGTGTATAGGTTGATAAATGACTTCTTAGGCATCCAAAAAAAATGGAAAACATTAGTGGTAAAATATCCAATATAAAATTCACCTATCAGACTTAAAATATATCATATAACTACCCTAATATCCACCTAAAGCCTTAAAGAAACAAGCTCCCTTAGATTAATAGCTATGAGATAACCCTCCTAAACTGGTGTTAGGTATACAACACAACCCATCATGAGGAACTTGTTTTTATAGAGTTTTGTAACACCTTCAACATCTTCTAGAGAAAAATGGAAGAATACAAGGTAGTCCCAAACCATTTTGAAGGTGTTAACACTACTTGACCTGCAAGCACTATGATGGTGTTATATACTAAAGAATTCCCTAGCTAAGAATAAAATAGGCCAAAGGAGAGTACCAGTGAGGTCCATACATTTAAATAAAGGAGCAATTATGAACTTAATAATAGGGCACCTCAAAAACCCCTCACCACCTCTATTCTCATAAATAATGGTTCCTCCCCTCTTCATCATGGAGCATGAAATGACACACCTCATTTAATGCCTAATGGGTTAAAGGATCACACAAAGAACTAACCAATTTAGAGAAAGTTGTGTTTTAACATAGTTGAGGACATGAAGAAAATCAAATCTAATATCACACTTCATGAACACACCCAAATTAGTAAGTAAAGAGACCTTATGATGAAGCTACTCATAGATAAGCCAACTTAACCAAAACAAATGGCTACCCACACCAATGTGCTCATCCATAAGAAAAAATTCAAAGTCCCCATTTTATTTCTAACCATTAGACTATTTGGGAAGATTTTACATAACTAATTGGTATACTCAGGATCTTCAGCTGCTACGCCCCTAACCTATCACATGTATGAGGATAGTATTAGCTGAATTGTGGCTTACTTATCCCTCTTTGATGTTATATTACATTTATCTATGCTTTCTTTTGATTGGTAGGTCGGCATATGGAGTAACCATGGCCTAGATAGACTATATATAGGAGATAGTGGGTAATTATTTATCATCATATTGTGAATTCTACTCTTATTGAAGCTTATGGAGGTTGCCCCCTTGAAGTGGCTTATCTATTATCATATATTTGGATATATTTCAGTCATATTTGGATATAATTCTATTATTATACTTAATTATCAAAGTAATTTCATTACAAGTGGTATCAGAGCTTCGATTTGGGCAATTTGTGGAGCAAAACCCTAGTTTTTTTTAAAATCATAAATAAATTTTGATCGGTTGCTAATTTATTTTAAATATTTTTATTGGAGGTGTGAAATAATCAATTTAAGCTTAAATTAAAATTTCAGCTCATTTGGATCTATTTTACAAAAGTTATCACTATTTTATATGTTTCATAAAATGGCTCTATAGTGCACAATTCAAAGAATTTTTTTGAGTTATTTACATTTTTAGAAATATTAGAAAAATTTGGATATTGTATGTTATTTGTGTATTTTGATTTGAGGCCAATATAATTCCAAAATCACTTGGTCAAAGTTGGGTCAAAAGTGCCAATAAGGGTCGGCATCATAAAACCCTTTTATGGCAGGTCCACAAACTTGAGGCCAAGGAAAGGGTGCTAAAACTCCAGGTAAAACTCCTAACAAGGAAGAGGTGGATTCAGAAGGGGGATGTACTAGACCCTTTGTACCAGGGTTTTTTGACATAGATCATGAAGTGATCCAGCTTGACTATAGTGTGCAAGGCATTCAGAGTGAGGTGCAAGACATACAATCTAATATGCAATCCATACAAGATAGTTTGGTAGATATCATGATGGATTTAAACATTAATCAGTCAAATCATCAAGCTAACTCTATTACACAAACCCACCAGGGTGGTTCTCCTAACTAGTCTAGTTCAAATCTAACTCCATGGCCATAGAGGAACCTATTACCAAAGGTGGATATGTGCAAATTTGATGGAAGAGATTTCACTTAATTGGATCAACCAAATGGAGAGTTTTTTTGACCTACATCAGATTCTAGGTGGACAAAAGGTTACCATGGCATCCTTGTATCTTGAACCTGATCAATTCATTTGGTATCGATGGTTGTGTGCTCAAAAGAAAAAGATGACTCTCAATGTCACCTGGTCAATTTTTACAAAGGAACTACAATTATACTATGGCAATGTGTGGCAGAGAATTACTTCAGCCAACTAGAAAATTTGTGACAAACTGGCTCCGTTAAATATTATATTCATCATTTTCAAAACCTGTCATTACGTGTGGAGATAATTTCTAATGCAAACTTGAATGACCTATTTTTGGGTGGACTCAAGGACCACATTCAACATGAGGTACACATGTTTAATCCACTTAATAATTTTTATTCTACTATCATGGCACATAGAGCTGAGGAAAAATTCATAGCCAACAAGAAGCAGCCATTCACTCACTTCAAAGATCGTATCATATTGTCACCAACATTTCCTCCACCTACTATATTGACCCCTCAGCAAATTGAAGAGAAGCATGTAAAAGGATTATGTTTCAATTGTGATAACAAGTGGAGTAAAGGACATATATGTGCTGAGAAGAAGTTATTCTACATTGAGGGACCAAATGAAGATGAAGAAGTAGATGATGCCTCTAATGATGATGCGGAAGATATAGAGGTGGTACTTAAAGATTCCCAACCTATAATCTCTTGTCAAGCACTTGCAGGTATTAGCACTCCATAAACTCTTAAGGTGGTGGGTTTCCTCAAGAAATAGAAGGTGACAATGTTGATTGATTCAGGGAGCACACATAACTTTATAAACCATAAATTGGCCACTTGATTGAACTATTTCATCTACCCAGCACCAAAATTTCAGGTCATGATTGCAGATGGTGGCACAATTAATTTTTCAAGCAAATGTCATAGTATTAAGCTTAATATGGGTGGGTACAATCTCAACTCTCCTATGTTTGCTATTCCCATGGGTAACACAAACATTGTTTTGGGAGCCCAATGGCTCACAACCTTAGGTACCATTGAGATGAACTTCCAAGAACTATTCATGCGCTTTCATTCTGAAGGTAAGAAAATTGAACTACGTGGATTACATGCAAAATCTCCACAATTGATTAGTTCACATCAGATGACCAAAATGCCAAAAAAGGGGGTAGAGGGAATTATTTCATGATTATGCTCCATAGAAGTTCAACCCACACAGGTTTCTACACATCCTGAACTACATATAATCTTTGGACTAGCAGGTTACTATAGAAGATTTGTGAAAGGTTATGGCAGCATAGCAGCTCCACTCACTACATTGCTAAATAAGGATGCTTTCCATTGGAATGATGATTCCACCAAATCATTTGAGAAACTAAAAGTAACTATGTGCACCACTCCAGTTTTGGCTACTCCAGACTTCTCACAGACATTCATTATTGAATGTGATGTTTCTAGGTCTAGATTGGGGGTAGTACTAATGTAGGAAGGAAGACCCATTGCATTTTAAAGTCATCAATTCAAAGGTAATAATCTATAAAAACCTATCTATGAGAAATAAATGATGGCTATTCTTCATGCAGTTAAACAATGGAGGCCTTATCTGATGGGTAGACACTTTAAGGTGAAAACGGATCATGATAGTCTCAAATACTTTTTGGAGCAAAGATTATCATATGAGGAACAATAAAAATGGGTAACCAAAATGTTGGGTTATGATTTTTAAATCATCTACAAGAAGGGTACAGATAATGTAGTAGCTAATGCACTATTTAGACGGGATGCATCCACAGAAGCATTACTTTGTGCAATGTCCATGTTGCAAGTAGATTAGGTGGATGAAGCTAGGTTAGAATGGGAGCAAGACAAGGATACACAAGTTTTGATTCAGAATCTCCAACAAGGTAATTTATCCTCTGAAAAATTTGAATGGAATGGTAATGTCCTATGGTATAAGGGTAGGTTATACTTGTGCAAAAATTAGAGCTTAAGCATAAGATTCTTGTAGAGTTGCATGCATCTCTAATTAGGGGACACTTAGGGTTCTTGAAAACTTATCATAGAATTAAGAAAGAATTATTTTGGGAAGGACTCAAGGGAGATGTACAAAATTTTGTGGAAGAATGCTTGATATGCCAATAGAATAAAGGTGAAATAGTTAAGACCCTAGGTCTATTATAACCATTAGCAATTCCTAGTCAAAGGCGGGAGGAGGTTTCCATGGATTTCATCACTGGGTTGCCTTTTTCTGAAGGTAAGAATGTTATTTTGGTCATTGTGGATAGGCTTACAAAATATGCCCATTTTTGTGCTCTCTCACACCCATTTTCATCAAGTACAGTATTGGCTATTTTTATGGAAGTAGTTCTCAATTTACATGGAGCCCCAAAAATAATTGTAAGTGATCATGATCCTATTTTCACTAGTAATTTCTAGACTGAACTATTTTCTTGTTTGGGTACTCAACTAGCTCATATCTCATCTTACCACCCCCAATCTGATGGATAAACTAAAGTGGTTAACAAATGTTTAGAGGGGTATCTCCATTGTTTTGTATCAAATAAACAAGAACATTGGGTTAAATGGATACCACTTGCAGAATGGTGGTAAAACACATCTTTCCATACCTCTTCTAAAATGTCTCTATTTCTAGCACTATATGGTTACCATCCACCTTCCATAACTTCTTCATTAAAGGTGCACACCAAGGTTTGAGATGTGTAAGAGCACATTTAACATCAACAAGAGGTTTTGGCTAGTTTGAGAGAGAATTTAGCCTTGGAAAAAAATAAGATGAAGCAAAAAGTAGATCAACACCGTAGTGAGCATAATTTTGAGGTGGGTGACTAGGTATTTGTTCATTTGTAGCCTTACAAGCAAATGTCCTTGAAGCAACAAAAAAGGACAACAAACTTGTTCCTAAGTATTATGGCCCTTATCAAGTTCTACAAAAAATTGGAAGGGTGGCTTACAAGCTCGAGTTACCTCATTCATCTCACATACAGCTATTATTTCATGTTTCTTGTTTGAAGAAGGTCATTGGATAGAAATTTTCTACCCAGACAGAGCTCCCAAAATTAGATGAAGAAGGATGAGTCATTTTGGAACCAGAGAAGATCTTTGAAACATGTACTAAGAGGTTGAGAACTAGAAAGATTAGGGAATATTTGATCAAGTGGAAAAACTAGAGTAGTGAAGATGCAACTTGGGAAGGTGAAGATTCCATGCAACAACATCCAGAGTTGTTCAACATTGAGGACAACATTGGTTTGAAGGGGAAGGGCATGCTACACCTTTAACCTATCACATGTATGAGGATAGTATTAGCTGACTTATGGCTTACTTATCCCTCTTTGATTTTATATTACATTTATCTATGCTTTATTTCAATTAGTAGGTTGGCCTATGGAGTAACCATGGCCTAGATAGACTATATATAGGAGATAGTGGGTAATTATTTATCATCATATTGTGAATTCTACTCTTATTGAAGCTTGTGGAGTTTGCCCCCTTGAAGTGGATTATCTATTATCATATATTTGGATATATTTTATTCATATTTGGATATAATTCTTCTATTATTCTTAATTATTGAAGTAATTTCATTACACTAGCTAATGTGATGCTTGTTTACATTTATGAGAAGCTATGGTTAGTCCCTGTCAAATCTGATAAGGTTATTATCTAACTGGATAAATCAAAAGTTAAGGTATTTGGTGAACTAATAAATGAACATAAATAGCTAGAGTCTAAGCTCAAGATCTAATAGTTTATGGACATATAGGTAGAATAAATTCCTAAAACCTTTGGGATGTTTCTTAGTAGGGATTGTTCTAAATCCTTAAATGAGTACATCTCTACCAATTTATCTTATATGTGGTTATCCTAGAGAGGTGTAGCTAATCAAATTAGAGTAGATAAGGAACCTAGTATGAATCATATGATCACATAGTATAATCCATGAATAAGAAGATGAACTTAGTATCCTCATACCTAGGATTCTACTCCATGTCCATGAAATTAGCTAAATGTGAAAGTGATAATACTCCCTAGATACAAATTTTTTGATCCCTATTATTGGATGGGGCCCATCCTAAATAAGGTTTTTGGGTATGAATAATTATATTTGATCCAAGTAAAGGGACACCTAACCACTTATATACTCAAGTTTGCTTGTAGTAAAAATTTGGTTTAATATTAAATCTTGATCTTTGTGCTGTAACTAGCCCTGAAACATAGGGTCAAAGAGCTAAAAGTGTTTGGTGACTCTAAGTTGGTCATAAAACAAGTCAAGATTAAATTCCAATGTAAACTACCCTAATTAAGGAAGTAAAAGCATAAGGCATGGGATTTGATATAAATTTTTACTACCTTTAATTTTATTCCCATCCCCCAAGAGTAAAATTTACTAGTCGATTCACTAATAAATTTTGTTATAAATGTAACACATCTTAATGACATAGAATTGTATAAGTTATCTATTGAGTTGATCCCTTGGCCCTCTATATAAGATAATGTCAAAAACATCTAAGTCTTCTATGATGACCACTAGATTTTGGAATCCCTTAACAACATTAGGTATTTAAATCCCACATCATTGATGAGAAAGATAGAGAGGACCTAAAAGAGGATGACTATAACTATGGTGTTGTGAACCTTAAAAAAATAGAGTCTTAAAGGGCATGATCTCTTTGGAGAGACTATTTTCCCTCCATAAGTTTAAACACACACATGATAAGTTGAGGTAGTAAGAAATGAATTTCATAACTATCAACCTCGGGTCTCTTAATCACCCTTTAACTATTAACATTTCCCTCGAGTGTACATTGGAGGAATTTGAGAAACTAAGATGGTTGTTATTGAGATATTAGGATGTAATCACTTAGGACTATGGATATCTTAATATCTTCTACCCAAGTGAAATAGATCATACAATTCCCTCAAACTAGATTAGAATCCTTTTAGACAAAGGTATAGACTAGTGAACATGATTATAGAGCCCCATATACATAAAGAGGTTCATAAGTTCTTATCAATAGGAATCATTTTCATAGTCCACCATTCCACATGGGTAGATAGTTTGGTACCTATTCATAATAAAAAGGGAGAGATATGTCTCTATGTGGACTTTCATAATTTAAACTAGACCTCTAATAAACATAATTACTTTTTTCCTTCCTTGGATGAGCTAATTCAAATGCTGACCAAATAATAGATGATGTCATTTTTGGACATATTCTTTGGATATAACTAGGTTCTTATCAACCCAAAAGACAGAGCCAAAACTACATTCATGACTAAGTGGGGAACTTTTACCTACAAACAAATGCCATTTGGCTTGATCAATGTAGGATCCAATTTTTAGAGAGCCATGGATTTTGCATTTGAAGACCCAATAAGAAAGTGCATTGTTATATATATATATGGATTATTTGACTATATTCTCTACATGCAAGTCATATCACATTCATCACCTAAAAAAGATATTCAATAGTTACAAGAGGTATGGTATTTCTTTGAACCTAAAGAAAATATTGTTTGGTGTTACCAAAGGTAATATTCTCAATCACATTATCACAAAGTAAGGTATTTCTATCAAACATGAACATGATTATATTATTTCTAATATACCCCTCTCAAATAGTAAAAAATAATTAAAATCATTCTTTGGGAAAATCAATTATGTATGCAGATTTATTTATGGATTTTTTGAGATTGTTAAGCCTCTAAATGCTATGTTGAAATAGGAATCTAAAGTATAGTGGAATGCTAAATCCAAAAATGCCTTCCAAGACATCAAATAATCCATCATGCAAGCACATGTTTTGATAATTTTGGACTACATGCAGAACTTCTACCTGTATTATTTTTCTTTTGAGCATACCATTATTCAATACTCACTGAAAATAAAAATGGGGAAGAACATGTGATTGCATTCATGAGCACAAATCTAAAGGATGTAGAGATAAATTATTATACCTTAGATACACACACATATTCCATGGTCAAGGTGCTGAATAAATTTAGGCACTACATTCTTAGGAATAAATTGCACACCATTGTCTTAGACCTAGAAATAAATCTTATGCTTGGGAAGAATGAATTGGGAGAGTATAAAGGTTAATGGATGGCCAAATTAAAAGTTTATTATATAGAGATCAGACCTACTAATATTAGTTTAGGATATGGTTTCATTTAAATAATCACATAAATTGATCCCTAAATTATTCTACATCATGTGGACCAAGCAGAAGTGCTTCATGAAGATTGGTATGCCCCAATCACCCACTACTTCTCTATAGAATTCTACCCCCCCAAACTAAACCAGACTCAAAAAAGGGCCCTTAGATTAAAAATAGCTCATTACATGCTCAAGAAATGGGTACTTTATAGAAATAATTACAAATTCATCTATCTCATATGCCTATCTGAAGAAGAGGCCAAGGATGTCATGGCTAGTTTCCATAAGAAACTGGGTAGTGGCCACCCCTTCGGAAATGCAAAAACACATAGGATATTACAAGATAGTTATTATTTTCCAACTATCTTCAAGGATTTTCATGTCCATGTGAACTCATGTCACTAGTTCTAAACATTTTTTAAATGAGAAGTTGATGTTGCAATGCCATTGCAGTGTATTATTGAGGGAAAACCATTTACATATTAGGGGTTGTATTTCATAGGATTTATCAATCCAAACTAATCATTTGGACACAAATTCATGATTAAGGCTACTTATTATTTCACAAAGTAGGATAAGGATGCCACTACAAATACTATCACTACCAAATATATGATAAAATTCCTTAAAGAAAACATAATCACCTAATTTGGCATACCTATGTTGTTAGTCTATGACAATGGACCTAAATTATAATCTAAATAGCTTATTAAATGTGCTTATGAGGATGGATTCACTTTAATATTATCATATAAATACTACCTACAAGGGAATGTTTTGGAAAAATCTAAAAATAAAAATATGTTAATGCAATCAATAAATATATACAGAATAATGCTTGGGACTGGAACTCATTATTAAAATATGCCCTTTGGCTTCATCATACATGGTATAAATAGGCCCTCAAAATGTTCACCATTTTTACTAGTTTATGGGTTAGAGATCATATTTATAATCACTCTTAATTTTCCTACCTATAAATTTATGAAAGAATACATGGAAGGCAATGAGAAGGTAAACTCAAGGTTATTAGATATTGTCCAATTGGAATTTGCTCGAGAAGAGGCCCTACAAAATTTTAGTAAGCACTAGGGTGTATTTAAAAGGTGGTTTGACAAAAAGGAAAAAGTTAAGTCCTTTAGGATCTTTGATTTGGTACTATTATGGGATAAATCCCATGAAAATAAATTTTATCACTCCATGTTTGACCTGTTGTGGATTAAATCATATCAAATTTCTTAGCTTCTTAGATAAAACACATTCTTCCTCAAAGACATCGAAGGAAACAACCTCCCGCTACCTTTGAATGGATATTTTATAAAGCACCACATTTTATTTATCCCTTAAAATTCAGTATCTAAATAAATTTGGGAAGGATGGTTATGTATTATTAGATTAGGCATAGATTAGTTACCTTTTTTATGTGTTTGATTTTGACATTTTTTTACTCCTATTATGTTTTTTCTTTAGTTGTTTGTTTTAGTTATTTGTTCTTTGTATGTTTTTGACCTTCCCATAGTTTCACTCTCAATTCTCCCCTCATGATATTATTTCCTCACCCCAAATGATTCAGTGAAAATGAACAAATTTCATAGAAAGTGATGAATATTCCAAAAGATGACTGAATAGTGAAAACTAGTCCTAGAATTAGGAAATAGATCTAAACCTCTAGTATTGAAAACTAAAAAAATCAAGTTAACCCTCAACGAAACAATGAGAAAATTATAAGCCACTAATTCAACACTAAGTAAGTGGATTTATAAAATCTCTACTTTATCCAAGTCCATCACAAACACTTTAAAATAAAAAGAGTAGGGATATTATAAATAAATGAATAATTGGAATGTCATATGGATATTTGAAGCCTATTGAGGAAACTATCAATCTTAGATACATTGTTATCCAACCCTCGTGGATCAAACATCAAATATCAGATCAAAGGAAGTCTAAATTTCAAAATGTATGTTAAATTTCTTCCTTAAAAAGTGTGATTTTGTTTATCTCCAATGTAATCTTTCCATCTTGTTGGCAATGGAGAAAGGCCAAAAGTAAGACCAAAAAAATCCATGTTGGGGCTATAGATGCCTATCTCATAGAAGATTAATGCTCAATCCCTCCCCCCTTAACCAAAATAATGTGACATACATACCCCTTTAAAAATATTTCAATATCTCATACGTACATGAACTCACTAAAGAAATCCATCGAATAAAATAAATCCCTCACTAATGCACAAAATGGCCTTTAAATGAGTAACAACCTAGTATGTTACTTTCTAAAATGGACTTGAGCATTTTTCATACTCAAGGTGCATCTCTTTGTTCAATATTGGATTATCGCATTCTAGGTTCTAAATGCTAGAGCAACATTTTCCCCATAAATTCACCATTTGTTATGGCCAACATGACCCCATTATTTGAAAAGTGGGGAATCCTTATAAAAATTCTTAAGGATACCCAAAATTTCAATCCCTTTCACATTGGCCTCAGACCTTTAACATTCATGAACTCCTTTTTTGTCTTGGTTTTTTGACTATTTAACAAAGGTAGTAATAAAGAGTTGGCCCCTACTAAATAACCCTATAGCATTTTGTTGTTTAAATGCAATATATTTTTTAGTATATTCTATATAAAAATCATAATATTTTTCATACGTATAAATAATTTACTATGCTAACTATGTTTTCTATAGATTTGGACTCATGTTTGGTATTCTTGGGGTTATAGCCTCCCAGAGTCCTACTCAACACTTCTTGAATATTTTTATAAAGTGGGTAATAATTTAATTATTTACATGGATTTATTTTAAATTAGTCATTTTTTAAAATCCCATAGAAAATATTAACAAATGAGTAAGTGCCACATATCCTAGCTATCAAATTTTTTAGTCTCCCAAACTTTTCAAAGCCTGATCAAATGAGGAAGTAGCATGCAACCTAGATGTCATAGTTATTAGTCTCTTAGACATATTATATATTTTAGAGCCTAGGAGAGACTGACCAAATGAGGAATCACCATGAAGCATGGTTATCAGAGTTTTCAATCTCTCAGACCTATCAGACATGTTAGAGTTTGGAATAGCCTAACCAAATGAGAAAGTGCCATGCAACCTAGATGTCTAAGTTATTAGTCTCCCATACATGTTCGATATGTTAGATACCAAGAGATAATAATTTAATGAGGAAGAACCACATATCCCACTATTATATCTATCAATCTCTTGAACATGTTAAATCTTTTAGAACCTAGGATAGCTTGCCATACTGAATCATGCCACATGGCACTTCTATATAAATTAGAAGAAAAGTCCAAGGATCCATGAGATGGTTAAAAGTAAGTATATTCATATTTAGATACCAATTAAAGGATGTCTATTTCTCTACATTTTTTTGCTAATTACATTCAAAAGAAGAAGAAACTAAAGTTAAAGGGTCAGGGGTTTGTATGTTACCCAAATTAAGTTGTGCACCCTATCCAAGTGTTGTAGGAGCTCCTCTTTGGTTGTGGAGGAAGACACCTGTAGAAAGAATAAAACTTAAACAAAGAGAATGTTAGATAAAGATAAGGTGGACCGCCAAGCAACACGCTCGATCTCGAAAGCGTAAAAACTTCCTTAAGGGATGACAGTCCACTTTTTATGGAAAAGAGTGTCATATAAAGAGAAATAATGAATGACTAAGAAAGAGAAAGTAGACAATGCATACCTATTCTCTGTAATCAGTCTAACATAGTCATCGACATCGATAGTCCTGCCGAGGTTATTTTGTGGATGGTGTTGACATCGGTTGTATTGTTGATGTTAGTCGAGGTTATGGTTGATGTCGATTGGGGCAATGGGCCTTGGATAGGTTTTTGATTATGTCTGTGGTCGATAGAAGAGTCTATGGAAGCTTACAGGGTTGTGCAAGGTTGTAGGACAGTGAGTAGGGTCTGAGAAGGGACAAAGGTAGAAGGTTGGTGTGTAAAAAGGATAAGGATATGGTGAAGGATTTTTAGCCTCTCCAAGAAGAAGTCAGGTTTGGTTGATAGTATTTAGAAATATTAAATAGAAACTAATTACTAATGTATTCTAAATACTGAAATAAGACAGAAGGATACTTAGCTCTGGTTATGGCTGATGTCAAAGATCTCATGCAATGTTTCCAATCCAATGTCTAGAGTGATTATGCAGAGTTTCTGTAGCCTAGAGAGTTAAAGTCAAAGTCTGATGCTTGGTCTCAGAGCATGTTCATCGATGTGAAAGAGTCCAGGGCTAGAGGGAGAGAAGAGAGAGTCATAGAAGAGATAGAGGGCCAACTCAATGTTAGAACTCAGTTTATGAAATTGACGTCGGTGATCCCGCCAGCATTGGTCGATAGTTAATCGATGTCAACGGCTAGAGAATGGGTAAAAGGGATATTTTTATCCCTTTTCCCATTTCTCCATCTGCCAAGTGCATTTGTCTAAGGAGAATGGTCAAAAGACAAGTTTATTAGGCACGAGAGTTAGTTAGGAGGTTAGTAGGGAGTGAGAATAGGTCATGGGTGATTCATAGGGTGAGAAATGGTCTAAGGGCAAGGTGTCCAAGGTGAGGTGTCTAGGGTGATGTCATTAATTTAAAATAAGTAATTTATTTTAAATTAATAAAGTGTGTAAATGTTTAGAAGTGGACCAAGGGGGGGTCGACACAATTTTGGTGTCTACGTTTGCCCCTTTTTGTCTTGTTGGTTATTTTAACGAACTGCAAGACAAAAAGAGGAGTAAGTTTCCCCAAGTACGGGATGAGGTATTCCCCCTCAAAGTGGGAATCGAGAGAGGATAATCTAAATTCAGGTGCCAATTTGATAGGCAATGGATGGGTATGGTGAAGTTGGAGAGTGAAGGATACAATAGTTGAGATTGTGCGTATACCACTTCACATGATAGGTAGGTCAAATTGTCACAAGCAAGGTCAAGGAGCACTAAAATCAAAGTAACTAGTCCCCATCTTATTAGTGGTAGCTGATTGGGTTAAACAATCAAAGCTATTGCTCTAATGGTCGAGGAGGACTAAAATCAAACTAACTAGGCCCTAACTTATTAGTTGTAGTTGATTGGGTTAGATCAATCAAAGCAGTATCTCCAATGGTCATCATGTTCCAAGTATCCTAGCTAGGAAGTGATCTTGGAAAACATGAAAATGTCACAAATATTGGGGATCAACTTGGGCATGATCTGAGAATAGGTGTGAGGGTCGTAATGTGGGTTGCATACAATTTGCTAACTATTCATGAGGTAGCATATATGCAATCAAAACAACCAAGGCAAATTTGTCTCAAAAGTGGTCATGGTCTGAGGAGATAATCATGATCTCCAAGGTCATTGGTCAAGTTGGGCTGAGATATAAGTGATCTCAAGTGTAGTTTGTTGTATAGGGAGATGTATGTGATCTCTAATGTGCCCCATGAGAAGTCTAAGATGACTTCTACAATGTCAGGGCTAGTTGTGTGGTCATGATTTTAGGTTGGTTTATATAGTTGGTCCATTAGATAGATGAACCAATGAATGGCTGAGCTAACCTTAAAAGACCCCATGTCAACTGAGTGTTGCCTACATAGCCCCTATTTTAAGGGCCTTAGGCTAATGTAGTTCTCCCTAAAAGGGAAGAAGAGGGTAGGTTATGGATTAGTTTTTTACTAGGTTAGGTCATGTTTAAAGGTTATATGGTTGGTTCATCAGGTAGATGAATGAATGAATGGTTGAGCTAACCTCAAAAGACTTCATGTCAACTGAGTGCTACCTACATAGCCCCTATTTTAAGGGCCTCAGGCCAATGTAGTTCTCCCCAAAAGGGAAGAATACGGTAGGTTATGGATTAGTTTTTGACTAGGTTAGGTCATGGTTAAAGGTTATATGGTTGGTTCATCAGGTAGATGAATGAATGAATGGCTGAGCTAACCTCAAAAGACTTCATGTCAACTGAGTGCTGCCTACATAGCCCCTATTTTAAGGGCCTCATGCCAATGTAGTTCTCCCCAAAAGGGAAGAAGAGTCAAAGCGGTCGATAATTATTTTGGTCGTGTTTGAAATGATGAGTGTATGATGATGTTACAGCCTTTTCCATAATGTGTGATGGTGTATTCTATAACATGGGTTATGTGGTTTTTCATCCTTAGCAATTTTCCATATCCATGATGGTGTATGCTAAAAATGAAATGAGTTTATTTATGCTTTAGCAAGTTTCCATATTGGTGATGGTATATGCTTGACATAAATTGTGTTTGGTTGATAGTTGTTTTGGTTAGGTTGGAATGATGAGTGTATGAGATGTTACAGCCTTTTCCATATTATGTGATGGTGTATCCTGTAACATAATGTGATGTGGTTTTTCATCCCTAGCAATGTTCCATATTAGTGTTGGTGTATGCTAAAAATGAAATGAGTATATTTATGCTTCAGTAAATTTCCATATTAGTGATGGTATATGCTTGACATAAATTATGTTTGGTTGATAGTTTCCATGTGTATTGTTTTCCATAGAAACTAATATGAATGGGATATGATAATTTACATAACACAAATTGGTATTTGCATTAAATAAATCATGAGGTTATGTTAGTGGTTACAAAAAGGTTTTGATTTGGTTTGGTTGTATGTGATGGAGGTGTATAAGAAGTGAAAGGCATTTTGCTCTTTCATTGATAAGGACCATAGTGATAGCATAGATAGGGTTTTTGTAAACAAAAGCCCCATTCATGCATTATGCCATTGACCATTGGTTTGTGTTAGAGAAGTAGTCAAATTTCTTGACATTAAGTGAGCTCAAAATCCCTTGTATATGTTGGGGTAATAGGTATGATTATGTGATATGTCAGGATAGCGTAACCCCTTTTAGTAGGGATAACTTTGCCCCTTTTATAGGTGACCCTGAGAATGACTATAGGCAAGTCCATGACTTAATAGTTTGTCAGTTAGTTTTTTTTGGTAGACTGATCAATGCGGGAAGTCTACTTAGGGATGTTGTTTTGTTTTGTGGTCATCTGAAGCTAATCGATGTGGGTAGCTTTTGAAAAGGTGTTATTTGTAGCAAAATTTTGGGCATAGCCATCCTTCGAGGGAATGGTCTATATTCTACTTTGTATGTTTGGATGTCTGTGAATAGCTATCCTTCAAGGGAGCAGTCTATTAATTATAGTAATTATGTAGCTGTCCTTCGAGGGAGCAGTCTACATTTATAGTTTATGACCTTTTAATATTTTATTGGGCATCCCAGTTTTATATGTTTTTGACTAGACTTTTAGTCATGGACTAGACTATAGAGGTTTAGAGGTTTCCCTTTTATTAGGCCAAAGCATTAACTACTTTAAAAAAGGGTTAACTAATTGTTATAGGGGAAAAGGGTTGAAAGGAATAGGAATGAGGATGTCGAGGGTTACTCAAGGGATGATCTCAAGTTAAACATCAAGTGAATGATTACTTGATTAATAGTAGAATGGTCACAGATGTAAGGCATTAAGGGGCTCAAGTTTTGGCCAGCCTTCGAGAGAAGATAGACGATAAGTCCCTGATCCATACTTGTGTGTTATTATGTAAGGTCCAAGCCAATTAGGAACAAACTTGCCTCATTCGCTTCTTTCCATATTGGTCAAATGTTGGTTTTCTTTAAGGATGATATCTATGATTTTGAAATCTCGCTCTTTCAAATTTTGGTTGTAGGCACATTTTGGTCGATGTTGGACTTGAAGTTGGTTGATGCTTGGTCGACACTTGGTTGAGGTCATGATAGTTAGTACAAAATTGAATTCCCCCAGTTGCTTTTGTGACAGGGAGAATGTTTGACACCCATTGTGGATTATCAATGGGTTGGATAAATAAGATGGAGAGAAGAAGTTGAAGCTCCTCTTTGACAAGGAGTGTGATGCAAGGATGCATCTTGCGAAGCTTTTGCCTGACAAGCTTAGTTTGAAAGGATGGAATCTTGATCTTCCAAGTTGTAGTTTGGAATCTTAGAATCACTGAAGGTGACAGAGGCAATGGTGGGTAATGTTTTGACTAAAGCAGCCAATGGTTGGGGGTCTTCAGGTTGGACCTCCACTACTTGTAAAACTTTGATCAAGGTTTGATGATGTTGTGGAGAGCTTTGAGTTAGGTCATACAAAGATGTCTTCACAGGGGTTTGGTGAAGTTGTTTCACCATGGAGTCACGAATTGCCCCAGAAGATGTTGGTTGAAATATGTCCAAGATAGGAATCTTGGGTTTTGGTGGTTGAGAAGGCTTGGCAAATGGATATGTCCAAGGAATAGAAACCTTCTCTTTTCCTTTATCCTTCCTGGTTTGTGACCTGGTGGCCACATTGATGGTGTTGATTTTGAACAAAGGGGGAGAAGGTGGTAGAGGGACCATAGTCTTGCATTGAGATCTTGATTTAGGTGAGGATGTTTGGGAGGCATGGGATGGTATCAGTGGTTTGTTAAAAGGGTGGTTAAGAGGACCCTTGATGAAAGGGGTGTCCTTTTTCAAATTTTGATGAATGACAACCTTAAGAGTGTAGCAATGCTTAGTGTCATGCCCAAGTGTGTGATGATACACACAAATTTGAGTGTCATCAAACCAAGATGGTTTTGATTTGAGAGGTTGGAATGGTTTAAGAGGTGGGAGATTGATACTAAAAGACTACAACAATTGGCATAATAGCAAAGCATAGGAACCCGCTAATGGGTCTGTGCGCTTTATCACAGTAGGGGTTGATAACTTCTATTTAGGATTTCTAGGAGTTTATCATACCACCTTTTTATTTGGTGATGTGGCCACACATGTAGATGGCACTTTCGTGGTGAAAGGTGTTGGATTTTTTGGAGGAGGTATGTTTTTGCTAGGTAAAGGGAGTAATGGAGGCAGTTTGTTTTTGTTAGGTGTTGGAGTTGGGAGCACTCTTATTAAATTGGATGGGTGTGGACCCAAGATAGAGGGCAATGGTGATGGTGGGGGAGGAGTTCTCTGATGTGGTTTAGTAGCCTTCTTTAGTTTCATGTGAGGACCACTATTATGCAGGGTAAGGTTCAAGTCTACCTTCACTTGTGGGTGAATGAGGTTTGATACGGGGTAAACACTGAGAGATGTAATCTATTTCGGTATGGTGGATGCCTGTAAGGGTTTGGGTTCAGATGTGGACGGTTGAGCTTCTAAAGATTTGGAAGTAGAAGCCTAATTATTGTTAGATATTTTGGGGTGAGTAGTCACAAAAGGCTTGGTAGTGTAAGATGTGTAAGATAAGGAGACTTAAGTCACTCCCATAATGCCTCATGTTTTAGGCTCCTAGAATGGAGAAATCCTAAGCTTTTTTCCAATCGAGAAAATGGTTTAGGTAACGTCACACAAGGTCTTGCAGTCAGTATTTTAGAGGATTTAGGTGATCACGAGAGCAAAAATGTGTTAAACGTAGCGATCTTGGGCTAAAGGTGAGAGAATATTGTCACCTGATCTTCTTCGACCGAAGTGGGTGAGGCCACAAGTTTTTCTCTTGGTGGATAATGGATTGGAGAATGTGGCTCTTCGAGAGGATAGAGCACAGGGATGATCATGGCTTCCACTTGTGGTCAAGGAGTGGGAAAGGTATGATCCTCCATTGGTAACAAGAAGGATGAGGGTGAGGCTACTAGCATTGTTATCGTTAAATCATCCTCCAATATAGGAGAGGTCAAAGTAGACTCTCGTGCATGTAAAAGGGGGGTTGATGGAGGACTATCCTCCATTAGTGGAGGACAAATAGAAGAGGAAGGCTCCTCTAAAGGGTGAAATAGAGGAATTATGGCCCCTTCTACATGAGGGCATGGGGTATGAATGGTAACTTCTTCCAATGGTAGAAGAAGAGGGAAGGTCAGGGCTAGAGGAATAGGTAATATGGGTTCCTCATGAGGTAGAAGTATGTGTGGAGGAGGTGTTTGATGTTGTGGGGGTGATATGGGTAGAATAGGCTCTTCTACTCATGGAGGAGAAATGAGTTGACTAACCTCTTCAGACTATGGGAGAGGTTGGTTAGGAATGAAAGGAGAAACCGTGTTGACTGTTCATATGTTGCACTCTTAGGGGTCATCGACCATGGTCTAAACATTGTTTTGACTAGGGGGATGGTTAGGGAATGGTTTCCTAAAGATGTCTATGTTTTGGTTAGCCAGTGCATTAGGGTTATCCAAAACAAGGTCCCCCTTGTCCAACATGTCTTAAACAACATTTTTGAGGGTTTTACAATTGTCCGTGTCATGACCTTTGACATGATGATAGTTACAAAAGTCATTTTCCCTATACCATGTAGGAATGGCTTTTGAGGGGTCAAATTGGGGTGGTTAGATTTGAGGGAGATTAAGGACCCCCTATTTCACTAGTTTATCCAACATGGAAGCATACGATTCTCTTATTGGAGTGTATTGACGCTGTATATACCATTGTTGGATTTGTCTTGTGATGCTTTGTGATGTGGAAGGTTTAATTTGATTAGTTGTGGTAGAAGATGATGATCTAAGTACCACAGCATTTACCAACCCCTTGGACTTGGAGTGGGAAGATGAAGATTTTGAAGATGAAGGGTCATTTGATTTTGCATTAGTATTTTTGCTATGCAATTTGACCTTATCCTCTTTGACTGTACGAAGTTCAAGCTTTTGGGCCATGGTGAAAGCTTCATCAAATGTGCAGAAGGTTTGAACCCGCAGAGTAGATGAGATGTGCTTGGCACATGCTCTTGAAAAGAGCTCAATGAGCTCAATTTGAGGTAGTGAAAAGGAGAGTTGGTTGATCAAACCTCTCTAACAGGTGATGAAGTCAGCTATTGGTTCATCATCAAATTGTCTAATAGAATATAGGTCTGTGATGGAGACCTTTTTAGTGATGTTGATTGAAAAGTGGTCGAGGAATAATTGAGCTAGTTGAGTGAAGGAAAAGAGAGAGTGACTGGTAATATAACTATACCAATCAAGGGCAGTGCCAGAAAGTGACATGGGAAATGTGCGAAGTAATAATGCATCATCATGTGATATAAGGTAGCAAGCATGTCTAAACACTCATAGATGTTGTTGTGGGTCCTATTTACTCTAAAAGCAAGTAAATTTTAAGAGTTCCCACTGGCTGGGGTATGGTCAAATAGGCACTGAAGGGTGAATGGGTTCATTGCATATTTGTTCAAATGAAAGAACATTACTTGAACTAGAAATGGATGTCTCAAGGTTAGACATCTTATCCATCAACATCTTGATTAGATCAACTGATGGATTGGCAGGTAGAGTACCCCCTAAGTTGTAAGGTACTTGGAAGGCATTGGGAGGATCGTATGACGTACTTGGTTGTGTTTATATAGGCACAACATATTGGTAGTTTGTCATGGGGACTGATATTGAGGTCAAGGGGGCTTGTGCCATGAAGTTAGGGGCACAACTTGACAAGATGCCACCAAGGGTGTTTGAATAGTGGCGGCACTAGTTAAAGGATAGGTAGTCACTCTTGTATTTATAGGCGCAAGAGTGGGTGGGATAGAGACAAGCAATTTTTGAAAAGGTGTTGAACTTGTTTGGATTGTTTGTGGTTGAGGGGGTACGGAAACCCCAATGGAGGTAGGTCCAAAAATAGAACGAGAGGCCAAATCTTGAATATTGGCTATGTTTGGGTTACTAGTTGGGGCAATGGCCTGAGTGACTATAGGTTGGGTAGTAGATGATGTTGATATCATTGCCACTTTAACCAAGGAAGTTGGCATCCAATAAATAGGGTTACCTAATGGATCTCGTGTTTGGCTTCTTGCGAGATAGTGTTGGAGATCCTTGACGTTGAGGTCAAGGAATCTCTCAAAGTCTTGATCCCCTGTGGGAATAATAGGTGGTTGATTTGGGGTAGGTTGGATAGGTGTATGCTCAGTATCTGAAGTATACTCCATTTGGTGACTTGATGTGAAAGGCAAAGGTGGAAGTGG
This sequence comes from Torreya grandis, assembly GCA_037957365.1. Classification (NCBI taxonomy): domain Eukaryota; kingdom Viridiplantae; phylum Streptophyta; class Pinopsida; order Cupressales; family Taxaceae; genus Torreya; species Torreya grandis. Next base: position 1,546,865 of record JARHVA010001675.1, read on the forward strand.
TTGTTGCCTTGCGTGGTCAATAAGAGTTTTGGCTTGACTACGTGTCAAAACCATTCAAGACAAAATGGATTCAGGTTCTAAACACTGTGTATTTTAGTTTTAGAATTCTAGAATGTGTTTAACAGAAAAAAAGTTGGGTTTTAAGCTTGTTGTTTTGGAAAGATTTTTGTTGACAGTGACTGATGTTGGCTATGTAATATTGTCGAGGTTGGTGGGATAACCGATGTTGGTGAAGATGAGTTGCCGATGTTAGTGGAAAAACTGATGTCAGTTTCTATGTAATTCCAGAAACATAAAAATTTGATAATTTTTTTTGAAAGAAAGATAAATTTTGAGTTATTTTTGGACCTCAGAATGTGACCCTACCAGCTCAAAAAATTAGATAAAAAGAGAAAAATAGATGATGGAAAGCAACCTCTAAATGTTAAATTCCTAAGAATAAATTTTAGAGTCGTGGTGGCTTATGCCTTAGAAGAATATGTTTGGGAATTGGGCTTTTAGAACGGGTCCTAAAGAGGAAGTCTATGGTTGGTTTCAGGTTATGTTTTGGTGCTCAAAAATTTTTGTTAGGTTCCGTATGTGGCCTAGTGCTAGGGGCTTGCTCCCTTCACTTCACAAACCCAGAGCCAAGCTGGGCTGCTTAGCCAATATATACTTTACCTATAGTTTATACTCTACCAGGGAATAGAGTGGGGTCCTCCTCTTGGTAGTGAAGTCTAAGTAGGATCACCGAGAAGGGTAAGGTATCTGCTAGGTGATGAAATCCTAGATGGGCCTTGTCTCAAGTATGTTTAGATGTTTAATTTTATGTGCTTGTGATCTGGTTGTGTAACATTTGTGCACTATGATTTATTCATAATGCATTTTTAATTACTAAGTGAGTGGGCTAAGTATGCATTCAAGCAGGAATGAAATGCAATAGTTTTTTAACCCAAATTGAAATGTTTTGTTTAGATGCAAACAATTGGAGAAGAGGTTAAGAGTATGACTTTTCACTACTCTAAGATGCAGGCAAGAAGTGACAAGAAGAAAAATAAAGATGTTCTTTTTAACTTGTGCTAATGGTTTCTTTTTGAAATAAAGAGATAGAATAAAAGGATGCAAAAAGAGAATTTTTTCATGCACCTATATGAAAGTTTTCTTTTTAGAAGAAATGAACCCAAGGAAAACTCTAGGGTCCCACCAAGCATGCCAGAATGTTTCTCTACATTTTTTTGCTAATTACATTTAGAAGAAGAAGAAACTAAAGTTAAAGGGTTAGGGGTTTGTACATTACCTAGATTAAGTTGCAAACTATATCCAAGTGTTGTAGGATCTCCTCTTTGGCTGTGGAGGAAGACACCTATAGAAATAATAAGACTTAAACAAAGAGAATGTTAGATAAAGATAAGGTGGACTGCCAAGTAACACGCTCAGTCTCAGAAGTGTAAAAACTTCCTTAAGCGATGACAGTCCACTTTTTATGGAAAAGAGTGTCGTATAAAGAGAAATAATGAAAGACTAAGAAAGAGAAAGTAGAAAATTTGTACCTATTCTCTGTAATCAGTCTGACATAGTCACCAACATTGGTAGTCCTACTGAGGTCGATTTGTGGATGGTGCCAATGTCGGTCATATTTCTGATGTCAGTCGGGGTTATGGTCAATGTCAATTAGGGAAAAGGGCCTTGGATGGGTTTTTTATTATGTATATGGTCGACAAAAGAGTCTGTGAAAGCTTACAGGGTTGTGCAGGGTTGCAGGATAGTGAGTAGGGTCTGAGAAGGGACAAAAGTAGAAGGTTGGTGTGTAAAGAGGATAAGGATATGGGGAAGGCTTTTTAGCCTCTCTAGGAAGAAGTCAAGTCTGGTTGATAGTATTTAGAAATAGTAAATAGAAACTAATTATTAATGTATTCTAAATACTGAAATAAGACAAAAGAATACTTAGCTTTGGTTGTGGCTGATGTCGAAGATCTCATGCAATGTTTCCAATCCAATGTCTGGAGTGATTCTATAGAGTTTCTGTAGCCTGGAGAGCAAAATTTGAAGTTTGATGCTTGGTCTCAGAGTATGTGCGTCGATGTGAAAGAGTCTAGGGCCAGAGGGAGAGAAGAGAGAGTCGTAGAAGAGAGAGAGGGCCAACTCAACATTAGAACTTGGTTTATGAAACTGACATCGGTGATCCTGCCATTGTCAGCCAACAGTTGACCGATGTCGAAAGCTAGAGAATGGGTAAAATGGCTATTTTTATCCCTTTTCCTATTTCTCCATCCACAAAGTGCATTTGTCTAAGGAGAACGGTCAAAATATGGGTTTATTAGGCATGAGAGTTAGTTAGGAGGTTAGTAGGGAGTGAGAGTAGGTCATGGGTGACTCATAGGGTGAGAAATGGTCTAAGGGTGAGGTGTCCAAGGTGAGGTGTCTAAGGTGATGTCATTAATTTAAAATAAGTAATTTATTTTAAATTAATAAAGTGTGTAAATGTTTAGAAGTGGACCAAGGGGGGGTCGACACAATTTTGGTGTCTATAATGTCACACATCATTCTGACACTCTAAGTTTCCCATTATAGCTATCAAATAGGTAAAGTGTGACCCCTAGCCATGCATAGGTGGTTCTAGACATAGGCAAGACAAACCAAATATAGATACTTGGGGAAAGATGAAGATAACTAAGATGCCATGAGGTAAAATTAATTGTGTGCCTACCACATCTCATGCATTAAATAAATGGGTAATTGGGACCCAATTTGATGATTTGAGACATCTCATCACATTCACCAAATGTAGTAAGCAACATAGATTTGAATTTCCTAAGTTAATTTCATATCAAGAAATGAATAGGTGGATAATACCACCAACTCAAATTTGAATTCTTGTTAGGTGAGATATTTAATGTCATCAATGGAAGATATATTCATGTATCCCTATAAATGCCCTATGGAAATTTGATTTACCATTATTCGTTGTCAATTGTTAATATTTTTCTCCTCTCTTTCAACACATTCATGTGCCCTCTACCCCCTCATTTCTTAGAGTTATTTGGTATCATGATTTCCATATTTCCACCATGGATGCTTCATCCTCTAAACCTAAGGTTGTGCCTAAATATAGAGACACCACTTTCCCTAAGAACTTAACTTGCTTCAATCATTTAATGAAATATTCAAAGTGATTGATATTATTTCCAATTCTACCTCCAGTAATAATGAATATGAGGACCAATTATAAGATTCCATAAAATCATACAAAATATGTGGGTTACATAACACTATGGCCAAATCAAATTTTTCCCCTTCTATCAATCTCTTTGACAATATGTTCCTCAAATCAAAGTTAGTATATTATGGTGCTAATGATGTGTGTTCTACAATTTTTTGGCATAAAATTACAAACATCTCAAGAAATTCTTTCAAGTAAAACTACAATCTCCCAAAATTCACAATCACTTATGACTCAAATATGGTAGATTCATGGGCTAACACTTATTAGATTTATGATGTTTTTTAGGATTGGGCAGAGGACCCTAATGTCAAGTGGGTCAATGAAAAATACATTGATTCTTACATGGTTCAAACCTTCAATAAGGGTGTTCATGTATGGATGATCCTACTTGATCAATTATTTAGGTCAAGTGATACTTATATACTGATCTTATCCAGTTTCCCCTGCCTGCCATCATTCTCAAGGGTGAGTATATCTTAAACCTCAAGAGCATCATCAACTTATGACTTGTGTACATGTCATGGAGTCACAAAATTATGGTAATTTTTATATGATGAGATATCTTAGAGATGTTGTCTATGGTACTATTTTGTTAAATCCCTCTACTTTTCCACCTTAGACTCCTAAGGATGTATTATTCTAGGTGGTATTCTATAAATTATATGGCCATCATTACTAGAATCAAATATGAGAAATTTGTGAATCTTTCTACCCTATGGTTTATATGTATGTCAATGAGGTGGCCATACCTCAACTCTCCAACTATTTCATGCAATATATTTCCCCTATTAGTGACTACTGGTACTATAGGGATGATACCATCATTTAGGTGGCAGGTATTCATAAGGATCCCATCCACTTAATGTACTAGGTTCTAGACTAGTTGGTTAAGTAAGAAATCACTTTTTAGTTTATAGAGAGCATATTTAGCCACTACCTTAGTCACTAATAAAAGGCTTGCCTAGCCTTCCCTATCACTATATATACAAAAGTATACCTCCATTACATAAAATGATAGAGGGTAAGGAGTATTATGCCCTAAGTTGGGTAGAACATATAGAGTGGGACATGTATGAATTCTTGAGGACATGCAGTGAAACATATATCTTGGCTCAATATAAATTATGAGCATAAGCCTAATGATGAGGATGAAACCCACTTGAATCTAGTAGATGACATAGAGTTGTTGGTTGGAATCAAGGCCAAGAATAAAAAGGTAAAGTAGGTGTATACTAAATTATCCACTTAGATTATCAATGAAATAGCACCCATAATTTCAATGAAGATCCTCCAAGGGGTCCTAGCTCCCTCTCCTCTGAGTCTCACCTCCCTAAGTCTTTGATCCAACTCCACCACCTCATGTACTTTAAGTAGCTTGACTACATGTTGTATAATCATTATAGTTTGACATCAATAGTATCCAAAATTAAATTCCAAATGTAAATCACCAAGAATTCATGTAAATACCTCCTCTACCTTCTACCATCCCTCAACAACCTCGTAGAGCACCCCTAGGTTACCCTTTCCTAACTATCCCCACTCATGTGGTGGTTCCTATTTTTCCCATTCTAACTTCCCTAAAATTACCTTATGAACTCTATCTCTAGCAACATAAAATACCCTCACATCCCAATCTCCACCCACCTAGACTATTCCACCATCAGGGATCCATATAACTCACCTCAAGCCTTTAATGACTATAATTGTATATCCTTTAACACCTCTATTGGTCCTTTCACAAGTTCAACCACCTCCTATTACTCCCATTTTGATAGCTGAGATATCACCCCCAATGATGAGTTTCCCTATGTGCCCAATTCCATCAGTTTCATCTATTTATGTGTCATGTGTAGTCTCTTTTTTAGATCCTCAATCATCCCCAACCACCACTACCACCACCACTCTTTTACTACTGCAATGGAAGTTGATATAGGCAAGAGGCCCAAGAAAAATAAAAAGGTAACTCTTGTTCCTCATCCTATTATTATAACTTGTGTGCCTCTTATACCTCCCTTCTCCACTATCTTAGAGGCTAAATAATTTGGGTTTAACCAACCAATTTATTCTTTCTTTATGAACACTCCTTTCCATGGCACCATGAGCCTATAGTTCAATTTGACCTAAAGCCAGTAGAACCCAAATTTTCCCATGGTTTTCCCCATTTGTCCTAACCCCTTTATCTCCTATGCCTCCACCTCATTCATTTCTCTCTACCTTCATTCCCTCTACTTCATTTATTCCTCTACTTCCCATGATTCTACCTTTCACCTCTATATCTACCACCCTACCTTTACCCCCTTATACCTTGGGAATTGTCACAGGATCACAAGAGCCCAAAATGATTCTATAGGGTGATCTATAAGTTTAGTTAGAGTTTGAAATAAACTCAAGAAACATAAAGAGGATCCTCACTCAAATATTTACTCAAGGATGAGACCCAGTGGTCTAATAGACCAAGAATGACCTATTATCCCTTTAAAAAGTGAGAACATCCAATAGAGATGAGAGGATTCTTGAGGATCTAGTGTCTATGCTTTGTGACACTCATAACATGTCTAAAAATGTTATGGAGAACATGAAGTAACATGTTTAGGTGCTTGAGGCACAAGTGAAGATCACCTTCCCTACAAAACTAATTGGTTAGGTCAAAGTGACCCTTTTACATCTCTTCTTAGCTTGGAGGAAGTAATTATGACCTTGACTATGCACTAGAAGAACCTCCATTAAGCCAAGGCATATTTGGAAAGGGTCACCCACATAGATATCAAGTGTAAAAATCCTATTATGGTTATTAATAAGGACATGTTCTTAAAATTGAATCTCATGCCTCTCTTTGACCTTAACTTGTACCAAACCTATGCCAAAATCATGAGATTTTCAATTGAGGAATGCTTGGAAATAACACAAATGGTCATATAACCTTTGGAATAAGGAATGGAAAATATGTTGACCTACTTTAAGGAATTTAACATATTTGTGTTATTTGATCTAGATGGAACACTACTTGATAGTGGTGAGTTTGAGGTCCACTTGGGTCACTTCAAGAAGGTCATGAGGAGAAGAGTGGCTAAGGCCAACAAGGTTAGGGCTAAGGTGATTTTGGAGCTTTCAAACCAATCCATAACTAGTATCATCCAATTGATAGAAATTAAAGTTTCCCATAAGGCCCCAATCTAAGTGCATCAAAGACATCTGACCTAGTTAAAGGTAATATTTTATGAACCTTCCATAAACCTAGCCAAGATAGACATGGATTTTAATCTAATGGTAGTTGCACTAGGTGTCAGGGATGCATAGCCTAAGAATTTGGGAGATAGTTCTAATATTTCTTATGAACACATTGATTGAATGGGTCCCTAGGGATATTTTGGGAGGATTTGAGAATATTCTATTTGTTTTGAATATTTGAAGTTTAAAAAAAAATTGAGAGGCCATTATGGCTAAGGATGGGAATCCCATGCTACTTAGAGATTATACCCATATTGTGTGTGTGTGTTTTGTGTGTGTGTGTGTGTGTGTGTGTGTGTGTGTGTGTGTGTGTGTGTGTGTGTGTGTGTGTGTGTGTGTGTGTGTGTGTGTGTGTGTGTGTGTGTGTGTGTGTGTGTGTGTGTGTGTGTGTGTGTAATAAATTACAATCCCTTGTAATGGTCAGCATTTTTTATGTAAATAAACTCTGTTAAAATTGATAGCAAATTTCATGCTTTCTATTAGACTATGTTTTGTTTATCTATGAATGTATTCCATCATTTTCAAATTTAAAGGAATGTTGATGCTAAAGGATTAATCATGTACTTGGTTATTAATAATTAATTTGTAGTTTAACTGTGCTTTGTTTTTTTAACTCATTTATGAATTCTTCCCATTTTAGTTACAATACTTATAATCTATGTACCTAAAGTTACAAGTCATATTTGAAGACCCTATTTGTAACTTACTATAGGCCATTTTCTAAGTTTATTTTTAGTGGAAAATTCATAAATTAAACATTTCATTTCGTTGTCATGAGACTATTTCCTCTATTTGATGATGAGTTTGATCCCCTAGTGAAACTTGGCACATAGTGGTCTAAATGTGATTAGGCACACAACTCAATTCTTAAAGAATTAGTACCCTTTAGAGCCTAAAAACACCATTTTATATGTTACCCTACTCCCCCTTTTATATTTATTATATGAATCTGAACAAGTCTATCACCATTATTTAGAAATTGGTAAATTTAAACCCAATAATACTCATGATTAAAATTTATTCAAGGTAAGGGTTGTAATCAATATCTCAAACTAGTATCAAACCATAGTGGTAACATTGCATCTCTTAGAGACTTATTTCAAGTAGGCTACATCATGGATCCCAATACCTACAGTTGTGCCCTAGATTGAACTAGCTTCAATCCTAAAATGGAAGATGAAATCTCTTATTATCCCAAAGTTTAATTTGAACACTTAATCTCATAAGTGTTTTAGAATAAGATTTTAGATCAGATAATAATATTAATTTTGGTAACTGGACATTACATAAGGATATGGACACTACCATCTTAATAGTGTCCCTATGTAGCTAGTAGTGTCAAGAGGGATATAAAATATGTATGGTTCTATAATTGATAGTAAAGGATGTTTATTATGTTTTAATATTTATGTGTACTACAAGAGACTTAGGTCAACAAAATGTTATGGATTAGACTAAGAGATAAGTATTTAGGCATAGTGAGATGGTGAATATGATCCTTTTGGTAGCAGGGAGGTCTACAACTAAAGGATAGAGCCTTGATTGATATTTATCAAATGTATAGGGTTGAGATGCTATAAATATTCAATTTTAGTATATACACTTACAAGGATCAAGAATCAATATGAATTTAATTATAAGTAACATCAACTCATCAAATAATTTAAAGATACACCATCACCAATTTTTAGAACCATATCATTAAATGTGAATATACACATTATGTAAGATCACTCCTGATATTATACATTACAACTTTATCTTAAGTCAACCTTGGATACATGATATAAAATTAGTACCATATACATTACATGTGTGTGAATTTCATTTATAATGGACATTATTATACATGATTTGTATATAACTATCCCTTCAAGTACTATAGCTTAATATAACCCACTACTTAGTATATCAAATAATCTCATTACATATACAATTTAAAATAATATTATAACATCTTCATAAGATATTACAAAAAATTCTTGATTATAATCTCATATCTATCCTTCCCATAGTAAAGGTGGATATGAGTAGGCCTCCACCTAAGTGATATGACAATATGCATACTATGATGATCATATATGAGGAGGACATTCTATAAATAGATGATTTAAACTAACATAATATTCAAGATTTAATTTATGAAAACACTTTTTATATTCATAAAAATAGTAAATTTCTATATGACTTGAACATAGTTTCAAATCAAATTCAAAAAATTTATGTGAGCATACAAGAAAATATGGATACTATATTCAAAAAAACTACATTAGAACAACTTAAGCATATAGTGATGATGGATATGTTACAACACAATATTACTTTATGAATTTTGACATAGATGCATTGGACACATATGATGATTTTTAGCCCTGGTCAAAAAAATTCATACCACTTGACATAGGGCATATGCATGGGTCCTCTTAGTTGATTAGTAAAAAAATTATGATACATAGGTTTTCATGCTTACTTGATTGCTTATTCACTCTATTATTATATCTTGACACAAATATGTATAAATACTCTTACATTATTCATTACCCTAGCCCTTGTATTTATTTTCACTTATACCTAGCCTTCTTTATTATTTATCGTGATTATAGCATATATAACATTTATCTTCCAATGATAGATCCTTTATACTAGTACCATTCTAGTGCACATCCTTGGTAGCATGATACATGTTTTCTCCTACACATTGAATACTTATACATGCTATAAATTCCATTGAGATTACATGATCACATATATTTATGTTTATATAAATTGATTCCTCCTCATCCTCCACATCCCAGATACTATTTTTAGATATGAGTATGATTCACATTTACAATGGGGGGAACATTTCTTTCCTTCACTTTCTCTTCATGGCCCTACTATCACATTCGATGCATATTATACCTTAACACTTGTAATAAATTATTTGAACCCATCCCATTTTTTATATTTTCAAATCCTTACTTATTGGTTTTGATTTAGAGTATTGATGTATGTTAAATTTTTCAAAAATATAAAAATAAAACTAAAAATATTTAAAAAATCAAAAATAAGGATCTAAGAATGACATGTTTGTTAATTAAGTTATTTATTTATGTTATTTATCACATGTTTGGTATATTACATATTAATTTGTGATACACACATAAATTTCATATTATATGTGTGAGATGTATTACATGCATATACACATGATACATAGATGTATAAATGCAAGACATTGTTATACCCAGGGGCCATGCCAATGCCATGGGCCTCTTATTCCATAAGTTACATTGATACAAGTTATATATTTATATGAAATTTAAAATTACCATGTTGAGCTACATTACTTACACATGTCATGCTACAAATCATATTAATTTCAGAGCTACATTTTAATGGCTGTGTTATTTTATTATGTTGTAACATTAAAATACATTGATAGTATAGACTAGTTGATTTATTATATGCTTTGTTGTTAGAGTTTATTTTAATAATATGATATTCATTTCCTATCTATTATTTGTGTCCCTTTGATTTGTGTGTGTGAGTTTTTTCATTGTATGCGGCCCTCGACCTTGTATGTGTGTTATTTTTTTGTCCATCATTTTTTCCCCTTGGTCATGTGTGTATGACATTTTTTCATCCATTGTATTGAGGTGTTTGGCATTATGTGTGGCATTGGGTACTATAAAATATGATTCTAATATGTGCATCATGGCCATGAAATGATGTGATTATAAGTGATTATGTACTAATATTATTGATTTACTGATTTTATGATATCATGATCCATATCATACACTTTTCCTCTTATTTATGGTGTCATGATACACATCATGCAAATTTACTACGTAGTATTTTTCAATGCATATATTAGTGATGGTTACTACTACATGCCTAATTTTTATATCTATCTTGACATGACACTTTTATGCCTTAAAATACATGTCTCATATGCATTTTGATGATGCATTCATATTATGATGACATATTATCCACATGTTTAAATGATTCTACATGATTACATGTTTTGAATAACATGATATACTTAATTCTTTTATTTTGAGATGATTAACTTGTAGGATACATCACTAACCTAAAAAGTGGGGCATATGAGTGGGTTTTTCATAGAGACTAAAGCCTCTATGAGTATAATGTTTATATTTTGGTACATTTTACATGATTCAAAAAATTTAGATTATTTCATATTATCAATTTGCTTCATATATGGGATAAATATTTTATATATTTTGTGGGTATATTATATGCATGTGCATAATTTTACATGATCATGAGTTATAGGGTCATAATTTTTTACAAAAAATATAATAAATATGCATAACATTATATACCATATTTATACAAACCAAATTATGGGGTATGAAGCTTGTTTATGCATACACATTATTATAATTTTATATTTTCAAACATATTCGATGGTACCTATAAGTGAGAACCATTTAATATAAAATTACACATGTAATGGTTTATTAAGGATTCATTGATTCTAAATCACCTAGGCATTACTAAAAATCAGCCCATATGTGGCTCCCACCTTAGCATCTTAAGGTAAAATATTAGTTACATGAGTTAATGTGGTTGAATATTTAATGACATTCAATGAACTAGGAACCAATCCCTTTTTCAATGAGGGTTGGGTAATTTATATTAAAAACACATGGTATATATTTAGTACATAAATTTATTCATAATCACCACAAATATATCCAAGGGTTTTAAAATGGAAACACAGTTCTCTAATGCTCTATGGAAACATCATATCCTATGGCATGTTAAATGGAAACATGGTTCATCCACTTAAAAATGTAATCCTTCCTTGATCTTTAAGTTTATAAAGTTTCAAATTTCATTTTATATTGTATATTTAGACATAAGCTTTTTTTTCATGTTTATTATAGATTATATAGAGCAAGCTTCATATTTACAACATTTTCCAAAATACAAAATGTGTTGTATACATTCAGTTACATCTCTTTTCCTTTTACTCTATCATTGTGCTCTATTGAAATAATGAATAAAATGGGGATATTTATAGAAACTAAAATATGGTATTAGATTCTTGTAAATTTCAAATTTTACCTTCCTTCACCTTACATGACTTTTTCATACACATATGGATATTATTCATCCTTATCTCACATGTGCCTATTTTGCATGGGTCTAACCTTCCTGATTTTATATCTATCAATCACCTAAAAGAATTCCATAGTCTATGATTAACCTAATTAAAATCATATTTAGACTATATCAATATTATCAAATCACTTTTCATACATTCTAGATAGAATCTCCAAACAAGGATAACTCCCAAATTATAAAATCATCCAAACCTAACAGAATCATCTTGTATAAAATAATGGTAACTTTTAAATTTCAAATTATTCTTACAGGTTAGTCTATAAGTTTCACATGTTGGTGTCAAGACAATGTACTTAAACAACACCATATAAATAAAAATTTATTCTAAGCCTATTTCCCACTAGTAGTAACTTATCAAACATACTTTAGCACTTACACATTTAAAGGAAATATCTTATTCTTTCCAATTCAACCATCAATCATAAGGAGTATGTCCTGACCAAGTCTACAACACTTTAAATCAAAGAAAAAATTATCATTTTCCTTGTATCAAAATCAAGATTATATATTACATTCGTAAAAATAAAATTATTGCATAAAAACATCTAAGATGGATAACTAGATGTGGTTTAAATTCCATCTTAATATTATTAAATATGTAGTTAGAGATCATTCATTCATCAAGGAGTGGTTAGGGTCAACTCAATCCACCTTCTTCCCTTTTGATGACCAAAACCTAGTGTCAAAAGTGGACCTAGGGTTTAAAAAAAAAGAAAGATGTATGTAATTTTGTGCACAACTAGGTACAAAATAATACACATAGAGACAATTTAAGATTAGTCACAACATCGTGTGCTTAAGTAGAGAGGAATAACATACAAAGATGAAATCATCATATTTAGAATAAAGTGTAAGTTAGTAGCATCCTAAATAAAATGGTTATATCCAAACATACTTAGAAATTTATATCATGTTCCAAGTGACACAATATAGTTTCCATCCATTCCTAATATCTTAATTTAGTCTTAGACATGCAAATTACATTAAAAAACTAAGTATATTAACCTTTTTATAAATTTCCATTAATAATAAGTGAAATTTTTAAATCAGATTCTACCTTTTAAATTTAGATTTGTGATTATTTTAATAAATTATACAATTTGGATTAGTTCAAATTTTAATGCTTGTTAGGATTAAATAATCTAAAATAAGTTAAAATAGTTACCACTTATTATAGGACTATGACTATGACTATTTCTACTTGGTTCTTAGTTTTTCCAAACACTAGAATATTTGACACATTATTAGGATGACTAAGGATATATAATATATGTGTAATCTCATCTTATCTACATATTTTAGTGAATTATATCCATAATTTAAAATGGGTTACAATTTTGGTTGTTCCATATGAGGACCCTAACCAATCTAAGACATTTTATACTATGATTCCATAGTATCCTATTATACAATTTGTATAGGTTTTTCCTCACAATCAATGCATATTCCATTTTAATTAAAAATGATTAATTTTCCTATATGACTAATTTTCCAATGTTCTATGTGACAATGACCTATTCAAGATTAACATACATTAACTAGGTCTTTGATTCATATGATAGTATTACATGAACCTTGTGATAATGTTTCACAAATAACATCGATGGTTTCCCTTGACATAAAATGGATTATTTATATTACATTGATTATTATACATATATAGTTCATATACAATCATTTAAATTATATTGATGATTTTGTATATTATTGTATACACTATAATTATGCACCATAAGTCTTTTATGACATGTGAATTATAGCTAAGTTTGATATCCTAAAACCCTAAAATAGGTTAAGTCTAAAATATGGTAGAATCCTCAAAAACCTATAATTTGCATTGTAACTCCTAGAGGTCTGAAACCACTCTCAAACATCCTAAAAGTATATACAAAAAATATAACTTAAAGTATAAGGAATTAGATGTCTATATGTAAATGTCAACTTATACATGAATGTTTATTTTATGTATTTACTACCTGATTCACCCATGGTAATTACTTTTACTAATTACCATCATAATTATCTTAACTACCCATAATCCTAAAATATCCAAGTAAAATATATTATAACTAATTAAATAAATATCCATAACAACTTAATTGTAAGAAAAACCCATTTAAACAATTTAACTTTTTATTTAGCTAGTTTTTTTAATGGTTAAATCTAACTTAGAACTGACTTTGGTAAAAATTAGTAGAATTAGCAATGGTTCCTAAAATCAACATCAATCTAATATGATCAATGTATATTATATATACCTGCATTTTGATAATTTTAAGGTACATTATTTTGACTCCAAAAATTCTAATGAAATTTCTAGAGTTTGTTTGCATTACTTTGTACTATATGGAAGCCCAACATTAAAATCAAAAATCCTATTTACCCTTCAAGAAGCTAGGAATTCAAAATATCCTTCTCAATTCCATTAAAGTATTATAACGTATTCTAGGTGAGTTTATTTTATTGATTATCTTAATTTAATTTCATCTTATTTATATCTATCTACACTTAGAAAAATTTAGGCTATCCTACATCTACCCAAAAGCATCCTTTAATATTTCATCCTCATATCCTAGTAGAATTGATATCAAATCCCAAGTTGGTTTTAAAATCCCATCTTCAAAATCTTATAAGTATCTAACTAAAGTCTTATCTATGTTTTATCATCATAGGTTTTGATTTCTTCATGTAAACATTATCATTATATGGTCATTTTCATTATCTCTCTTTGTATAATCAGCCTAGCCTCTGTGAATCATTTCCATAGTCTGTAACCTTGGTGTCATGAAAATTTAATAAGATTACTCATTATCCTACATAATTTTCCATGATTTTACATAATGAACCATGATCCATATTAAAACTCATCTCTTGAAATCTAAATCAATTCTAGTTGCATATTAAACAAGCAAATCAAATATCTCATCTAGTCTTATTATTTTCTTTATGAAGCATGATCTCCTATCTTTGAATAGATATATTTTATCTTTTAAATACATATCTTTTAAATATCATTTTATAAATCTCTTTTATCATTATTATTTTATCCACTTAATTATTAAGATAGTGGGTTGACATCCTTATAAGGAAGTTTACCACTTCATAGGACTAGTCTCACACTAGGAAGCCCAATCATATATCATATTAATCAATCTTTTTCTAGTTTACTACTATGTATAGGTAATCCTTCCAAGATAAAAATGAGTTCTCACATTTTTGGATATGATACACAATCCATTCCAATCATAGGTAGTCTTGTAAAACCTTGTATCTTATTTCAAGTTTTTGAGTAGTTTAGTTTCTATATAAAATGAACAAAAATGCTTTAAAAAAGTCTATAACTCATGACTATTATTTATATTTTGATATTAATATACATTCTAAACCTAAACATGTGACATTTTCATCAATTGATATAATACCTCCACATGTGCATCTCGTTGATGGGATATTAGGTTAGATTTATCATAATATATTGTACATAGATTCTGACTATTTTCTATCTTGATCACCTTATTATAAATTCAATTATTTATTTATCCATTCTTAAGTATAGACATGTACAAATTTGGTTTATTTGTTTATTATTATATTCCTTTATTTTTAATTTTATTATCATGTTTTGATGGCCCTTCCATTTTGATTGATTTTATTGATCCATACATTCACACTAGTAAATTATCTTATGATGATATATGCACATACATTATTGACAATAATATAATTTTACTTTCCATTATTTGAAGCATGTTACACCTTGATGTGACATAATATTTTCACACTTCTCCATATTTACTATCTATGCTTGATTTTTTCATGGCACATGTTGAGATTACATGATTAGATGTACTCTATTACTACACATATCATGACATTCATAAATTTAATTATAATATAGATATGCACCTTAACTATTATTTTTTATCTTAAGAGACTTAAAAAATATTTTTTAAATTCAAACACCTCCCTTAGGTTAGCCTAAACATGTTTTAAATGTTATTTAAGGGTGAAAATACAAAAGAGTCATATAAAAATAAAAATAAATTCTAAAATATTAGGATATGGGATAACTTGGTCTCTAATCAACACTCACATTAAGGGATATATTTTTACATCCTCTTGAGACATTTTATAAAATATTACACATCCAAATTCCCTCAAATAAGTATCCCTCAAGCCAATTTTAAAAACTAAAACAATGTCAAATTTATATGTTGTCAAGTGTCAAAAGATAAATAATGCAATTACATTTTAATGGATCATGATTGATCACACACACATAGGTTGGATAATTACATGTTTTTTAATCCCTATTCATAGTATTGGATTATAGGCAACACTTAGTCACTCGATAAGGAGTGTTTGGGGATATCTAACTCATTTTTCCAAATCAATATGATGCAAAAAGTGAACCTAGGGTTTAAAGGTAAAGAAAATACAAAATATCATTTATAAGTAGGAATAAATATTATAAAGTAAAAATAACTCATAAAAATACAATCAAAATTAGACGTGGCATAAAAAATGGCATAGTATGTATAGAATGGCACTATTTATATTTTTATTTTTATGAAAATATCTCTTGTTTGACTTTTCAACACATCATTCTCCATAAGTGCATGTCATAATGACTAGACCATGAAATGAGTGTGTTAGGATTGAGATACTCTCAAATATATTTTAGCATAGTATTAAGTCATATGTACATCATTATTAGCTAGGCCTCCCTGGAGTCTCTTTTCCCTTTTACTTCTTTATTTCCTTTTTTGTAGTTTTAAAGCCTCCTTATATTTCCTATTGTATAGTTAGTGTTGATATAATTATTTGTTTCATTTTTATCCATGTATTATATCATATATTCTAATGCAATCCTGAGATTTATTTATATATTGTAGTGTATTGTGATTGATGATATAATATTGTGTCAGCTGATATCATTGTACTATATTTATCTAGATTGATACCATCATTATAGGTTTGGATCCATCCATATAAGGGTCATAAATATAATTTAAAACACAAAAAAATACTCATATGTTCTACATGCATTTGAGATACTTAGGTTGCACCCTAGATAAAAGTAAAAGTGTTCAAGTCCTAATCTCAAACCTAGTCTAACATGGGAATGACCCTAGGCTATGGGCTGTCTAATTTTGGGTCAGACCTCTAGGGTTTTTAATAAGGATAGCTTCTCAAATATGATAATTTGAATCTATATTATTAAAACTTAATCTATTGGGATGAAAAGGGGGAGAAAATACATGAATAAAGACCTATTCTAAGTGGTGATGCACAAAATGTTCAATGATTCACTCTCAGCTTAGACACTTTCATGACTACTAATAAATCCAATGGAGAAAACAATTGATCAGATTTAATAACAAGGTTCCAAAAATGAGTATTTTATATAAATCCTAAAAAGAGACCTATAACTTGAAGGATATAAAGAGATAGGTCTATTCAAGACACTATGGACTTATGACACTTCAATAAAAACCTCACTAGCTAACACTTCACACAACCTATAAGAAACTAGCAGTCTTAAAGCAAGGTATATGAAGGACACATAGGTGATGAATGAGAAACATACACTTTATAAATCAAAATCCACTAAAGTACACCTATAATTCAACTAGAAACTAAAATTGTCTTATATTGCTTCAAAAGATTCTACAAAGTGATTTTAGCAGAGGTTTGTTATACCCAGTCAAGGGATGAAAATCAAAATCTCGATACCTACATTTATAGGAAGAAAGAAAATCTAGAGAGATAAATTTTGGTGTTGAAGGGGTCATTAATGAGCTCAATTCCACTCAAAATAGTAATTACAACTAACACACCAATCATTTCAATCTATTTTCCTTTAGCATTTATACTCCTTAAAATCTTTTAATTCATTAGGTCTACCCTAGAAAATAGTTATAATAATTGCACAAGTATTTTTCCCACTTCTCCCTACATTAATGACATTCATTATAAGGAAAAATTCCTCATATTCATTGACCTGATAAAGCCATGACTATAGCTACCTTGAGTGACTGCTAGTAGCTACCTATTGAATTTATGACCATGTTGAAGGACAAAACAATCCTCCATAATCACACATCTACCCCTACCTCAATGTCTAAGCATAGGTCTTCCTCTAGATGAAAACCAATCATCTTTTCAAGATTGAGATTTAATGGTGACCTTAGCCCTTTAAAACATGGCTTGAGTTCAACCTTGACCACATTTAATTTCCATTTGAGTCCTTAACTTTAGACTTTTAATGTCATCCATTGATCTTGATTTGGGTCATATAGATTAGTGTTATTTGTTAGCTTTTCATTCATTCTCAAGATCTTATTGTTAGCCTATGGTTCTTATGCTTATGTCATGTGTGGATATGCATCTAATCTAAGCTCCTTGACCTATGTGCCATTGGATATTCATTGTGTGATCAAACATGCACCATTGATCCTAGGTCACAGTGTTAAACACAAATCATTGATCTTTATTGCATGACTCAATGCATGTCGTAGATCTTGATTTGAGTACCTTTATGATTTTTTGACCCAATTAATAGAATGTGTTTCATATATTTGCTACCTGAGCTCCCAATATCACACCACTTATTAGTAATTCATTTATCCCATAAATATTTGAATCAAAATGGTTACTTTATGATTCTTGAACTTGATGTCCCCATGCATGTCATCATTCTACTAAATTGTCCTTGCAAGACATCTAAATGATGGTCTTGTTTTAGCTTACATTAATCATTTTTTCCTTAAACAAGGGCATTATGAGGTATAAAAATCAAGATAAAACAAAAATCATCAATATTTTAAAATTATAAGGGTTGAAATTTGGATTTTGAGGCCAAAATTTCAACATTTCTAGTGACTCTGATGGCTTGACCAACTTGTTGGTTATGGAACCCAGACACTTTCATGACAAGGTGACTCAATGAAGAAATGTAAGATAAGACTCTCTGGACTGAATTTCACTCTTGATGCCTTAGATACTTGTATTAGAAATAATACACACAAAAAAAAGGAAATAAAACAAACCTAACACTAAAAAACACACCTAACAACTACCTAAATAGTAGAAAAAATAACAAATCGAGCAATGTGCAAGAGCACTTAGAGGTAAAGACACACCTATCTACCTATGTACAAAGATCATGAGATAAAAATAGTAAAAAAATTTAAGATACCTCTAATTGATAGGTATGAGAAGCCTCTCTCCATTTAACTTAGAAATCTCAAAGGAATTTCTTTCTTTTTAACCTATGATGATATAAGGCCCACTCAAAAGATTGTCAAACCTGGAGTGTTTTCTTGGTTTTGCATGGTCCTCATCCCATTTGAGGACTTTATCACTTTTTTATAATGTATTTAAGGGATATATATTATAAAATTAAATATTTACTTAGTGTTTATTAGACCACATGATGTGCATAGTAGTCTCCCTTGTCTCCTTCAGCTATCTCAATTCATTCAACCTTATCTACATAACATCAATCTCTAGGAGCTCAAGTTGGTGTACAAGCTCTAATGCAGGTAGTTCAAGAAAAATAGGAATTTTATATTCTTTACCATAGATAATAAGGTATGGGGAGAGTCTATTATATTTCTTATGTATCACTATATCTACCCATAGGGTAGTCCTCAATCTAGTATGCCACTCCCTCTGACTATCCTCCATAGTTCTCTTGATAATCCTCAATAGGTTATTATTTGTGGAATTTTCTAGTCCATTAACCTATGGGTAATAGTTAGAGGATGCCTTGAGATAAATCCATGTAAAATATCCACTCATATATTTTATTTCTATTGAATGCCAATGCATTGTCAAAAATGATTGTAGAAGGCACATAAAATCTAGTGACAAGGCTATCATAAAAGTCCAAAATAGAATCATCATTAACTTCCTTGAGGTAAGTTTCTTCAACCCATATTATAAATTATCCTATATTTATAATTATCTATTTATGTCCTTTACTTCAAGGGATTGTTTCATCCATATGAAATTGAAGCTCCATTACATGAAAGGCTGTTCTACTTGTATTCGTTGCAAGGTAAGGGTAGCTAGTTTCTGCTTGCCAACAAACATTGCACATTTTGTGCATTTAATTACCCAAGAGTGTTCATATCTTAAAATTTTAAGACAAAATTACCTAACTCTAATGATATTATAGGTTTTGGTCTTGGTATCAAAGTGCCCACCAATTGGACCATCATGAAACTATTCAAGCAGCTTGTCTACTTGGCATGATTCCACATAGCTTAAAAGCATGCCTCCTATATCTATCTTAAAAATTAATCCATATATAAATAAATAAGGTATACTTTTAAACCTAAAATTCCTTATATTTTCTCTATCTATCCCCATAGGACATTGGCCTAACTCAAGAAATATAATTATATCATGTGTCCAATTGAAAGGTGTGTTGTTTGTAGCTGCCTATTGGCCTAACTCAATAAATCTAATTATATTTTGTGTTTTATATAAATATATACCTCTCCTAATACCCCTCTAAGTCATAACTAAATAAAGTAATAGATTTTTTATACCTTTCTCATTCCTTTGCATCAACATGGCAGAGATTGCATCAAATGTAGAAAAGGCATACAAGTAGAATTCCTTGTTAAAATCAAGATTAATAAGTGTAGGGGAATGAGATATGTCCTCATTAATGGCCTAAAAACTCCTCTTATCTTCTTTGGTCCATGTAAACTACTTTAATTTTCTTAACATGTGGATAAAATTCTTGACTAGCTCTATAAATTCTAGGATAAACCTTCTTATAAAATTAATCTTTCCCAAGAAACTCTATAGACCCTTCTTATGCTTGGGAAAGGGTAAGGATAAGATAGACTCAACTCTTTTAAATTTTATATAAATACCATCCTTAGACACTATATGACCCAATAACCTACCTCATGAACATTGAATATACATTTTTTAGGATTTAATGATACACCAAATTCTCTACATCTTTCAAATACCAACCTCAAGTGAGCAATGTGATCAGTTGGGTCCTTTGATAAAATAGTGATGTCATCTAGGTATATGACACCATGTCATTTATGAAACCTTAAAAGGCAACATCCATTTTTATTGAAATTTTCCCAAGCATTAGATAGTCCAAAGGGCATTTTCATGTATGCATAAGTGCCCCACTTTGTGGTGAATGTAGTATTATGCCTATCTTCTTCCTTGAACACAATCTGATTATAACTAGAGTATCCATCAAGTAATGATAACCTCTAATAACCTAACACCTTTTAAATAATTTGATTCATTGAGGGTAGTGGGTAATGGTATTTTAGTGACACTTTTATTGAGGTCCCTAAAGTCAACACACAAACGTATTTCCCTATTCTTCTTCATCATTAACACAATGTTTGCCACCCATGAGGAATTATTGATGGGGAATATTATCCTTGATTCAATCAACTTAAATAGATCCATTCTCATCAACTCATCCACTTCTAGATTGATATGCCTTTGTTTTTTCCTGACTAATTTTGCATTTCCCTCTAGATTAATGGTATGTTGTGCAAGTTTGGGATCAAATACCTTCAAATCCTTGTATTCCCATGAAAATAAATCAAATAATTCTTGACATAAAGTAAAAAATTCATCTCTCTCTTCTACTATGTTGATTTTTCCTAACTTCTACAATTTACCTTTCAAGATCTCTATCCTCTCATAGTGTTCCTCCTTAGCTAAGGTACATGCCTTACCTCTTCTTACTTGGTCATATTCATTTAAGATTATTTCCAATGTCACAATAACCTTAGGTAATTTTTTAGATCTCAGTTGCACTATCTAATCATCATACTATTGTTGGAATTTGTTTTGATTCTTGTGGTAGAATTATGCATCCTGTATCATAAAACATATAATTTGATCATCATTGTGAAACACCTACCAACTCACCTCATTATCATGTATAGTTGGCCTGTATATGACCTTGATCTTGTCTTGACTCTAGTTACTTTTGAATCTTTCTACAATCTCATACCAAGATCTAATGGCTACAAGCCTATCTGTATGTTGATTTTCCTCTCTTGGTATGGATTGTATAATTAATGCCAAGAAGTCCTCTATGAGATCACAAACATGATTCTTGTAATATTTTAAATGATGGTTCTTGATTTCACTTATGCCTCTCACTTGTTCCACAACAAGCTTGTTGTCACCCTTGACTTGAAGAAGTTTTACACCTCTTCATCTTGCCTCTTCCAAACCATGTAGAAGGTCTTCATATTTAGCTATGTTTGAAGTGCAACTAAATTGAAATATAGTAGTTAAATAGTAATTCTAATCTGAGGGTGAAACCAACATGACGCTATCTCCACCACCATTCTTTGACCTTGAACCATCAAATAATAAATTCTATAGACCATATTCCTCTTTATTGGTGTTAGTTAAGAAAGGTATAGCATCACCCTCTTCATGCATACAATACACCCTTAAATTTGCTTCTTTAATATTTATATAGGGATCAAATCCATGATTGTCATCTATGCACTCATCCAAGTATAGGTCTAAAATTCCTTCAAGATGATCATGAGGCTATTATTCACTAACATTTTCATCCTCTTCAAATATGGAATAATTGATGTTTGTAAGGTTAGGCATATAAGGCTCTAGATGGAACGTAGAGATAGGTTCTAAAATAATAGTGACCCTAGTCCCATATCTGGTCTTGAAAACCATGTATGACCAGTCAGAGAATAAATAACCCCCAATCTTTTTAATAGAGTCCCTAGATAGGCATACAAAAAAATATGGGGGTAGTTCTACAACCATTTAATCCTAAGTGATGAAATAATTTTGGGAAGTTTCCAATGTGATCTTAAGATATTTCAAGATACCTACTATTTTAGTGGGGTAACCATCCAATTGGAGAACAGTTTTTCATTAGGCACATACTTAATATCAAGCTTATTTGATATGGCTTTAAACATAATTTTGGTTGAAGAACCTTAATCTATCATACAATTATGCACTAAATAGTCCTCTATAATGACTAAAAAATAGAATTGATGGGGATTGAAAACCCTATGGGGATGAACAACATTATGAACTTGACCTTGACTAGTTTCTTGACTAAGAACTTGAATTTGACTAGGCTAACTACTATTGGTAAAAATAGTGTTCACCTTATCAGCTATCTTGTTCACATAAGAAATCTTGGAGAGTTTTTGTAGAAGGATCTCTTTCTATCCTAGGAAGATAGAGCATCATACATAGACATAGTGACATTATCCTTTTTCATATGATCCATAATATTGAAAGGAAGACTAGTACCTTTGAATTGCACCTTGGAAGTAAAATTATCACTTGGCACTTGAGTGACATGAGGAAAAAAAGGAGACTTATGTTGTTTCCCATGATATTGAGGTATTGATTGAGTTTTAGGAGCTTTAATAGATATATTCAAAGTGGTAGGTTGTTGACTAACTTATGGAAATGTTGAAGAAGCCTTAAGTTACTCCAACTTATCATCTAGCATCCTCTTCTTAACCCATGTTTGGGTTGTAACTAATTCATCTCCTCTTTGTGTAGTCTACCCCATGTTTACTACTACATTTTCAAACATATGCTCCCATTCTTGAAATTTAATGCAAATGGTGTCATTTAGTGCCTCACCTATGTTCCTTTGTTGAATAATTTGAGCTTTTAATGATGTTATGGTAGTCATGTTATCTTGATTCATTAGGAGGAATTATGGTGGAGGAGGCATTGTGGCATAGACTTAGAATGAAGGAGTATACTAATAACTAGGGTCCTAATACATCACTCCACTTGTATTCATTACCATCTCATTAGACTACCCTCCTGATTTCCATTGACCCTCTTGTGCAAGGTTATTTTGTGTAGGTACCAAGGCTCTTGAACTACTTGTAGTTTTAGGATTATAGCTATTATGAGAACTACCTTGATTAATTTGGCCTTGGGCTTGTTGATTTGATGGATAAGGAGGTCTATTATAGGATTAAGCAGGGTATTGGGCTTTGAAGGGACCTTGGTATAGACTATATGAAGTTTTTTATTGTCTCTCTATAGCCACTAACTTGTTGTTTTGTTCCTTCAAAAAGCTTTCAATCTTTATAAATTTATCCATTGAATATCATCAAGTTTAGCTTGATTTTTTGTAGTGGGAAATAAAGAAAAGGTATGTGGGGTTGGCTAAATCTCAAGAAAAATTATCATGAGAGGTCTTAGCATGAGTTTTCCTAATTGTATCAAATAATTTTATGACCTTATAGATATCTCATAAGCCTCATGAAGAGTTGTCCCACCCATAGATTGGAACATGACTATAATGTTTGAATCAAATGATCTTAAATAGTAAAGAAAAGTATAATTAGGTGTGGGCTTAATGATTATAGGGATCTTATCCCAATTTTTTGGAATCTATAGTTGAAATCAACCATATATTCTTTGGGTGCCCTTCTGATTGAGGTGAGCTATTTAACAAGTGACACATGGCCACTTCTATCCTCAAAATGCTTACATAGAGGCTCACCAAACTCATCCAAAGTATTGATCAAGGTAGGATTTATACCCCTATACCATTTTATGTATTTTCCTTTCAAATATGTCACTAATAATCTCATGGATATATTCTCTTACATAATTTTATGCACTAAGAAAAGGTTTGTAATGTCAACTATGTGTTTTACAGCAGTGGTAGAGTTTTCTCCTATAAAGTATGGTAGAATCTTTAAATAATTAGGAGGGATATCATCATGTTATTTAAGGATAAGATGGATTCCACCATTGAATGGTATACAAGCTTTCAATCTAGGCCTTTCTATTTGCATTTGCTTTGGTAGACTTTTATTAGATTGAGTATGAGTAGAATTTGAAGATTTTAGAGATGTGGGAGAATTAAGGGGTGTTAGCTTGGGTTTTGAAATAGGTACCTTATTCCTCCTTTTAATGTATAAAATAAATTTAATAAACTAAACTTACCTTTTGAAATAGACCTTGTGGAGATTTGGTGCATGGATTTTTCCTCTAATCTATTGATGACTACTCTAAGACTTTCAAATATCATTCCATACTATCAATATATCCTAGGATGATGTCTAGATGCCTTAGTTGAGCTCCACCAAGCATGCCAAAACTATTAGAGACTTAGGCTACACCTTAGCTAAAAGTATAAGTGTTCAATTCCTACTCTCAAACCTAGTCTAACATGGGAATAACCCTAAGTTGTGGTCTACCTAATTTTGGGTCAGACCTCTAGGGTTTTTAATGAGGCTAGATCCTCAGATATGAAAATTTGAATCTCTCTTATTAAAACTTAATATATTTATATGAAAATGGGGAGAAAATACATGAATGAAAACCTACTCTAAGTGGTGATGGACTGAATGTTCAATAATTCACTCTCAACTTAGACACTTTCATGACTACTAATGAATCTAATGGAGATAAGAATTGATCAGATTCAATAAAAAGGTTCCAAACATGAATATTTTGTATGAAGGATAAAAAGAGACTTGTAACCGTAAGGACATAAAGAGATAGCTCTATGCAAGATACTATGGACTTATGACACTTCAATAGAAACCTCATTAGCTAACACTTCACACAACCTGCAAGAAACTAATAGTCTTAAATCAAGGTACATGAAGGACACACAAGTGATGATTTAGAAACATACACTTTGTAAATCAAACTCTAATAAAGTACACTTAGCATTCAACTAGAATCTAAAATTGTCTTATATTGTTTCAAAATAGATTACAAAGTGATTTTATCAAAGGTTTATTATACCCAACTGAGGGATGAAAATCAAAATCTCAATGCCTACATTTATAGGAAGAAATAAAAGTCAAGGAGATAAATTTTGTTGTTGAAGGGGTCATTAATGAGTTTAATTCCCCTCAGAATAGTAGTTACAACCACCACATCAATCCTTTTAATTTGTTTTCTTTTTAAATGTATGCTTCTTAAAATATTTTAATTCATTAGGGCTACCTCAAAAATTAATTACAACAATTTCACAAATATTTTTCCCACTTTTCCTTGCATTCATGCCCTTTATTATAAGGTCAAAGTCATCATATTCATGGACCTAACAAAGCCATGACTATAAACTACCTTAAGAAACTACTAGTAGTTTCTTATTGAAGCTATGACATGTCAAAGGATAAAACACTCTTCCATAATCACATGTTTTATCCTACCTCAATTTTTGAGCATAGGTCTTCCTATAGATGAAAACCAATCAATTTGTTGAGATTGAGATTTAATGGTGACCTTAGCCCTTTTAAACATGGCTCAAGTTCAACCTTGACCATATTTAATTTACATTTGAGTCCCTAGCTTTTGAATTTTAATGTCAACCATTGATCATGATCTGGGTCATCTAGATTAGTGTCATTTTTCATCTCTTCATTCATTCTCAAGATCCTATTGTCAACGTCTAGTTCTTACATTTTTGCCACATGGTGTCTTCACATTCAATATAAGCTCCTTGACCTACATGCTATTGGATCTTCATTTTTTAACCAAGCATGTGTCATTGATTCTTGGGTCCCAATGTTAAATGTGAATCATTGATCTTTACTGCATGACTCAACATGTGTTATAGATCTTGATCTAGGTACCTTTTGACTTTTTTACCCTGTTGATAGCCTGCATGTCATAGATTTGCTACCTAAGCTCTCAAGATCATGTCACTTATCAGAAACATCTTTAGACATAGGAATATTTAAATCAAAATGGTTACTTTATGATACTTTAACTTAACATCCTTGTGCACATCATCATTCTACTAAATTGTCCTTATAAGACGTCTAAATGATGGTCTATTTTTTAAGCTTATGTTAGTCATTTTTTCCTTAAACAAGGGCACTTTGAGGCATCAAAATCAATCTAAAATAAATACCATCAATATTTTTGAATGATAAGGATTGAAATTGGGCTTGTGAGGCCAAAATTTCAACAATTCACTCACATTTATACCCTTAAGTAGTAAAAGGAGGAATTAGTGGATAAAGGCTTATTCTTATGGAGACCAGGTCTTGCTCAAGGTCATCGAATGTAAATAGGATAAAATTGAATGAATTAGGTGACCCTTAGTATTTTGAGTTACCAACTAAGTAAATTTAGGTATTCATCCTTTCCATTTAAGGTCTTCACCTATAACATCCTTTATTAAGTTAAACTATAGCCAATAGGGAGATTAGTAGACTAACAATTCAACCCAAGGTAAGTATCCCTATTCATATTTTATTTATTTTTATTTACATAGTAAATATATATGAGTTATTTATTATTATATTAGTATATGTGTTAATGTACTTGCATAGGCTTCATTTACATTAAAAGTTGGCATATTTTAGGGTACTTAGGCTTTCCATTACAACATATTTTTAGACCTTGTTTATGATTCCATTTTCATATATTTCAACAAAAAATAGCTATTTGGCATTTATACTTCACTTATTTTCATTTATTTACTATATTGGATCTAGGTTTCCTTTTCCCTTCATTTCTTTACAAATATATTCCTTATTATATCCTTGGATTCCCTTTTATATATTTTAATTTACAAAATCATTATAAATACTTAAGACCTAATTAGACTACATATATAATATCATAGGCATAGGATTTAGAACCCTATACAATGAATATTGAGTGTAAATTATTATCTACTAACTCTAAAAGTATTGGTTGTCTTTATATTTATATGTATGTAAGATCTAGTTTATTCTTCAACTTATGTCCTTATATATAGAGAGATACATGATAGTTACCTTGACCATCT
This sequence comes from Torreya grandis, assembly GCA_037957365.1. Taxonomy (NCBI): domain Eukaryota; kingdom Viridiplantae; phylum Streptophyta; class Pinopsida; order Cupressales; family Taxaceae; genus Torreya; species Torreya grandis. The sequence goes on from JARHVA010001675.1 coordinate 1,574,230, forward strand.
TAGCTTTGATACATTTTGGTGAACTTAAAATTAATATTATTTCACCATTGGTTGGATTATATTCAAGTTTTATTTTCCTTTATTCTATCTTCATATCATATTAACCATCAATTTATCAGAGGACTCACCAAGGTTCGAATAATGAGAATGCACGAGTCATGGTTGCATGGGATGAAGTAAGTGAATACCACAAAATGCTAAAGTAAATGAAATCAAACAAGAGACAATTGCATAGACAGTTTGAAGAAAATCCAATATACCATTAACATAAGATGGCCAAAGTGAAGAATACATATAAGAGAGTATGTAAGTAATCCTCCACAAAAGGTGGTCAAAGTGCCCCAAGAATAGACTGTAACTCCTCCATGAAAGGTGGTGACAGGGTGCTAATAATAGAGAAGTAACTCCCATACCTAGAATAGTTGCTCAAAGGAGTTACTTATGACACCTATGACACATCTATGACACACATCTCCACATAAGCTATCCTATCCCATGAATGTAGGAAAACTCCATGTATGCACAAATATATAATTTCCCTAATTAAATAAGAGGGAAAAATAAAAACCTACACTAACACCCCCCATAAGCACAGCTTAGGTGGGAAGTGTGGAAATATAAAATGGTTCTTGGTAACTAGGCCTAATGAGGTACCCATGTACAAAATCAATCTCCCATAAGATAGAGAAAATGAGAAAACTCATAGGAAAAAACTCCCCCCCAAAAGAGAGACATAAATAAATGAGAAGGCTAGAAGGCCCCCCTAAAGATGATGCTACTATAGATGTAGATCACACCCCAAGAAGAGCTCGTAGATGAATGAACTTACTCTCGGTGAAAGGTTTGGTGAAGATGTCTATAACCTACTCTGAAGACTAGCAAAAGATTAAGTCAATGACCTAACTATGAATAAGCTCCTGAATGAAATGCATGTGAATCTCTATGTGCTTGGTCTGCTGGTGCTGAACCAGATTCCTAAAAATTTGAATGGTACTCTAGTTGTCACAATAAATGATAGTGGGCTACTTGATAGGAATGCCAAACTTAGAAAGAATCCCCTAAAGCCAAATAGCCTCAGTAGCTGCATTAATAACTCCCTTATACTCTGCCTCTGTGGATGATATAGCAATAGCATTTTGCTTCTTGCTAGACCAACTGATAGGACCAGAACCTAGAGAGAAACTGTAACTAAAATTGGAATTGTGAGTATGTGAATCACCAACCTAGTCTGAATCTATAAATCCAACCAAGTCAACCTCTATGCCAAATCTATAATGAATCTCGTATCTATGTGAACCCTGTATGTAATGCAAGATCCTCTTAGCTACTTTCCAATGCATCTCATGAGGTTGCTACATAAATATAGAGACAAGTCCCACTGCATATGATATGTCAGGCCTGGTGTGAGTCAAGTAGATGAGACTGCCAACAAGTTGCCGATAGCGAGTGGCATCAACCAATGGTGAAGAATAGTTAGCCTCAAGCTTAACTCCTGATAGAAAGGGAGTCAGAGATGGCTTGCAATCAGCCATGTGAAATTGAGCCAATAGGTCAAGAGCATACTTAGGTTGTGCAAGATAAATCCCTGAATCTAACTGTGAGATCTTGATGCCAAGGAATTAGTGTACCAAACCCAAGTCTGTCATGTCAAATCTATCCTGGAGAGATGCCTTCACCGCTATAATAACTAATGAAGAACTCTTGGTGATCAAAATTTCATCAACATAAAGAACCAAAATCAAGAGCGAGTCATCTTACCACAAAAAGTAGATATTAGGATCAGAATGGCACCTAATGAAACCCGTTGTGAGAAGGAAGGAATCCATCTTGGCATACCATGCCCAAGGGGCCTATTTGAGGCCATAGATAGATTTACTAAGTCTGCATACTAAGGAAGAATCCTAAACAAATCTTGGTAGCTACTCCATGTAGATCTCCTTCTCTAGGTCTCTATGAAGAAAGGCACTCTTCACATCCATCTAGTGCACATCCTAACCATGTGATATGGTAATAGCTAAGGTGAATTAGATAAAATTCATCTTTATAATAGGTGTAAAGGTCTTTGAGTAGTCAATGCCTACCACCTGTGAGAAACCCTTGGCAACCAATCACACCTTGTACTTATCAGCTGACCCATCTACTGCAAACTTGGTCTGATATATCCACCTACATCGAACCATCTTCCTTCCCTTAGGAAGTGAAGTCAAATCCCAAGTGTGATTTTTGATTAAGGAAGAATATTCTTCCTCCATAGCACTATCCCAATCAGGTATCCCTGATGCCTCTCAAAAAGTTTGTGGATCCAAAACTAAAGTAAAGAAGGCATGTGGATCTCTCTAAAAATCCCCTTAGTTCATCTATCATCCACAGGATCTCTTTCCCAAGTGCCAGCACTCTCAAGTGTCTGTCTGGCCCAAAGTGGCCTAGAATTGGGCGAGTCAGGTGCTAACTCATCCTCTAATTGACAAGAGGTGGATGACTTTGCATCACTATCCTTGCTATCTAAACTCAAAGAAGAAGAAGATGTCTTTAGCTCAAGAACCTATTATGGTTAATTTGAATCTAATGAGGAATCATCATGAAGAATTAGATCTGATTAGGAAGAAGAAGTGCCAAGTGTTGAGTCTCTAGGACTCTCTTGAAAGTGGACACTTCTCTCAATGAACAACTCATGAGTGGTCAGATCTAGAAGGTGATACCCCTTAACACCATCTAGATATCCTACAAAGATGCAAGGCTTAGACTAATGTTCCATAGCTTTGCATTTCTTCTTCAGTATGCGAGCCATGGCTAGGGATCCAAAAACCCTAAGGTGCTCAACATCAAGTTTCCTTTTATGCCAAGATTTAAAGGGTGTTATCCCTTTTAAATCTTTGTGAGGAACCTTATTTTGAATGTAGCAAGCACAATTGATGGCTTTAGCCCATTACTGTGGTGCTAAGGATTTGGAGTGAATCATATAGCTACCCAACTCTTTCAAGAACCTATTTTTTTGTTCTACAACCCCATTTTGTGAAGGACTGTAAGTGACTATGCACTGCAAATCAATCCCCTCTATGGTGCAAAACTACTCAAACCTGTTGCTGACATACTCCCCTCCATTATCAATTTGAAGAACCTTGATGGATTTTTCAATCTGTTTCTCAACAAGAGCCTTGAAGTCTAGAAAATTTTCAAACACTTCATACTTTTGTTTGCTAAAATATATCCAAGTGTACCTAGAGAAATCATCAATGAAAGTGAGGATGTACTTTGCCCTTATGAAAGATGGTTTGGGAAAGGGTCGTGATACATCATTGTGGACTAACTCCAAAGGTTGTGAAGCCCTCCAATCTTTGCCTTTGTCAAATTCTGCTTTGGGATGCTTCCCAAGGGAGCACCCCTTGCAAAGTCCTTTTGAGAATTGGACATGAGGCAAGCCAATGACCATGTCATGTTTGCAAAGTTGCTCAAGGTAGCGGTAGTTAAGGTGGCCAAACTGCTCATGCCATAATTTGTTAAATCCATCTAAATGAGTCAGCAATGTTGTTGGAGAAGAATCAGGTGAAAAATGTGAGAAGGTGTATAGCCTTGCTTGGTGATCTACCCTACCCACTGCCACTATAGTATCACTATGCAACACCTTGATAGCCACTAAATCTAGTGAAAACTCAACTCTCATGCCCTGACTAATGTGAGTGATTTGTTACACTGATAGGAGATTGGTTAAAAGAGAAGGAACACTTAGAACATTATTGAATGTTCCTCCTTCAACTTCAACTAACCCTCTCCCTGCAATGGAAACTAATGTGTCATCACCCAAACTAATTGCAGTCATGCTACAAGGCTCTAAAGATGAAAACTCAACTAGGGAAGAGCCCATGTGGTGAGAAGCATGTGAGTCAATGACCCATGAAGATGTAGAAGTTGTTGTAGCTACAAGGGTCTTTCCCTTTTCTTTCTCCTTACCCTTGCCTTTTGCCTTAATAGAATCTTGGGTAGTTGAATTTTGCTTGATGGACTCAGGAACACCTATGCTGTGCTTCTCTAGAAGATGAGTTAGGTGATCTATTTATTTCTTCATTCATTTGTGTTAATCATGGCCTATCTTCTTATAATAGGCACACTTAAACTTCTCCTTCTTAGGTTTAGCATTGGAGGAGGAAGACTCAGTGTTGTTTTTGGCAGAATTGTTGTTTTCTTTCTTCTTCTCCTGGTCCTTGTTCTTTTTCTTCTTCTCCTTTGTTAAAGTCTTATCCTTACCATTTCTAGCTATCAAAGCTTGGGGTTGAGTAGACTTCATTGTGCCTATTTGAATCAGCTTATCTTGCTCCCTATTCAAGTCGGCAATGAATGAATCCAAAGAAGGCATTTTCCATGTAGTGCCAAGGGCACTTTTTGTGGCATGGAAAGTGAAGACAAAGACCAAATGGCTTGGACCAAAATTTGTGAGAATAGAAAGGATGAGTTGATCATCTTTCTTCTCTATCCTGTATTCTTTTAATTGCAATATAAGGGCCTTAAACTTAGTGAAGAAGTCATGTAGGGTGTCAAAGTTGGTAGGACTTAGACTTATGAGTTCATTTTTGAGCTCATGACCTCTCATATCATCAAGCTTCCCAAATAAGATTTCTATGGTGTCCCATATGTATTTGGGAGTCTTGGTGGTTTCAAAATGGAAGATAAGTTCTGAAGCCATGGAAAAGCTTAGTAATCTATAGGCTTCATCACTATGATTGTACAACTTGACTTTTTCAGCATCAGTGTTGGGTTCTACTTCAGTACCCATGGTGATCCTATACAACCCTTTAATTCCAATAATGATTGACATTTTAACCTTCCATTCATGATATTTGAAGGGTGTTAAGAGTTTAAGTTGAAAATAATCCATTTTAAGCTGAATTTAGTTGAAGTTGTGTTGATTGCAAGTTGTGAAATTATGTAGAAAGGAGAATGAAAGCAAAGATTGCAAGTGCTCAAAAGCAATCACACCCCCCCTAAAATGTTGAGCCCCCCCAAATATGCAAGTGCATGCTCAAAATATTTCATGTTTAGTTGAGAATGCATCTTAGAGCAATCAGTGCAAGACTTTAAGCAAACAAGATGTCAGACTCAGTCGAAAATGCGTCCCGGGAGACCCAAATTTTAGGCACTTTATAAACTAGTAAATTTTTAACAAATAACAATCCTAAGATATGGATAATTGAAATACAAACACTTTTTAAAAAAATGGCACCCAAATTTGAGCTACCATTTTCAAGATATTAAAGATTCAATTTCCCGTAAACTAGTGTTTTTGCAAAAAAAATAGCACTAAAACATTTTTAAAATGCCTATTTTGAGAGATAAAGTGGCCTTCCAACCACTCATTAGACTCAAAAATGAGTGAGGAATCCAAAGGAGGCCTTTGTGAAGGGGAATTGGCCTCTTGCCAATCTGGGCCTCTCCCTTCGTCTTCGACAGGCAAAGATACAAGTTTAAATTTAAACCCCCAAGTTATCAAAACTTAAAAATTGTCTAAAATACTCAATACTCAGTCAAATTAACTAATTTTTTTTGGACAAGTCAATTTTAATTGAAAAATTAAATTAAAAGACATAATTTAATGGATTGCCAAGTATTTAAGGGCCCACATGGGACGCCAAACAAGGAGAGGGGCGCTATTTTCAAAAAACAACAGTTCTGGCAGAAATTCTTGCAAGAAATCACACGAGCAAGCTGTGCAAATGGAATGTAGGGTTTTTTAGGCTTAGATTCTCTTTCCAATTCCAAGATCATAGAATTCCTTTAGAAAATCTCCACACACTGATGGAAATAATGATAGGGAATAGGCAGATCTTATTTTGAGAGTGTCAAGCTTCCAAAATTGCAATGCCTCTATCAAATAAATGATGCCAAAGTAAAAATTCAATGTAGAAGTCAATGCCTTCAGATTTTAAATGGAGAAAAAACTAGTCTAATGCAAGTTTACCTCCTTCAACAACCACTTCCAACGCCAAGTGTGGTGGAAAATAGCCCTGGAGCAGATCTAGAAAATGATGCCATCACAGGGCTGCATGTATATGGAAAGACCAAACAAGCCATGGAAGGAAAAATAGCACGGATAACTACCAATATCTCCCAAAAATTTTCAAATTTCACAAAAAAAATGCCTTAACAAAGCTCTAGATTTCAATGAAAGCAATAGCAAAATAGACAACCAGTTACCGGGGTAGCTCTGATACCATATTAGAGGATTCACCAAGGTCCGAATAATGAGAATGCACGAGTCATGATTGCACATGATGAAGCAAGTGAATACCACAAAATGCTAAAGTAAAAGAAATCAAACAAGAGATAATTGCATAGACAATTTGGAGAAAAGCCAATATACCATTAACGTAAGATGGCCAAAGTGAAGAATACATAGAGAAGAGCATGTAAGTAACTCCTCCATAAAAGGTGGTCAAAGCACCCCAAGAATAGACTGTAACTCCTCCATGAAAGGTGGTGATAGGGTGCTAAGAATAGAGAATTAACTCCCATACCCAGAATAGCTGGTCAAAGGAGTTACTTATGACATTCTTATGACACCTATGACACATCTATGACACACATCTCCACATAAGCTAGCCTATCCCACGAATGTAGAAAAACTCCATGTATGCACAAATATATAATTTCCCTAATTAAATAATAGGGAAAAATAAAAACCTACACTAACACAATTATATCTTAGTGAACTTGATGTCGAACCTATCCATTACCAGTTGTATTTTTAATGTAGGAATTTATAGGTTCATGAGGAAAATTATGTTAGTTAAGTAATTTTTCTAAGTATTATGTTGTATAAGGTTTCTAACTGCACATGTGTCTTGTTGTAAGCTTTTGCAAGTATTTTTTTTGTTTTACATATTGTATTTGTGTTATTTACATAACCTTTTGTATGCATATGTTTAGTAAAATTATGTATTTCCTATAGACACACTTGTGATTATTATGATTTTAACATTCTTTTGTTACATGAATTCATAATCATTCATTTGTATGAATAATTTTTTGAAACCAGGTGAAATTTTTTTATGATATTATTATTTTACTATGTTTATTTATAAAGATTGTATGTATGTTTATGTCATCCTGTGATGTGTTTTTAGTAATAGGATATTTCTAGATTTTTATTTACTACAATGATGAAATAATAGGAGAGACTTTTAGAGGTAATTGTAACTTGATTTCATATCCTATGATTAAAATTATTGATCAATTGGAAATCCTAAAATAAATCATAAAATTTATAATGAAATGATGTGATGATCATGGTATAAATATTTTCATGGATTTTGGTAACTATGAAGTCATGTGATATCATGTGAGTTTATTATGAAACTATATGTGCTATGGAAGGAACTGATTTCACATTTAATGTTGAAATTCATTGAATCTAATAGGGTTCATTTAATAATATTTATGAATTTTTTTGGGGGCACATTGAGTTCTAACATGTTCTTGTTCCTTGAAAATGTGAAAACATTTAATATTTGTGAAATTTAATGTTAGTGGTGCACTAAGGTGTGTTAATTATGTTAGTGAGGTAAATTCACTTATTGTAACTAGGTGGGTATTGCATATATATAAGCATGCCCCTATACTTATGCTAAAGGACTTCTTGAGTTTGTTAGTGGAGATTAGATCTTGGATTTTTTTACTCTAAGATAAATTACTTACAAATATTGTGAATTAGTAGAAATTAGATCTAATAATTTGATGTTTTAATAGATATAATTTATAGGTCATGATGTGATTGTGTCATTTTATCTATTGTATTTATTTTGGTTGTATTTTAATAAGAGATCTGAATTATTATTATATTCCATTGGAATTGTTCCACTAAGTATTCTTAGGGCTATGTTGTCTAAAGTATTTATTAATTGGTATCCTAACTAGACTACATCATTTGGTATCAAAGAAAGGTTACATTCCTTGTTAGTGATTATTTATTTTCAAATTTATGAGTGTGGGTAAAAATAAACTATAGACATATTCCAATAATATTTTGGATACAATATTTAGAGGTTTTTGTTTTATTATAGGAAAGAATTAACATAAAAATGAAGTTGAGATATTTTTAAAGGTTTGGTTTCCACAAAAAAAAGTTTTGGTAGAAAAAAAGTGTGAGGTTGAGATTAAAAAGGCATATTCTAGTTCAAAACAAGGTTTATGTAGAAGGTGTTAGTGTATTAGAGTTTCCTCAATAGAAAATAAAAGTGGGTAAAGTGAATAAAGATAAATTTAAGTATCAAATTTTCAAGAGTTTTAAATTTTTTATCCATCTTGTATAGGTGGGTAGATAATTTTAGATACATCCTCCATTAAATGTTCAATGCGTAGAGGGTACATATATAACAATAAAGAATAAAGAGACTTGAAGAGATATTTATTGCTTGATTTTGAGTGGTGCAGGAGAATCTCTTGAGGTGAGAAATGGTGTGATTTGTGTAGGTTTTTAAGTCATATAATAACATATATAGAGTTTTATGTTTTCCGTCTTACAAACTGAAAATTAGAAATTTAAATAGCCCATTAAAGATTCAAAGAGGATTATAATAATGTTTTAAGAGTGAATATTGAAATAAGAACAATATAAATCATGAATTTATAGATAATGGATTTGAAAAAATATATATATATATATTTGTTCTAAGGAACAAACTGAGTGAAGAAGGTTTTGAACAAGCCTTGGTAAGAAAATAAGATAATAGAAAGGATATGTTGATGCTTGAAATTGTATCAAAGGGTTTACATAGTATTTAAAACACTTCTAATTTCTATATTCAAATAATCTATTGCATGAGTAGTTGGTTGTGATCTTCTTGAGATCTTTGGTGGAATAGTGGAAAAGCAATTAACTGTTTCAAAAAATGATAATATAAATGATTATTGGGAGTAAGGGTGGTCTCAAAGATTTCTTATGAAAGATGATATTAATTTGAACTAATTATAGTGAATTATGATCAAACCTAAAGTCTAAAGTCTAATATAGCATGTATATTTACAATGAAAGATAAACTATAGTGATTTGATTTAAAATGAGCAAAAGGAAGGGTAGGGTAGAGAAGAAAGGTATCTATGATCTTTAGTCCAAACATTAAGACAAATCTTTAATTTCATCAAAGACATGAATTCAAAATAATATATGACATTAAATATCCAAATTCATAGATCTTATCATATACTAGGCAAATGTCTAAGGATTTTGAAACAATGCAAATAAGAACTCAAATTCACTTTAAGTATTTGCTTCCACAAGAAAATAGCATTCGCACATTTTCAAGAAAATTAATGGAAATGAAATAAATATAAAGGATTTCAATCAACCTAGTATAATCACAAATTGACAAGTCTGCATTCACACATGCACATCTAAGATTCATATAAGCAATTCAAATCTAAACATCAAACTAGATGTGTAATCAACCATGATAACAAAATAGAAAAACAAATACAAAATAATATTTGAAAAATTCCCTTGCTTGCATTAATTTTATCCAAAATTAAATATTAGTTTTTGATCTAAAACCCCCTCCCTTTTACAAATTACAATACACCTTTTATAAAAGACTTTGAGGTATGTCGGTCAGTCATATCAAATGATAATTAGAAAAGTGCCAAGGATAGTTTTACTTCTATAACATTCTAGAATTAGATAATTTAAAAAATAGACTGACCCATGCACCTCAAAAGATGCACATGATTTTACAAAATAGAATATTCCTTTTTCAAATGATATACATGTTTTTCTACAAAATGAATATGCTAAGTCAAAAAAATTGACTTTGAGAATCTCCTTCAGTTGCAGTCTTCTACTTTTGATAATTCATCTTCATTACTTTATCATGTTGTTCATTAATCAACTTGAATTTGATGATGGGATCCATGAAAATCTCTTCTTCTTGATCTACCAAGCCTTTGAAAACTTTTTCAGCTCTGCCAATTGCTTCTTTGATGCTTCTATCATCACCAATCTTCTCCTCTACAAATAAGATCATGTCCAATATTATTTTATTATTCTCCCCTATTGTGCCTTAGCTTTTGATCTTCACTTTTTTCATGAATTGATTATTCATGTATGTAAACTCCTCATCAGTTATTAAGCTAATAGGACTGAGGGTAGTTGGGTCCTTGATCAAGCCTCCCAATATATGCTTCATTTTATTCTCTAATTGCTTGAAGTCTTTAGAAATATCCTCCATGCCTTTGGACCATTTTTTCATATCCTTTATCTTCTCTAAAAAGATAATCATAGCCATGTTTAAATGTGACAAGCTAACTATTTAAACTTAGGAATTTGATCATCCATCAATACATTGATCAATTTCATTACCTTATTGATTGAATCCTGCCATTGATTAATCTATTGCATGGCCATGGAATGATGTTTTTTCACCATGTCTTATTTGGCCCTTATATCTTTCATAAAGTTAGATGTTTCATAAATAATTTCTTTAAACTTATTAACCATATCCCTTGTAATTGATTGGATAAATTACTTCTCTAAGTTATTATTTTGTTCTTTCAATCCTTTGATAGTAGCTTAGAACTATTATGATTATGATTGAACTAGATCTATTACATCCTCTTCAAATATTGGATCCTCACCAGGTCTTTATCCCTTCTCCTAGGTCAAATTAGTCAAGGGCTCTACCTCTTGATATGTAATCTCTTCACCACCTTGCATGACTATTTTATCAGTCACCCTTTTCAAACCAATATTATTTGGATCATACTTGACCCCAAATGAAGATTGGGTCACATATGGAACTAGGACCTCTACTTATGATTCAACTAATTGACTTAGAGTAGTTAATCTATTTACTTCTTATTATTGTAAAGAAATGATCTATGACTTCAATTCTTGTTGTATTAGGATGTTATTAAATTTCACCATAGCCCATAGATGGTGAATAGTTAGAAGTTTTTCCAACCTTGGTTCATAAATAAACCACCTAGGGATAGGTGGATCATATAATATGTTTTCTTCACTAAACAAGTTGACTTCCCTCAAGGTTTGTGTAATAGTTACCTTTTTTTAGGGGGAGTCAATAACCATCATGTCCAAAGAGGTCATAGATAGCATCCTAAGTGAATCTTCAATAGATTCATTAAGATCTAGAGATATCATATGAACCTCCTCTTGAGGTAGATCTTGCTCTGATGCTCTTTAAGATTTAGGAACTAATGAACTAGAATTCATTTCATCTAGCCTTTTCTCTTTAGGCCTATGTTTTAATTATACATATATTATGGGTAACATAGAGGAACCAACATCAATTAGATGATACTACCTAGGGCCTAGTTACCATCTATCTTCCATTTTTTGTTCCTTATTCAATATAGACTCAGGCCTTATGTTGTGTTCCTTTAATCTCCTAGCAACTTCATATCTTGAGGATGATTTAATGTATCTAAATTTAAATGATCTAGTATCAAGATAATATGGTACTTTTAGATTACCTTTGATATTCAAATGTTTTTACCCTCTCATAAGGGTCTCATTATCTAATATCATCAATTTATATGTTAAAAGACAACATATGCTTTGATGTAGCCTCAATATGGTCCCACTATCTAAATATAGTCTTACCTATTATCATGGGGAAACTGGGTAGGAGACCCTTCTTTTTGGTCTTACAAATTCCATCAATTCCATTAAACAACTGATAGACTATCTCTTTTTTTGCTAATTTATCAGGTACATGAATTGGTAATTTAAAAGGAGCACTTTGGGTTCCCTCAATCCTTATGATAGTGAAATATAGATACAACCATATGCCCCCTATTGATTAAATATAATTTTGATTAAAGGGCTCACTCTCATCATAGGAATACCATATATATCCCTACTCAATATAGGGTAGACACAATCACAAATGAACTAGATGTGGTCTCCATACTTATAGATGTGCAATTTGGATTAGTATTGGGAAATGGTCTACGTACCATTTGGAGACCATTATCTTTAATTTGGAATCTTTGTAATTGTACAAAGGGAATTTTTTAGATAGGACATCATGTAAAACTCAACCCTCTTCTTATTATTGATTGCATATATCTATCTACATAGGGAGATACTGATTATCTCACCTAATGGAGGAATTATTACTTTTTAAATAATAAAATACACCATGGTAACCCATATTGGTTCTAAATATGATTTAGTTTCACATCCATACAACTTGTTCAGTATTATCATTACCATCCTAACTCTAGGTCTAAACTAATTGATAAGGATGTTCTTAACAGGATCCATAATAACTTGGTTACTAAATTCCAACCACCTAGCTAGGGTGTCCATCATGTTGTGTTGCATTACCCATGAATTAATAGAGGTTAGGTCAATTTCAAGCTTGGGAAATTTGTAGTAAGACTCAAATTCAATTGGGAATATGCAAGTAATTTACTTCTAATTATGTTCAAATATCAACGTTACCTTGTCTATATTAGCTACTTTGAAATTGGGACCAAGAACATCAATACAATGAAGTACCTCTAGTTTAGTAGCTGTATAGTAAATTCCAATCATCTAGATGGCCACAATGTTGTCATAAAGTCTTTTTTAGGAGGATATTTTATTTTTTATTGGTGATAACCAGTTGGTTTTCAATTGTCTAGAATAATTTGGAGCAATTTTTATCCCATGTGTTCAAAGAACTAGCTACAAACTCAGTGTCCTTGAATACCCATCCTTCAGCATCTGATGTTAAATATATCTCAAATTCTTGATTTGAAACATGTTTATGATTCACCTTTTGTACAATTCCAATTGAATTATCCTTTTACACATAATAGTTCAACTCCTCTTGATTCAATCATAGTGAATTCAAAGACATTTATGGATTTCTATACATTCTAAGGCTTTTAGAGGTTCACACAAAGCTTTAATGGTGGAAAAAAAGTTTAAAATGTGAGATTTGGTGACTTAGATTAAATTTGGATTGCACATTTATACCTTTTACATGCTCAGGTCCACAAGATCTCCAAATATGACATGTTCTACCTATATGGCACCACCATGTCACATTATTCTTTTATTTCAAATAAGATCATGGAAATTTTTTGACACATGTCATTACCTCATGAAATATTAAATCTCAATCAAATTTTCACCATTGATTTCTTAAGAATTCTTCTAGCCTTGACTTTATCAATAGAAGTTGATCTTCTTTATGAGCTTATAAGATTGGGACACTTAGTAGCTTCATGAGCTATTTGTGTACCTTGCACACATTCTTTATCACTATAATTCTCTTATGCCATGTGGAAGAATAATGATTGATCTAGCCCCTTTGAATTTTTTATTCCACTTTCACCATTGATCTTGAATGTACAATCAAGTGTGGTCCATTGATCTTCCTTTTATGGATTAATTATGCTCCATTGATTTGATAAATAAATGATCAAATATAGACTATTGATCCTATTATTTATTCATAAGATCAAGTATAGGCCATTGATCTGCTTGATTACTTATCGAGATTGTGACACTTTTCATTCTCATGTTCTTTCTAAATAGCCCTGACTTGTTGACCTTTTCTCATCATTAGATATTTGATCTATATATGAGATCATGACACTTATCATTCTTGCATTTGATTTTAGAATCCTTTTCTACCTTGATTCTACACTTTCCATTGAATCTATATTACATTATTAACGTACACTATTGATATTTAGGTTTGACTTAATGACTCTAGTTTTGCATGGTAATCATTGATTTTTGCTCCAAGATCTCAATATTTTTTTGCTTGGTGATTTATCATTTAATTCATTCCTATGAATAATTAAAATCAATAAAGTAAGGGTTTAGATACATAGAGACTTAGGGTAAATTTTTAGACTAAGGTTTTAGATGTGTTAATAAATAGGATTAAAACTTAGGATAAAATTTAAACTAGGTTTTATACGTGTTAATAAACATGATTAAAACTTAAGATAAAATTTAAACTAAGTCTAAGATATAATAAAATCTTCCCACATAAATTTAAATCCTTTTCAAAATAAAACTTAGACTAAAGCACTTAGATTAAATTTTTAACACCTTTTAAACATGGATTTACTCAATCAACTATGAACCAAAGGTTAATCAAAAGGGTCAAATTAGCATTAAAGCATAAAACCCTAAACATTGTTCATTCAAATGGAACTCCATTAAACTTATAACCTGGAAACACAAGAATCAAACATTATCAACATTAGATGAATTCAAACAAGGATTATATGTAAACATGTTAATTAAGCTAGATCAAATACATGATATTTAATAATGGTCACTGATCAATTTGAATTTTTAATTTATATCACAAATTTTCATAATTTAAACAAGGGTCCTCATTTTTAATAAATGGGGGTATGTTGACCTCAAAAAATGGTGGCTTTTGAGGGAAACATTGCAAAATGTAAGAACTCAGATACTCTTGGTTTAAACTAATAACAAGACCAATCATTCCACATGATCAATTACCATTATTAAGATCAATTCATAATTAAAAAAAGTTTTACAAATATAGAATTATATTCAAACATCAAAACTCAGTCATGTTGTGTGTATGTTTTGATTCATTTACTAATTGCCATGGGGTTCATAGAATAACTTCCATATTTCATGACCTTAATCACTAACACAGACTTGTAGCATATTTATATATTCATTATGAATCATGATTTTATTAAAATGGAAGGCTTGGCCATTGCTCTACTACTAGCCAGGTGTCCATATCCCCAATAGGGATACCTTTAGCTCCACTCAAGGCCTTGCTCCACTACCAACTAGGGATCTATAGCCCCGATGGAGATTACTAAAATCACCTTTGGTTAGAAATCTTTTAAATTTTCAATAAATCTCTTATTTTGGTATTTTTTAATTATATTTAGCTTTTAGAAAAGGTTGAGAACCAAAATTAGCCAGGTTTTTAATATTTTGTCAAATGTTTGATTTTCATACAAATTTGGTTATAAACTTTATCCCATGTAATAATATTCTTGAAGTACTAACATGAATTTTCTCTAATAATTCAAAACTTAACTCAAGAATATGTAATCCTTACTAGAACCAAATTTAGATCAAAACAAGGTTTAATATTTTAAGGAACAACTAATCTACTTATCAATCTTTACCAATTTCTCAAAATTATAACATTAAGCTCAAATCTCTAAAATCCATGATCAACCAATATTTGAGAGTCATACCTGCATTCTTGATTTGAGAAGTTCCTTTGAGTAACTACATGTATTTGAGATGGAAACTTTCTTGAAAAAGACTTATTAAAATCAAAGAACAAAGCAAAGAAAACAAGCACGCAACAAGTAAAATAGACAACAAGCAAACAAATATTTACAAACATTATTTACAAATAAGGAACAAGAAAGAAACTAATATAATCCTACCTACACTAACTCTAGATAGTCTTAAAAATCACTCCATGAAGACTTGAGGTGGTACAGTAGAGAAGTAATGTTTGAAGTATTACCCATTAGTTGGCAAAGTCAACTCTGCTCCCTACAAGTCTTTGAGCTTGAAGGTGTTATCTCCTAATTCTTAGTAATTTGATAAGGACCAATCCATAAGGGAGTGAATTTCCCATGTTTTCCTTTTGGCTCTAAGGGTTTGTCCCATAGGAGAACTAGGTCTCCCTACCTGAACACCTTAATCTTTGAACACAAACCATATTTTGACTATGGTTTGATATCTACTAAATTTGGAAAAATTCTCTCGTATCTTCCATTTGAATGATCTCAAGCAGCCTTGAATTAGCGTACTCTTGATATTCTTCCATTTACTCTTGCATAAACTTGAAGATTGGTAGTTTGAGAGTGATAAGAAATATTGGTTCTTGACCATACACCAAAATAAATGGTGATGCTTTTAAAGCTTGTTTCACTCTAGTTTTGTCTATCCAAAGAGCATATTTTAAGTAATTTATGCCATGTTCTTAGTTATTGGGCTATATATTTTTTGATATATTTCGTCAAGTTATTATTAGTTGAATCTAAAAATACATTACCTTAAGGGTAATGATTTGCTGAAAACTTAATAATTATGTTATTATCATAGGCCCACTCAATCATTTCTATAGGTACAAAGGTTGATCCATTATCACAAAATAATGATACGGGTGTCCCAAATTTAGTACAGATGTTCTCTTCTAATAACTTGATTACATATTCAATTCTACATTATTTTGTTACTACTACCTCTATCCATCTGGTATAATAATCAGTAGTAGTAAGAACATATTTATGTCTATCTAAATAATTAGGGTTAATTACCCCTACAAAGTCTAAACCCCATTGAGAAAAAGGTTTGTCAATTAAAATTGGTTTTAATGGCATAGCTTCTTTTGGTTCCTTAGTGTTGAAGATCTGATATTGATGGCATTCTCTAACATGCTTATGTGCATCCTTGAATATGGTGGGCCAATAATATCCTACCCTCAGGATTTTATGAGCTATTATTTTTCTAGATGGATATCCACTCCCAAGTTTCTCATGAAAAGTACTCAAGATCTCAGTTGTTTCTTCCTTTAAAACACACCTCAAGTATATACCTTCATAATTCTTCCTGAAGAGTAACCCATCCTTGATAAAAAAAAATGTGTTTTATTGAGTCTCAAATCCCTTTTTTGCTCTCTATTCAATCCTGTAGGACAAGAACCATTGATTAAAAGATGAATAATTACATCATACTAATCATTTGGTTAGAATTATTATTAATCAACCTACATGACATTTAATTTAGGATTAGTATTATCAATCATTTCAACTAATCCTTAACACCTCACTAATTTGGAGGTTTTTATTTCAATATAATACTCTTGGAGTATAGACATCCATTTACCTCTTCTCTCTCCAAATTCACATTGACTAAGCATAAGTTTATTGGTAGGGACTAGAAATATTGCATGCACTTTATTCCCTAAAATGTACTTTTTAACTGCCTTAACTATAGAAAATGCTTGATTGTCAATTAGATAATAATTTAACTCAACATTCTTAAAATTAGTGTTCATAAATTCAATTAGATGATCATATTTATCTATTTTTTCAGTTAAAATAGTTGTTATAGTATGTTCTAAAGCAAAATAATAAAGATAAAAATCTTTTATGAAATCAAGACTTATCAACACCAGTGCCTATCCTATTGCTTCTTTAATGTCCTTGAAGGATTTCCCTTCTTCTTCATTCCATATGACCTTGGCATCCTTCTTCAATATGTCATTAAGTGGCTTCACAATTTCTTCAAAACCAGAAATGAATTTTCTCACAAAATTGATTTTCCCAAAGAAATAATTTAATTTTTTTCAATTGTTAGGGGGTTCTATTTTAGATATGGCATTGACTCTATCAAGATCTATATAAATCCCATCTTTGGTTATAACATGTCTTAATAATTTCCATTTAGTTACATTAAAAAATTCTTTTTTTAGGATTGAGAGAAATTATGTACCTTCTACAATGTTTAAATACCTATTGTAAATGTATAATATGGTCTTCCCTATTTTTAGAAAATACAGTTTGATTATTCATATATAGGATGATGCATTTACCTATGAGACCTTGAAAGGTATGGTCCATATCTCTTTGAAAAGTTTCTCATGTATTTATTAGTCCAAAAGGCATTATTTTGTTCACAAATTTTTGCATTTTGTTGTAAATGTCATCTTCATTCTATCCTCTTTGTTTACAAGTACTTGATTATAACTTGAAAAACCATCTAAGAAAGACATCATAGAAAAACCACTAATTAATTGAATGACTTGGTCAAGATATGGTAAAGGATAATTATCCTTTTCTAAATATCTATTCAAATTTCTAAAGTCTATGCATAATATAATTTCTCCATTTTTATTTCTAACTACTACCAAATTAGCTACCCAGATAGAATGCCTAAATGTAAACACTATTTTCATATCTAATAGCTTCTTGACCTTTTTTATATATTAATGAATCTAAAATAGGATTGTCTGGTCTTTACTTATGTCTAAAATGTTTACAATCTTCTTTTAATGGAATGGTATATGTAATTACTCTAGGATCAAAGATCTTTAAGTCTTCATAGGATCATGTTATAACATATTTGTACTTGGTCAGCAATTCTTTAGCCTTTTTAGACTCTTAATTTGTGCATGTTATACCAATATTTACTACCCAAGGTTAACTTTGAGTTCCTATGTCAAATACATTATAATCTTTCCCATTTACCTTAGGAAATTTGATAGTTTCAACTAGCTTGTTTTGATCAAATAGTCTTTCTAAGGCAATCATGCCTTTGGGAATTTTATTGTCATTTAATTGAATAATCTTGTCATCAACTTTATCTTTACCTCATCAATGATATGAGACTCAAATAATCATGAGTTGTTCATGAAATCAAGAATCTATTGATCATCACTAAATACTTGCAAATGATTGACATTATCAAGAACTGAAGGATATGGGACCAACTCAATGTTAAGGTTTCCTAGTTTAGAATCTTGATTTAGGATAATATTATCTATAGTTGAGGCTAGCTCATCAACAAGCTTGTTCTCTTCTCTAATAATGGAGGCAATATTCAAATCATCAAATTACTCAATCAAGTCCCACACTCAAACATTGGTACCTACTTATAACCTAATTAACTACTAGTTCAAAATCACCATATACTAGTATTTTTTTGACCTTGTGTTTGATATCAAAATTTAATCCTAATATTAAAGCTTCACACTCTACCAAATTATTAGTGCAAGGAAACTAATTTTTGTAAGAAGCATTAAATTCATTCCCAATGGGATTGATTATAACCATTCCTACTCTAGATCTAGATTTACATCTAGTACCATCAAAATATAATTTTCATAGTCTAAGCATAGTATGAGAGTCTTTAGAGTCACATGGTTGAGGAGTGTCAAGGGTATAAACTCCTAAATCAGAATTGATCATGTTAACCCTTTCATTTTTTGCATTGTATTTATTGATCATGTGTTTATTTTTTGGCTCCCTTTCATTTTGAATTTGATTGGGAACTCCCTTCCATGGAAGCTACATATGAGAATAGTCATTTGACATGTATTCATTTAAATACTTAGTCTAATATCTAACTAGCAACATTCCATAAGCATATAGAATGTCCACAACTTGAATATCTATAAATTATTGCACTCTTGGCTCTGAATCAAGCTACATATGTACATTCAATAATTCACCAATTACCTTAACTCTTGATTTGTCAGATTGAGTAATTACTCTATCAAACTTAATAAGAGTTAAACCAAGTTTTTCACAAATACCTTTTAGCATGATATTTGAAAAGGCACTTGAATCTAACAAATAATTATATAAGTTTTAACCAAAAACTCTAATTTTTAGTAACAAAGGTGGAACTTTTACTTTCTTCTTATACATCACTACATTGGCATTTGTAGCCTTTTATGATTTACCAAGTTTTTTGGATAAAGATTCAAGTAATAAGTCTATTTGCTCAGTACTTCGAGTCAACTCATGTAAAGTGATATTAACTTTAATATTTTTCATATCCTCCACTATATTATATCCACTTCTAGTAGAATAACTAGATGCATCATCATTATCTATAGAGTTATTTCCCTTTAGAGGTTATGGATTGTTGTCTAATGTGGGATCAGGAGGAGTATGAAAATTTTTTGGTAGAGTTGAACTTATCAATGGTTGGTTTTTTTTCTATATTCCTCAAGGGATAAGTCTTCTTCAAATACTATTGAAAAACATGAATATCCATTGGAGTATCTTCAGGTTCATTATCATCTTGGAATCAAAAGTCAAAGGTCTCCACTATAATAGTTATGTCAACAGATTTAGATGGATTTGAAGAAATAGATGTACCTAAAATATTATCTTTGTTAGGTCCACCTTCAAATGTATCTAAATAATCTTTAAATAATTCAAAATAATTTCAAAAATTTATACAATCCAATTCACCATGCTTTGAAGTGTTATGAACTCTACAATATTTAGTTAAAGCTAAATCACAAATGTTTATTTTAGGACTATTTTTATTTGTAGATAACTCATGGTTATTATTATTGTTATCATTTTTATTATTATTAAATCATTTTATAGGTTTATTGAACCTATGATAAGAATAATTTATATTGGAACTTTCCCCAGCATTACCCACTTGTCTTTACAACTAAAGAAAATCAATGCTTAGTTTTTAAACCATTTTGAGTATGGAGTCATTCTCATTCTTATGTGCCTCTGAATTATGAATTTGAGTATTAATACTAGCTATTGGCACTATATATCTTTGATCTTGTGGATGAGATCCACTTATAGTGTTATTTAAGAATCCTAAGTTTTGACAAGGATGAGCATGACTCAAAGGCAATTGGTTTAAAATTTGTGTTTGATTTAAATAAGGAATGATTTGATCAGAATTTGGAATGATATTTAATGTAGGGATATTAGTATTGATGTTAGGAATAGCATATACTAATTGACCCTGGGGTTTTATTTGATCACTAATATTCACAACTTTAGCATAGGCCAAGGCTAATGTATTTATAAATCCAATAGATCTTTACAAAAAATAGAAGTCATGGGATCTAAATCATCCCTATAAATCTCTAAAGCTAAAGCTTCATCAGGTTTATAAGGAGCTATAGTTTTTTTAAACATATTTTAGAATCTAGCATTAAAAGCTCTAATGGTTTCACTTGAATCTCTCTTCATAGTAGTGAATTGTTGAGAAAGGACATGAGGATTGATGATCTTTTCAAATTGATCAATGAAAATACTATTGAAATCATTCCAAATGGTAATTTAATTCTTAAAAAGGTTAATAAACTAATCATATGTTGAATCTTTGAAAGTAAAAGGAAATAATTTGAAAGTAATATCTCCATGAACAACATTTAATTATGTCAAAGCAGCCTTAAAATACTTGATATGTTCTTTAGCAGTGACACAACCTATAGGACTAAAAGAAGGCATATATTTCTAAGAGTTTATAGGAAAGTCATGTACCTAACTAGTCACATTGATAGAAGATCCACTTAACCAAGCCATACCTTGATGAGGGTTAAACATAGGAGCACAACAAACAATTGAAGTAGGTTCAAATTTAGAAACCCTACGTTTACCTTTATCTGCTCTTGCTTTTTTATGAATCTCCAAAGAAAGAAGAGGTAACCTTGTCTCAAACCTTGACCTAGTCCTTATTATTGGTATTTATATATTGTAAAATATGAATCCTATTCAAAATATAGTGTATAAACCTTATCTTTGTAAAGAAAAATGAGTAAATTTATACGTTAAGCAAATTTTTCACAAAATTCATTCAAAAAATAATTATCTTTAACTAAATTAACTTAAAGATACCTCAAAACTATTGAGTATGAGTGAAATTTACATCTCTAAGTTAAAAGGAACCTAATTTTGCAAAGAATCAACCAATATTTGGACAAAAATTCTATCACTAACCTCAAACATGTTAGATTTATAAAGCTTAAACTACCTTTACAATAATTTCTCGTAAAGTTTCAAAGAATAGATATATTTAGCTAAATAAGCCTTAAAACTCATCTAAAACCATGAATATCAGTGATATTTACATAATTCAAGCTAATATACACACAAATATGCAAAGGATCAACTAATATTTGAATAAAATTCCCTAAAATTAGCTAAGATACTTCAAATTCACAAAGCTTTAGCTTAAGGCCATCCTTTTAATACCATTGAAATATGCTTGTTGATGCCTGAAAGTGTATCATAGGGTTTACATAGTGTTTAAAACACTTCTCATTTTTATATTCAAATAATCTATGCCATGATTAGCTAGTTGTGATCTTCCTGAGATCTTTAGTGGAATAGCGGCAAAGCAATTAACTATTTCACAAAATGATAATATGACTAGTTATTGGGAGTAACCATGGTCTTAAAGCTTGATTATGAAAGATGATATTAATTTGAACTAAGTATAGTGAATTATGATTAAAACCTAAATTTTAAAGTCTAATCTAGCATGTATATTTAAAATGAAAGATAAACTATAATGATTTTATTAAAATGAGAAAAAGGAAGGGTAGGGAAAAAAATAAAGTTATATCTGATATTTAGTCTAAACATTATGACAAATCTTTAATTTCATCAAATACATACATTCAAACCAATGTATGACATGAAATAGCCAAAGGCACAAATCCTATCATATACTAGGCAAATGTCTAAGGATTTTTAAACATTGCAAATAAGAACTCAAATTCACTTTAAGGATTTGCTTCTACAAGAAAATAACATTAGCACATCTTAAATAAAATCAATGGAAAGTAAATAAATCTAAAGTATTTCAATAAAAATAGAATAATCATAAATTTACAAGTATTCCATTCACACATGCACATCTAAGATTGATATAATTAATCTAAATATAAACATTAAACTAGATGTTTGAGGAAGTAGACATGATAACAAAATGCACAAACAAATACGAGACAATATTTGTATAATTCCCTTGATTGCATTAATTTTATCCAAATTTAAAAATTATTTTTTTCTCTAAAAGTCCCCCCTTTTACAAATGACAATACCCCTTTTATAGAAGGCTTTGAGGTATGTTAGTCATTCATACCAAATGATAATTAGACAAGTGCCAAGGACGGTTATCCTTCTGAAATATTCTATAATTAGATAATTTAAAAAATGGATTGACCCATGCACTTTACAAGATGGACATGCTTTTAAAAAATATAATATTCCTTTTTCAAATGATATACATGTTTTGATACAAAAGGAATATGATAAATTAGTAGATTTAACTTTAAAAAACTCCTTCAGTTGCAGTCTTCTAATTTTTCTAGTTCATCTTCATTGCCTTATCATTTTTTTCATTAATAAACTTGAAGGTTATGATGGGATCCATGAAAATCTCTTATTATTGATCTGTTAGGACTTTGAATTCTCTATCAGCTCTACCCATTACTTCTTTGATGCTTCTAGAATCACCAATCTTCTCCTCTACAAAGAAGATCATGTCTAAGATTATTTCATTGTCTTCCCCTATTGTGCCTTGACTTTTTGTCATCACTTCTTACATGAATTGATTATCCTTGTATGTAAACTCCTCATCAATTATTAATCTAATGGGACTGAGGGTAGTTGTATCCTTGATCAAGCCTCCTAGTATATGCACCATTTTACTCTTTAACTACTTGAAGTATTTATAAATATCTTCCATGTCCTTGAATCATTTGTTCATATCCTTTATCTTCTCTAACAAGATATCATAGCCATGTTTTTAATGTGCCAAGTTGATTATTTTAAACTTAGGAATTTAATCATCCATCAATACATTGATCAATTTCTTTACCTTATTTCTTAAATCTTGCCATTTATATATCTATTACAAAGCCATGGAATGATTCTTGTTCACCATGTCCTGCTCGGAACTTATATCTTTCAAAAAATTGGATGTGTCATAAATGATTACTTAAAACTTGTTGACCATATCCCCTAGCACTGATAGGATAGATTTCTCCTCTAAGTTCTTCATTTACTACTTCAAGCCTTTGAGAGAAACTTGAAACTATTCTTATTGTGCTTGAGTTAGCTCTAGTACATCCTCTTCAAGTATTAGATCCTCACTAGGTCTTTATCCCTTATCCTAGGTAAAATTAGTCAAGGGATCCACCTTTTGATATGTAATCTATTCACCACCTTGCATGACTATTATCTCACTCACCCTTTGAAAACCAATAGTCTCTAGATCATACTTGACCCTAAATGAATATTAGATCACATGTGGAACTAGTAGCTCTACTGTGATTAAACTAATTAACTTGAAGTAACCAATCTCTTTACTTCTTCTTGTAGAGCTATGATCCATGACTTTAATTCTTGTTATATTGGTATGTTGGTAGCTTTCACCATAGCCCATAGATGATGAATAGTGGGAAGCTTTTCTAACCTTGGTTCATAAATCAACCACTCAGGGATAGGTGGACCATATAATATGTTTTCTTCACTAAACAAGTTGACTTCACTCAATGGTTGTGTAATAGTTACATTTGGTTTCTTTGCCTTTGGAATAATGGCCATCTTAGCTTTCCTTTTAGTGGGGTCAATAACCATTAGGTCTAAGGACTTTCCTTTATCCTATTTAACTTCTTCAACTTTGATCTCTTTATCTAAATCTATCTCATAAGTCATAGATAACATTCTAAGTGCATCTACAATGGATTCATTAGGATCTATAGCTATCATATGAACCTCATCTTGAGGTAGATATTACTTTGATGCTCTTGAAAATTTGGGAATTGATGAACTAGAATCCATTTCATCTAGCCTTTTCTCTTCAAGCCTATGTTCTACTTTTATCTCTACTATGGATAACTTAGGAACCAACATCAGTTAGATGATACTACCTAGGGCCTAGTTGTCACCTATCTTCCATTTTTTGGTCCCTATTCAATCTAGACTCAAGCTTTATGTTGTGTTTCTTTAATCTCTTGGCAACTTCATAGCTTGAGGATGCTTTAATGTATATTAATTCAAATAAATTAGGCTCATGATCATATGGTATATTCACAATACCTTTAAGCTTCAAATGTTTTTTTACCCTCCTATAAAGGTCCCATCATCGAAGAACTTCAATTTGTAGGTTGAAATACAACCTATGATTTGATGTAGCCTTAATACGGTCCCATTGTATGAAGATAGTCTTACCAATTATCATGGGGAAACTATGTAGGAGACCCTTCCCTTTAGTCTTACAAATTCCATCAATCCCATTAAACAACTAATATGCTATCTCTTGTTATACTAATTTATGAGGTACATGAATTGGTAATTTGAGAGGAACACTTTGGGTTCCCTCAATCCTTATAATAGTGTAATATGGATAAAACCACATGTCCCCTATTACTTAAACAATTTTTTTGATTAAAGGGATCACTCTCATCATAGGAATATCATATATAGCCTCACTCAATATAGGGTAGGCAAAATAAAAAATGAACTAGATGTGGTCTCTATACTTATAGATGTGTAATTTGGAGTAGTATTGGGAAATGGTTTGAGTACCATTTAGAGACCACTCTCTTTTATTGGGAATATTTTTGGGTGCACATAGGGCATCTATTAGATAGTACATCATGTAAAACGCAGTCCTTTTCTTATTCTTGATTGCATATATCTTTTTGCATAGGGAGATACTGATTATCTCACATAATGGAGGAATTTCTACTTTTTCAATGATAAAATACACCATGAGAACCCACATTGGTTCTACATATGTTATAGTTACACATCCTTACAACTTGTTCAGCATTGTCATTACCATCCTAACTCTAGGTCTAAATTAACTGATAGGGATGTTCTTAGCAAGATTTATAATAACTTAGTTACCAAATTCTAACCACCTAGCTAGGGTGTCCATCATGTTGTTTTGATTTTCCCATGAATTAATGGGTGTTAGGCCAATTTGAGGCTTGGGAAATTTTTAGTAAGACTCAAATTCAATTGGGGATATCTAATCAATTTTCCCCAAATTATGTTCATTAATCAACATGCCTTGTCTATCTTAGCTACTTTGAAAATGGGACCAAGAATATCAATGCAATGAAGTACCTCTAGTTTAGTAGTTTTATAGTAAAGTCTAATCATCTAGATGGCCATAATGTCATCATAAAGTCTCTTTGTTGGGAGGATATTTTATTCTTCCTTGGTGATAACCTACTAGTTTTCAATTATCTAGAATAATTTAGAGCAATTATTATCTCTTGTGTTCAAAGAAGTAGCTACAAACTTAGTGTCCTTTAACACTCATCCTTTAGAATCTGATGTCAAATATAGCTCAACTTATTACTTTAAAACATGCTTATGATTTACATTACTATAATTCTAATTGAATTATCCTTTTACACATAATAGTTCAAATCCTCTTAGTTTAATCATAGTAAATTCAAAGACAATTAGGGCTTTCCATACATTCAAGGGATTTTCAAGGTTCACACAAAGCTTTAATGGTGGTAAGAAATCTTTAAATATGATATTTGGTGACTTAGATCATGGTCAGATTTCCCATTTATACCTTTTGCATGCTTGGGTTCATAAGATCTCCTAATATGATGTGTTTTGCCTATGTGGCACCACCATGTTACATTTTTCATTTATTTAAAATGTGACCACTGTCATTTTTACACACATGTCATTACCTCATGTAATCTCGATTATCGATCAAATTCTCATCGTTAATCTCTTAAGAAGTCTTCTAACCTTGAGTTTATCATTATCCATTGATCTTCCTTCAAAGATTTTAAGATTAAGATACTTGGAAACTCCATAGGATATATATGTACCTTGCACACATTCGTCATTACTTAAATGCTCTTTCACCACATGGTATCATCATGTTCGATCTAGGCCCTTTGAATTATTGACTCTACTTGCACTATTGATCTTAAATATATGATCAAATCTAGGCCATTGATCTTCTTTCTATGGGATTAATCACACTTCATCAATCTATGGAATGCATGATTAAAAATGGACCATTGATCCTATTATTTATTCACAAGATCAAGCATGATCCATTCATCTACTTGATTACCCAGTGAGATTGTGACACTTGTCACTCTCACATTTCTTCTAAATATCCTTGACTTGTTGACTTTTATTCTCCAGTAGATTTTTGATCTATATTTGAGATCATGACACTTGTCATTCTCACATTGGATTTCAAAATCCTTTGATACCTTGATTCCATACTCACCATCAAATCTCCATTTAATTATTAATGTGTACCATCAATCTTTGGGTTTGACTTATTGACTCTAACTTTACACTCAAATCATTGATTTTTGCTCTAAGCTCTCAATATTTTGCCACTTGGTTATATATCATTTAATTCATTCCTATGAATAATTAAAATCAATAAAGTAAGGGTTACAATACATAGATATTCAAGGTAAATTTTTAGACTAAGGTTTTAGACATGTTAATAAACAAGATTAAAACTTAGGATAAAATTTAAACTAAGTCTAAGATATAATAAAATGTAACCACATAAATTTAAATCCCTTTTAAAATAAAACTTAAACTAAATAATTTAGACTATAGTTTTTAACATCGTTTAAACATGGATTTAGTAAATTGATTGGGACCAACTTTTAATCAAAAGGGTCAAATTAGCATTAAAGCATAAAACCTTGAACATTGTTCATTCAAATGGAAATCCATTAAACATGCAACATGGAAACACAATTATCAAATGTTAGAAACATTAGATGAAGTCAAACAAGGATTATATTAAAAAATGTTAATTAATCTAGATCAAATAGATGATATTTAATAATGGTCACTAATCAATGTGAATTTTCAATTTATAGCACAAATTTGTAGAATTTAAACAAGGGTCCTCATTTCTCAAAAATGGGGGTATGTTGACCTCAACAGGTTATGGAAATAATAATTTATCATAAGTAAATATAATTAATTGAATAATAATTATCCTATACATTATAAAATATCATGATGACATCCATGAAATAAAGGATAATATATTTAAATAAGATAGAGAAGAAGGGTCAATAAATAGTACCCAAATCATAGATTACAAATTTTAAAAATAATATGAAGAGGTTACAATCCATAATAGACATTCTTGAGGAATAAATTATAGTAAAGGTAATAACTATAGAAGTATAAAATGAAAAATATTTTGAAAAAGAGTATGAGGAATTCATATGTAAGAATGAATGCAATGAATGGGTAAATTATTATTACCTAGAATAAATAAAAAACCTTGATGATTACCTTAGCATAGGATATTGTGAGCATCTAGTTTTACATCATGATTATGGAATAATCTTGATGGAGGATAGTGAAAGTGAAGAAATAAATTTATACCATTACTTGGATGTTTCACTAGGACCTTAAAATGTGGAATAAAACCACATTAGAGTAGGAGAATAAATAACAACCAAAGTATGTCTTTTACTAGACATGCAGATGAGTGGAAGAGTTGTGGAAGCATTTACACATAATAAAGATAACAATATGGTATTAGTGGATCTATTTCCACCATATAAAATTTAATAATAAATAATTTAAAGAGTGGTCCAAGAATACCACATAGTTGAAGAGGAAAATGAAATCGAAGATGAATTCTTAGCATATTTAGTAATTGAATATGGAGGAGAAGACATCCTCATTGAAGAGGATGAGGATAAATAAAATTATATTAGTATTAGTGAAGTATAAATATGTATCCTTGAATTCATAGAGGAGAAAATAAAAGGAAAAGAGTTAAATCATGGGTAACTAAATATCGAAGAACCTCAAACCAAGTGTGAAGGAATGGGGAGTATCCTCATTAAAAGGGATAAAACTAGAGATTAATATGATTACAAAAATAAGGAAAGGGAAGAATAACACATTTTGAAATGAAAGATAAATTAAGGTTTTTTTTTACTTGGTTAAGTTTATGAGAAAAAAGCAGGGTGGTTGATTTATACATGAGTTTACATGTATCATAGAAAAGGAGAACAAAAAATAGAATAAGAAGAAAGAGAGTAAAATGCTAGTTAGACATGGGTTAAATTTTATGAAAATAGATATTACCAAAATAAGTACCAATAAGTGTATAATTTAATATGAGAAAATAAAAATAAGAGTGGATGAGAATCCAAGTTTTATATCATTCAATGCATGTGATAAATCAATGACGGATTAATAAAGGCATGATTCAAGAGAGTGATAAAGGGTCCCTTTAGTAATAATATTATAATTTAATACATATTTTTTATTCTATTAATATATGTCTAGTAGATGGAGCATAAAATTCATTGGGTAAGTTTTTTAAATAAAGAAGATGGGATAGTTGAGATCATATGGAATGAATAAGTTGAAAAAATGAAAGAGTTGTTTAAAGCTCATATGAAGAATGAAATTGATAGTATAGGTAACCTATAAATATAGGTGGATGGTTTTTATAAAGATACATTATAGAAAATAAAGGAGGAAGATATTGGAATCATGAAGCACGAAATTCATTTGATTTGGATAAGTAAATAGAAATATCTAGTAGAGGAGAGAGAAACAACATGTATTTTGAAAGAAATGGAGGTGGGGATAGATGACATGTAATATAGTGCACATAATATAGATTTCGAAGAAGAATATATTCCTTTTCTTTAGATGAAGTAGTTTATGAGAATATAGATTTATTAATTTTGATGGTAATTTATAGAGATCCCATATGTGATCAAGGCTAAGAGTAAAACCTTATCTTAATTGAATAAGAGATGAATGTGATTGAGTGGATTTTTTAGCATACATATACATGTAAATGTATGGATAAAAATAAAAATTGTAGTTGAAACACAAAATAAAATGTAGAGAGTGAAGATGGGGTTACATTTTTTGAATACATCATAAAGATTGAAGTTGTAGAAGTAGAAGTTGTTAGAATTAAATTGGTAGATTTATTTGAGTTTATGATGAGAGAAGTATAAGAGAATGACATGAGGAGAATTATATAAATTTTAGTTGATAGGATGGATAATGTTTTTGATTCCAATAGTTTTGGTGAAACATTTAGTCTATGACCTAGATAGGAAAAGGTTGAAGAATAAGTGGAATAAGTGGGAGATCAGATCCTACTTAAGAAATGAATGTGCATAATTAAATAAATATTGGAATGTGTTGCTACGATGTTCATAAAAATATAGTATGAATTGGTATATAAAAATATTAGGATAGAGAGAATAAATATAAGTGGCATGAACTCACATATCCTAATGATTGATTGGAAAAATAAAAAGAGATTCATATTGTGGACAAATTTTTCTAGTGTAGTGGATTTTGATTCGGATTTTTCCTATGCAATGGGAAATATGGAAGTTAGTAGAGAGAATATGTGATAGAAAACAAGGGAAAATATTTTTCATTAGTGTGCATACTTTTTTCAAAAATAAAAACACTAAGGTTATACATCAAATCCATTTGATCATACATAATAACAAAGAGTACTTGTAAGGGATATAGTGGGAAAAGATGTAGAGTGGCATTAAAAATATGAAATTAAATGGTTATGTGGAGATATAAAGTAAGGCCACAAAAATTAAGGTAAAAAATATTATGAACCACAAGTGCAAGAATGATTCAATGGGTAGTATTATAGAGAAATAATATCACATGAATATTACTATGTCAATAGTAGTGGAAGATATAGGAAAATATTTTGGTATTTAAAATATGAAGATGGAAATAGGAGTAAATATAAGTCATGATGACTTAGAATCATTTGAAGACAATTGGGTTGAGAGTTAAATAACAATTTGGATAAATTATAAGTAAAGCCAAAATAGTTTTTATTGGAGGAGGCTAGGATATGGTGCGTCTAACCCAAAATAAAAAGCAAGTAAGTAGAGGTAATAAGAAAAGGATAGATTTGAATCCAATAAGAGGTAAGAATGGGAGAGAAAAATATACTTGGAGGAGACATATATATTGTGAAAAATAAATGTGTAAGAGAAATAAAATTTTGATTAGAGTTGCATAGGGAAGGATATTTTATGGTTTAGTAACTTTTAAAATAAAGGAATAAGTGAATGTAAATATTTTAAGGTATATCACATGGTAGAAACACACATCATTATTTATGCATAAAGTCAAAAGGATGGTTCTACCATCTAGCCTAATTTTTTATTTAATAAACTTAATGTTTTTATTAGAAGTAACACTAGTAGGATCACATGTTTATTTTATTACCCAGAGTGTATGATGTAGGATCATCCAGGTTCATGAGCAATCTTGCATCACTATAAAATATTTTAATTTAGGAATTTTGTTGTGTTTTTTTGTGAGGTTTAATATTGTAAGTGTGTCTTGATTTAAATTTTGTTCAATAATTCTTTGTTGTATAGACCATATTTGTGATGTTTTTCAACACCTTTGGTACATATGTGTTTATTAAAATCATATGTTTCCTATAAACATACTTGTGTCCATTATGATTTGTGTATTATTTTTTTACATGTATTTGCAATCATTCTATTGTCTAAATATGTATGTAAAGCTCTAAATTTTTTTATTATGATAATATGATTTTACTGCATAGTCATGTGGAGATTATATATATTTGTTTATAATCTTGTTATATCTTTTGAGCAATAGGATGTTTGGCAGAGATGTTCTTCACTCTAGTGAAGAAAATTATGATATAATTCTAGAAGTAACCTTAACTTTATTATGTACAAGTATTAGTTGGAAATAATATGACAAAACACATCATAATTATTTAAATGATATGAAGATCATGGTATAAATGTTTTCATGGAATTTGGTAACTGGGAATTCCTACAATCTCGTGCAACTGTGATGCATTATGGAAGCAACCATTTTTTATTATTTGGAATTGCATTCTTAAAGTCATGGAAGCTAATAAGGGTTCATTTAATAATTTCCATGAACTATTTTGGCACATTTTGATTTATAATGTGTTATTTCCCCTTAGAAATGTGAAGACATTTAATACTTTTGGAATTTAATGTTTATAGTGCATTAAGGTGTATTAATGTTATTAGTGAGGTAAAATCACTTAAAGTAAGTAGGTAGGTATTATATCTATATAAACATTCCCATATTCCTATTATAATGGAATTATTCAGTTGGGTAGTGGAGATTAGATACTAGGGTTTAATCTGAGATAAATTACTTAAAATATTGTGGGCTATCAAAACTTATATCTACAGATGTGTGTTGTAAATGATATCAATGTGATATTGTGATGTGGTTATGTTATTTTATATGTTATATTTATTCTAGTTTAAATCTAATAATATATTTGAATTATTAGTGTTGCATTCCATTACAATTGTTGTGATGATTATTTTGAGTCTTGTGTGGTCTAATACATTTCTTAATTAATATCTATAACCATGACTACATTAGTTATTTTCATGTTTCCATATCTCAATTATAAATAAGAGCCTTTTATTTAACAAATATGTGTTATAAAATCCTTTCTAATTTATTTTTAGCATTATCTTCACAATAATTTCACCTTCACTCTATATCCTAGAAAGCATGACTTGAATCTTATCCCATTTATAGTTAGATGGTTTGTGTATTTCACTATACATGTTAGCATTATCTTCACATAAACTTCACCATCACTTACATTATGGTGAATCCAATGTGAATCCTATGACTGATTAGTTTGACTGTATTAAAGTTTTATTTTATATGTTCTTCATTCAATTAACATGTAAATTTTAGATCCCTAGGTTTTATTTTTTCTTGAACATGGCATCCCCTAGGTTTCTAATACATGAATATCTATGATAATTATTTAAATATCTCATTCTATAGTAATTGTATAAGTGATTTTATGATCTGGATCCTTGACAATGCAATTTTATTCCCATTTATATCATGATCAAATATCCCACAGATGATCTTTCTATTTTTAACACTAGCATGGCCAAATATTACATAGACAATATTCACATCTTTGATACTTATAACATGGTTAAATATCATATATAATAATATCCTCCCATTTATGGAAATAATTATATTTATTATCCCCTTTATTACACTTCTCACATGGTTTTAATTTAATATAATGACATCAAATTCCCTTCCCAGCATTGATTCTTGATTATTGTCCATGGTGATAAAAACATTATAGGGACTAAGATATCTTATTTTTTCATATTCCATGAGATTGATAATGATATTTCTAGGAATAAAATGTGTATAATTTTTTATATTGACATGTTTCGAATCATCATCCATAATTCATTATAGGGACTACTTGACTAATAATGAATCAGCCTTGAGGGTTGAAGCCTCCCACTAAATCTATTTACTCTTCAAGAAATTGTTAAGAATAAGATTCACATTATGATATTTTCATTTGTGACTCACTAAAAATTTGTATAAATATTATCTTATTGAGATTAGTGAATGAATTCACCAACTATAGTCAACTTTTTAAAACAAAAGTACTAATAATTCCATTAAATAAATTACCATACTATGAAAATGATATGGATCCTTTATTTTTATGGAAGAAGCTTTTAGATATGTTTAGGGCAAGTACATAAGGAAATCATGGACATCTTGATCAAAAATATTGAGCTATTAAAAATGAATAGAGAAGTTGCAACATGCAAGCATGGGAAAATTTGAGAATTTGAGGATAATAAATAAAAATTTACATCCAATACTCCTCTATTTTTAAATTGAGAAGCTTATAATTGATTTTTTAAATACTCTTTTATCCATTAATTTTATATATTATGTAATTATTCAATTTGAAGAAAAGGGTGATTTTATTGGACTTCTAAATCCCTTGAATTTTCAAATTTAGATCTAAACCCCTAATTTTCTATTTTTTAATAATATATAAAACCCAATTGATAATTATAAAGTTATTTTGCATAATATTTGTAAGTATAATAGTAATTTTTAATTTAACTTGTTTTCCCTTGGTTATTATCTTATTTCTACAACTTATTTGCATATTTTCCTTTGCATTCATTTTATTAAGTTTTGATCATTTCCATTCCTATATACATATTGAAATGTTTTTTAATAGATAAAAAATCCTCCATTTTATTAATTTGGTGCATCACCACATTTTTCATGTTTCTCTCTCTCTTTTTCCCTTCTAAATTTATTTTTGATGTTGGCAGAGTATCATTAGAGTAGGAAACAAAACTAACCAACATTTGAGATTTCTCTACAAGTTAAATCCAACATTGGCATAGTATCCCATGTTTTTTCCATTTTTTTGGTGCCATCCAATAGAAAAAATAGACTATTAATACATTTAAATATTTTTTTGAATAGATGTGACAAAACCATTGCTTTAATTAGGGGAACATTTTCAAAATTACAATTAGACCAACAAAACCATCTTGTCAACTACAAAAATGTTGGGGAAGTTCTATGAACCACCAAGGTGGTTACATGAACTATCATGGTAGTTTTTCCATGCCAAAAAAAACACCATTATTGGAAGTTTATGAGTCTATTATTTATTTGAACTTCACACTAAGGGAGATTTCTAAACTAGAATTGGAAAAATAGGAAATAAAATAGATATGAGCATGTCAAATTTTTATTTAGAGATTTGTGTATCATCATCATATTTTTAAAATAATTTACTATAAAAAAATTAGTTGTGTACATATTTCACCCTTGAGGAGGCTCCCTATCATGAATTGGCTATGATTCTTTTGCTGACAAAATTTACACCACATTAAAGGGGAGGTTTATAAAAATTACATTTCTTACCTATGCAGTGAAGCAAATCCAATCAAAATGCCTCACCACCTACAATAAAAAAAGGAATCAAGACAATATATTTGAAGAGATAAAAAATATACTTTTTAATTAGAACTTAAGATGAGATTACTTACCATATGTGTGAGGGACAAAAATACTACATGGTATGTACCATTGAGGGGTAGAGCTCAACATGAGATGAAAATATATTGACCACTAATGCAAGGGAAGGGTACTACTTGGGTTTACTCGTGTCACTCCATAACTTAAAAACTCATAAACACATAAAAGTACAATAAAAATTAGATATATTAAACTATTATAAAAGTGTAAATTTAATTTAAAATGGGAAATCAAAAGTTACTATAAATAACTTTTTACTCTAATTTTGGAAATCATTTTCACTAAACCAATTATAAAATGTGAGATCTAGACTACCCTTGACAAAATTTTGAATGGAGATAGATGGAAAAAATAGTGTGGAGTGAAGATTTATATAGTATTAGTGTTAATATGAAGAACCTAGGGATATGTTAGTTTATGTATTTTTACTCCAAAGCCCTAGGTTTCTTATAATTTATTAAAAAACCATCTATGAGAGGTTAATATTAAAATTATTTATTTATTTATTTTTAAGTTAAATTTTAAGTGTTTTCATAAATTTTTCAAATTTAGGGATAAGATAGACAAAACTACTGGTTTTAGGTGAATCTATTAATATGCATATATTATAAGTTATGTAACCACTAGTCTATATAAAGTGGTAGTTACATAACCATTATGGTGGTTATGGAACCATTGAAATTATTATTATTATTAACATAGATTTCACCCTAGCTAAAGTCCTACTCTCAAGCCTAGTCCAACATGGGACTAACCCCAAGTTGTGGGTATCTTATAATAGGGTTATACCTATAGGATTTTTAATGAGGCTAGCTCCTTTGATGCATAATTTTAGTTCATTTCTAGTACTAAAACCTACTAATGACCATGGAAAAGGGAGAGAAAGATAAAATGAAAGGGAAACCAAAGATAATGTGGTGATGCACCTAAAAGATTATCCATTCACTCGTACTTGATCTCTTAAATAACACTAATGAAATAAGTAAAAAGATAAGGTTTATATTTCCAAAAGTCTTCTATACATCAATATTTCATACAGAGGTTCACCAAATGATACAAATTTGAGGGAAGTGTTGGAGAGGTCTACGTCAAGACACTATACAGTGAATATATCCACATATAATCTCTAATAAAATGACATTCAAACAATAAACATGACCTACATAACAAGAAAATTACTAACTAGGTGAGACCAAAGACTTAACAAGGGAAAAAGATCTACCACATACAAATCCATGAATATGAACACACTGGAATATCATAATGAAATCTGAAACATAGTCTTTTATTCATTTGAAGAGGTTACAAGCTCAATCTTAACAGAGTTTTGTCATGCCCAAGAGAGGGATTTGAGGATCCATTTTTTGGCTCAAAAGCCTCTATATATAGTAAAATGGAGAGAGAGAGAGAGTGAGAGAGAGAGAGAGAGAGAGAGAGAGAGAGAGAGAGAGAGAGAGAGAGAGAGAGAGATGGGAACAATGCATAGAAGAGTGGAAAAAAGATCCTAGTCATGAGGTGATAGCTCATTGATTATTTTCTACATGTGTGTCTTCTTCTTGATTAATAAATGGACCTCAATTTACTCCAATAATATTTGATCTCTCATTGGCTAAGAGATCCCACTAGAAGTCAAGGGTTTATTTTTCATGATGACAAAGGCTATTTAAACAAGATCAATGCCTTTAATTGCTTCTCTAACTACCAGCTCACCACCTTGGGACCCTAAACCCACTTGACATGTTCATGAGGATCAAATCCTTGAACCTCAAAACTAACAGAGCCATGCCATGAGAGATGGTTGATACCTTCTCTATCAATGATAGATCCACATTGACAGATGAGACCCTTTTTCATTAATCACATGTCTACTCCATTCCATCATAGGTATATTCAATAGATGAAAAACCAATTTGATATTATTAGTTTTCCTATAGTCTTTATGTTAGTGTAGACCTATAGACTTCATAACCCATTTCTTAATTATATTAGGTCCAAATAGACCCATTATGTCTCTATAAGGACTAGGAATTCACCATATACATAGGTCCTTCTTATAACTACATGACTATGTCCACTCCTTATCATTGGATTGAGCTCTAGTGGTGGAATGATGACCCTAAAAGACTTATTTTCTATAGTCAAAAATGGCTCCTTTGTTTCTACCCTATTTTTCAAAGTCACTTGGGCTCATCTTCATTCAATTAGCCATTGAAAACTAACTTAGATCATTGACCTTTTGACTCATATCACTCCATTGATCCTAATTTTCTTGATAAGACATAGCTCATTGATCTTCTACCAGCTTGAATGTGTTCATACCACTTGTAAACCATGCATCCATTCTCAAGATTTATTGACTCTTTGTTTTGCTTGCATGTCATTAATCTTGAATCAACAATTAAACATGAACCATTGTCTTCCTAGGATAATTAACCTATCTTTACCCATACACTATTATATTTGATCTGAGCACCTGAGATTTGGACACTTGTCAATCTTGCACTTAGTTGAGGACCCCTTTAATGATTTTTGAATGCAAATGGCTACTTCACAAGGCTCAACTTTGATGATTATGTGTTTGTATTTGATGCTCATATAAATGTATTTCACATCCACATGCCTGTCACTACATATTTGAATTTCAATAGTTACTTGATATAGCCTAAAATATCTCCATCTACTTTCCCATACATTTTTTCTACAACAACAATTTATTTTAGCACTTGCATTTTAGAACTTTTCCCATGGGCCTTTTATCTGTAGATTTTATGTCCTTAGCTATTTTACTTAGGCTTTTATTTGGGACATTTTCCCTAAAAGGAATACATCTATGGTCTTTTGTTTTGGATAAAATTTATAAGAGAAATATACCTTACACCTTGCCTTTTCCATGGACAAAATGTTTGGGATAATTCTATCTTTGAGACTTTAACTTGGCCTTTTTTTATGTGAACAATTTCCCTAAAATAATTGGGTCTTTAAGAGAAATGTTGCATAATAATTTCCATAATATAAATTTGTCTTAGTCTTCGACTCAGAAAAAATGTTTGAAATAAATTGGGTCTTTAGGAACTTTATCATGGATATTTTATCTTAAGAAAATATGCCCTTAACATTTTTATCGAACACTTTCCCTAAATAATTAGTCTTAAAACTTTTTGTTTTGGAACAATTTTTGTGAAATAATTATGACACTTAACCAAATACCTGGAATAATTTCCCTAAAGGAATTTATGCCTTCATAACTTATGCTTGTGTACATTTTCTTTCAGTCTTTTGAAAATACTTTTTTATCATGGGCCTTTTACCAATAGAAAAGTCTTTAGTATTTTTCTTGATCCTTGAAATCCTTGATTATTTTATAAGGCATATACAGCTCAACCCATGTCTTTGAACTACATTGACACCATGAAGACCTGCTTCCAAACTATTTCTTCTCTTGCATTACTAGGTCCCTTATTTCAACAAAAACATTACTCGGATGATCTATCCATGCATGATCTCTAGATGATGGCATTTCCTCTGGATGAATTTTGTATGTGGGCTAAAATTGGACAACATTTATGATGACTCATAGGGAAGCATGTTTGTTATGCTTGAGAACCTAGAGCATTTACCTTATCTAATCCATTGGGTATGGATTCAAGTCTCTGATTGATAGGGTTGACCCTTTCTAGAACCTCCATTGGATGAGTAAAAAGGACCAAAAGAAACCAAAAAAAATAAAGTGCCTAATGCACTTTATAAAATAAAATAATAGAATATAAATAAAATGTACACAAGGCACTTAGAGGAAAGCATAAAAATCTACCTGCCCTAAACTAACTAGTCACAATGGAACCTATATAAAACCATTGACTAGTTACATAAAATAGATGCCTTTTCTTAATAATTTAATACATTTTACATGCTTGAGGGAAGCCAACCAAATATGGAGAAGGAGTTAATAATGAACATATTGATAATACACTTCTCCAAGGAAAAGAACAAAAATAAACTTACCCATCCAATCTGATTGATTAGATATACATACATATTGGAGTGGATAGGAAAGTTGATTTTTTCCTTTTGATGCTCAAGTTTGTGCTCTAAATTTAACACAACATGTGATGGTTCCTTCTTGGCATATTCCAACCCAACTAGGTACTTAATAGAATATCCTCTTGTCAATAAAAACATTGATCAATCAGATTTTACCTCAATCTTGCACTTTGTTGCTTCATCATCATGTTCCTCAAGCATAGTCAAATCATAGTCTTCTTAAAGTACATGATAATATTGAAAGCTTTATTCATCCTCAAGGTTCCCCTCCATCACACAAGGTGTTGGTTCATTAAGATACCTTTCTTGAGCACTCAGGTTATCTTCCTCATCAAACTCACTCAAGATCTCATCTTGTTCCTCAACTACAAATGAGGGTTGATTTGAACATCTAAGGTCCAAAAAGACACCTTTATCTTACACAAGGTCTAATTTCCCTTCCTCTAACTCTAATCTATCAGGTCTATCTTCATTTGACAACTCACATTGAATTGAACCATCCTCTTATTGTTGGTTTTGATCCTCTTTTTGATCTATGTACAGTAGACTTTCAATAGTCCATTCAAGGTCGACTCTATTTTCAACTTGAGGATTGCCCTCATCAGGATCTAGTTCATTTGTGTCAAATTTGTGCCAAAAAGGTTGGTTCACCTGACTCTTTCCCTTCTAAATAAAGTGGTATACCTATTATAATCTCCTCATCATAGACACTTGCATTTTCTTCTTTAGTTTCATCTATGAATGCAAGATCCTCCTTTATCCTTTGTATAATAGGCTCTTTATCCAAGAGGGAGGTGGTGGGAGGGTGAAGAAGTTAACCTTTTGTGTAGCTTATGAGAGTATCTTTCCATCTAGGTACTTTGAATGGTCTTTTTGGTAGCTCTTGAGGGAAGGAGAGAGTCTTAAAACTCTTGTACACCCAACTCATTGAGATGAGCTATGGTTTCTTGATCTAATTTTGGTACAACCCATTTCTCCTTCAAAACTTCTTGTTAGACTGCCTTAACTAAAACCTCATCTTTATGAAAGCCTTCCTGAATTAAATACCATTAGGGAAATGTGTAGGAAAATAACTACCTTTTCTTGATTTTTACTCTCTTCATCTTTCCTCATTTTTATCTCTAATTCCTTGATTTGTCTATCTATATTCTCCTTGAAAATACTCTCTTTAAGGTGGTCAATGGCCTCATGAAGATTAGGGACACAAGAGGGCTGGTATGAGATACAAGAGGATTATGGAGGAAGATAAGTGGGATCCTAAATATCATTAATAGGTTGTTCCACAAAAATCTCCTTCTTTCTTTGACAAATTTCTCAGATATATTTCTAGGAAGGAAAGGTTTTAGGAACACATGAAGAACTTCGCATATAATATGGGTAACTTAGAGTAGTCTCTTGGGGAGTAATGGGTGGCACATAAGAATTTTGAGGTGGTGTATATGAAGGAATATAATATTGGTGAGGTTGGACCTATTTCTCTTCAAGGAATTTTATCTTATCTTCAATGTTTGGAATGTAACCACTTACATCCATCATCTCACCTATGAGATTATTCTAATTTTCTCTCTCAATAAGTGCCCATTCTTCTTTTACCTACTATAATGACTCTCTCACATGAAAAATTATGTGAGTAGGGACATCTTGACCATTATAATTTCATGAGAAAATTTCTTATGCATGATTTTCAAGTCTCACTAAAGTTTGCTTAAGTGCTAGTATGGATGGCTCATGATAGGCTAGTAAGGAGAAGTATTATGATGGGCTTGTTGTTCATATGGAGGATCAGGGTAATGTTCTTACATGTATGACTGATATAGGTCCTCATATTACTAGTGAGGATCATGAGGAAGGTAATATCCATTCCTAATAAGGATCATTAAAAACTTGACAAGGCTCCTCATATCTTTAATAGAAATCTTGGTAGGGATGATTAGGCTCATATGGATCATGAGGACCAAATTTGGGTTGTTGATTAAGAGGTGGATAATATGGATATTCCCCATAGCTATTCATATTAACCTCATATATTAAATGAGATGTAGGATTTGACTAAAATTTTCAATGAGACATACCTGGTCTGCTCATTATCAAAATCCTTAATTCAGAGTCATCATTAGTGTTAACTGCTTGCTTCTAAAACCTGATTAGAGGAAAGACATGCCAAGATCCTTCCCCTCTTTTGGACTTTCATCCCACCAAGTGTGATAGAACTATTATGGAAATATATTTCACCCTAGATAAAATACAAAACATTCAAGTCATCCTCTCAAACCTAGTTCAATATGGGACTGACCCTAGGTTGTGGGTATCCTATAATGGGTTCATACCTCTAAGATTTTTAATGAGGCTAACTCCTTTGATGCATCATTTCAGCTTATTTCTAGTACTAAAACCTACTAATGACTAGGGAAATGGGAGAGAAAGATAACATTAAAGGTAAATCTAAGCTAATGTGGTGATGCACCTAAAATATTATCCATTTACTTGTACTTGAGCTCTTAATTAACACTAATGAAACAAGTAAAAAGACTAGGTCTAGAATTTTAAAAGTCTATTATACATCACTATTTCGTGTAGAGGTTCACCAAATAATCAAAATATAATGGAAGTGTTGGAAAGGTCCAATTCAAGACACTATCCAACCAATATATCCACATATAAGCTCCAATAAAATGACATTCAAACACTAAACATGACTTTCATAACAAGACAATTACTAACTAGGTGAGACCAAAGACTTAACAAGGGAGAAAGCTCTACCACATATGCAAATCCATTGATATGAACACACTATAATATCATAATGAAATCTAAAACATAGTCTTCTATTCGTTCTAAGAGATTAAAATCTCAATCTTGGTAGAGTTTAGTCATGCCCAAGAGAGGGATTTGAGAATCCATTTTTTGGCTCAAAGCCTCTATATATAGCAAAAA
This sequence comes from Torreya grandis, assembly GCA_037957365.1. NCBI lineage: Eukaryota > Viridiplantae > Streptophyta > Pinopsida > Cupressales > Taxaceae > Torreya > Torreya grandis. Next base: position 1,615,600 of record JARHVA010001675.1, read on the forward strand.
GGGAAAGAGATAGAGAGAGATTAGAACAATGCATAGGAGAGTGGGAAAAATATCCTTGTCATGAGGTGATATCTCATTGATTACTTTCTACATACATGTCTTCTTGTTGATCAACAAACAAACCTCGATTTGCTCCAATAATCCTCAAGCTCCTATCATTGGCTGATAGATCCCACTAGAAGACAAGGGTTTATTTTACATGATGAAAAAGTATATTTGAATGAGATTAATGTCTTTAACTATTTCTCCAACTACTAGCTCACCACCTTAGGACCCTAAGCCCACTTAACATGTTCATTAGGATCAAATCCTTGAACATTAAAACTGACAGAGCCATGCCATAAGTGGTGATTGGTACCTATTTTATCGATGATAGATCCATGTTGACAGATGAGACCCTTTTGCATTAATCACATGTCTAATCCATTCCATCATAGGTTCATTATATAAATAGAAAACTAATCTGATATTATCAGATCTCCTATAGTCTTTTCATCAATGCAAACCTATAAACTTCATATCCCATTTCTTGATTATATTAGTTCCAAATAGACCCATTTTATCTCTATAAGGACTGAGAATTCATCATATTCATAATTTATTCTTCTAACTACATGACTATGTCCACTCCTTAGCATTATATTGATCTCTAATGGTGTAATGATGATCCTACAAGACTTTTTTACCTCTATCAAAAAAGGCTCTTTTGGTTTGACCCTATTTTTCAAAGTCACTTGGGCTCATCTTCATTCAATTGGCCATCAAAAACTGACTTCAATCATTGACTTTTTGACTCATCTCACTTTGTTAATCTTGATTTACATGATAAAATGTAGTTCATCAATCTTCTACCATATTGAATGTGCTCATGCCACTTGTCAACCATGTATCCATTCTTAAGATCCATTGACTCTTTGTCTTTGTCACATGTCATTGATCTTCAATCCATGATTGAATGTGAGCCATTGATCTTCTTAGGCCCATTAACCTATCTTTACTCGCTCATCATTAGATTTGATCTAGACACCTAATATTTAGACACTTGTCAATCCTAAACTCAATTAGGGACCCCTTTGATGATTTTGAATGAAAATAGCTACTTCATGAGGCTCAATTTTGATGATTTTGTACCCATATTTAACATCTATGTGAATGTATTTGACATCCACACATTCGTTAATGCATATTTAAATTTTAATGGTTACTTTATGTAGCCTAAATTTCACACTTATATGAACTTATCCATCTACTTTCCCATACATTTTCCTGACAACCATAATTTCTTTCAACCTTTACATTTTAGACCTTTTCCCATGGGCCTTTTGTCTTTGGATTTCATGTCTTTGACTATTTTCTTTGGGATTTTGTTTAGGATACTTTCCCCAAAAGGAATACTTTTTTAGGATTTTTGTTTTAAACAAAATGTTTGAGAGAAATATGCCTTGTACCTAACCTTTTCCATAGAAAAAATGTCTGAGAGAATCTTATCTTCAAGAATTTAACTTGGCCTTTTTTGATGTGGACAATTTCCCTAAAATAATTAGGTCTTCAGGAAAATTATTTTAGAATAATTTCCTTGAGAGAAATTTGTCTTGGCCTTTACCTCAGACAAAATGTCCAAAATAAATTAGGTCTTTAGGAACTTTGTCATGGACATTTTTTCTGAAGGAAATATTCCCTTAACATTTTTCTTGAACACTTTCCATGGATAATTAGTCTTTAGAATTTTTATTGTGGAATAATTTATCTGAAAGAATTCTAACACTTAGCCAAATACCCGGAATAATTTCCTTTAAGGAATTCATGCCTTTATAACTAATGCTTGTAGACATTTTATTTTATGCTTTTGAAAATACATTTTTACCATGGACCTTTTATTTATGGAAAAGTATTTAGGATTTTTCTTGATCCTTGAAAGCCCTAATTATTTTCTAAGGCATATACAACTCATCCCATGTCATTTAACTACATTAACACCATGAAGACCTACTTCCAAACCATTTATTCTCTTTCATTAATGGGTCCCTTATTTTAATAGGAACATTGATCAGTTAATTTATTCATGCATGACCTCCAGATCATGGCATTACCTCTAGATAAATTTTGTATGTGGGCTACAACTGGCCAACAATTACATGAATACCAATCTTCATAGACCGATGATTACATAACCTACCCCTGAATATAGTGGTATTTTCTCCATATTATGGGTTGGGATTTTAAGAGGCTAGTAATGATTGAAATATGTCTCGATGGATGAAGGTGGACTATGTGAGATGGATTCAATCCCAAGATTAATAGTAGTTTTCTTGGATGGATTTATTTACCATAGAGGATATTTATTGTCTAGATAGAGATGGGACATTGAGGATTATAAGGTGTGTTTGGTTGACCTAGTTAGCAATCTATTTTGTTACTTATTCAAATATTGGGACTTAGACTAGAACACTTTCTAGTTTCCACATGTGATGGGTAAGTGGACTATCACCCTAGAAGAAATGTATAGGATCATGGAAATTCCTATGACATACCATAATTGACCATGAGAGAAGTTATATATAGTATAAATGCTTGGAAATGGGATACTTATTTTGGAGATGGAGAGGTACCTGATATAGGTACCATGCATGGGGTTGATTTAGCTAGAGTGGTGAGGGTTGAGATCCGTAACATCCACAAGGTCATTATTGGTGTGTTGGTATCTAATTTGGTTGGGTACAAGGGTATAGATAGGCTACCTTACTATTTTTAGATTATGTTTTGAGACATTTAGGAGTATGGGAGGTGATATGGTTGGGATTAGGATGTTTTAGATAGGACCTACATATAGCTATATAGGATATAACATCTAGGTGCACTTTCATTGATCCATATGATGCGTGTGATGTACTGGGTGTATGAGAAGATAACTCCCTATCACAAAAGATTTGGTATAGATATTTTAGAGGTAATTCAAGTAGTGATATGGTCTGGCATGGATTGATTTAGAGATTTTTATAGATTTTGGGCTACTCTCACTACTAGAGACATGATTTATTGGCCTTATATTAAGATGGGAGGATCATGGGGTGATGAGGAGATTACCATGATGACCTATGATATAACTAAAAAATTTAGAGACAAGAAGGGATAAATAGAGACATACCACATGTCCATATTCCCTTAGTAGTTTTTCCTTTAGTACAAGGTGAATCTTGGCATCCCATTAGTACTCTACATGGGGAGAGAGAGAGAGATCATGGATGATCAGACTGGTCTATTATCATGAAAACCACTAACCCTATTTACTATGATATAGGGAGGTATAGGAGCCATGAGATGAGGGGTATGGGGTCATGCACCTAATTATAGAGGTGATATTTTAATTACCCCTATAAATGTGTGATAGTATACATAGTATCAGGTAGAAGTGAAGGGAAGAGGATGATGGGATCCTAGACTAAAAGGTGATGTTTTAGATTAAGGTAAAAATAGGTTTTGAAGGGACCCCGAAACCCTTTAACAGATTTAAAAAGATAGAGCAATTACAAGCACCAGGATAAGCATTCCTTAAACCTACTAAGAAGTAGCAACAAAATCAGGTAATATAAGGACAACATCAATATCCATTTTATATTCAGCCCCCTAATAATCCAAAAAAAGATTTTCTATCTAATTTTTAGGGGTAAAATCTAGAATAGTTGCCTGCCTGCCATCAGCAATATTCTGCATACTTTCTAGCTCTCTATTTTTCTTTGTGGATCTTCTTCCTGATCTGTCTAGAGAGCCAACATCTGGTTTCACCTTTAAATATTGTTCATCTCCTTTTCTAGATTTATCCATAGTAGAAGCAAGATGTTTTGCCTTCATTTTCTGGTCTTTTTTGCTGCTTCTAGTTTCTACCCCCTTTGTAATGGTCTTTTTTATCAGCCCTTTTCTTTGGTTTAGAAAATGCTTTAAGTTTTCTCCATTATCATTTACATTAATCTCCTTCAAAGGGTAATCATTCTCAGCCTGAATCTCCCTGGACTGAGAAAAAAGAGAATCTCCCTCCTCTAATTTCTTTCCATCTTCAACCAAGAATTTTCCTTCCTCCAGCTCAGTTTTGTCATCTACATCTCTCCATCGATCTTCTATCTTTTGATAGACAATGATTTGTTTTGATAAATCTATCCAATCATCTATTCTTTGTACAAAAATTGTGGTTTCTGATTGCATCCCATATCCTTCTTTCTCAAAATTTTCTTTCTCAACAGCAAACTCTTCATCCGCCTCAGTTTGTGGAGCTTTGGGATCTTCAATAGAAATCTATTTCTCTACCTCAACATGTAGAACTTTAGAATATTCATTATTCTTTAGTTCTTTTCAATTATTTTCTTTGGTCTCCATACTTTCTTGTGCTGAACCTTGATCTTTCTCTCATCCAAAACACTGCTAGGATAATTTTTACTTTTGTAAGGACAATTTCTAGCCCAATGCCCCTATTTTTTATAGGCATAGCAAGATTTGGGCAGATATTCAAAAACAAACCTTTGAGTTTTTTTTCCATGCTTAGAAATTAGATCCACCTTTTGTGGGAGATTATTCAAATCTGCCACTTTAACATAAAGTTTGGCACTTTGAAGTTTGGATCTTGTAGCCGTTGCATTATCCAATGCCATAAGTTCACCAAAAGAACTGGAAATACCTTTAAAAATGTCTTCATGCTAGAACTCTAAAGGGAGGCCAGGAAGTCTTACCCAAATGGGAGTGTTTAAAAAAAAGAATCTGAAAGATCCATGTTAAGCTCCCATTTTTTAATGGTTAGAGAACATTTGCCAAAAGACCACGGTCCTCCACACAGAACCATATTCATGTCCTCCTTACAATTGAATTTAAACAAGAAGAATACATTCAACATTGGTGCCACTTCTACCTCTCCTCAAATAACCCATTTCCTTTTAACCATTTTAGTGAGGGATTTTATATCTGGTCTTACCCCTAAAAATTTACCCACTATTGTGAATTCCAAAGAAGATAGAAAAATATATTAAAGGATCTGGAATAAAAACTTGAAAATCACCTTTCTCCTAGAAAGATTTAGTAATCACCGGTGGGAAAAGAAGTTTACCATTGGGTTTCTTGCCAAATAGAGAGGACCACTTCTTTTGTTCTGAATACTCTACCTTCAGCACTCCTGAGGATTTTTCCTTATTTAAATGCACAGTATCTTTCTCCTTTTCATGCTTCTACCCCAACACAATGGGAGAATAATCTAGTTGGGAGATACTGATCCCATAGAAAGGATCAAATCCACTCAAAGGTTTTCCAGTTTTTTCATCGGTAGAAGAATCTGACCCAACATTTTTTCTTCATCTCCTGCTGTCCCTTCAAATTTTGTACCTCCTTCCTAGTTCTCCACAACCAATTTTCCATTTACCTTTAGACTTGCATTTCCCCCATCTGAAAGGGTACCTTCTATCTACCGCCCTGCACATTTAGATTCTGGGTGTGCTTCTAGCATGCCCAGTGCACCCAGTGCGTCCCAGTGCATCATTCAAATTTCAAACCCAGTGTACCCAAGCTCATCATTCCTTATTCTAACTAAAAGGTGATGTTAAAAATAATATTTAGCAATGGATGGAGGATGAGGAGTTATATTTGATAATAAAGTAGAGGCTCAACTTTAGGAAGGAGATGGGGAGGAGGAGGAGTAAATTAATTAAAATTATGTGTCTAACCTAAATTATTAGGATGGGGTCTATGTAATTTTTATAAAACTTTCATTTTTCCCATGTTTTTAGGTCTGTAATTTTTAAACTCTATAGTTGACTTTCATATGTATGTATGCATGGTGATCTTTATATTTTATGATCAAGTAGAAAACATTGATATGCAACACATCTTGAAATTTTCCATGTGCCCACTAGTATGAATAGAGATTATCTTTTCATCAACCCAAGATTAATTGTAAGCATAGGATGAAATTTTGACCTCTTTTCCCCTACATATCATAGGGCTTAAAATTTGGCATGGTGAGCACAAAGGATTTCCTCACTAGATGCCTAGGTTAAAACCCTAAGAGATATACTTATAGTGAGGAGTGTATGTTCCTATTCTAGAAGGTATATTGGAGGAGGATATGACTCCTAAACTAACATTAGTGGCAAGAAGCATAGGATTTGGATCAAGATCCCATGATATTTTTCATAAAGTGACTATGGTATGGGATAATTAAGATTAGTCCTAGGGAATCTATATAGGTATTAACACTATTATTTTTTATATTTTGTTTTTTCCCACATTTTCCCTCTCAGTGTGATGGCCATGTATTAAAATATGAATTATATCGATAAAATTTTGTTTATATATGATCCATTTAGTTTGATCATTTTTAATAACTTGAGAAAAAATCAATGTCTCATTTTTATTCTATGCACTATAGATGGATAAGAATGTGTGAAATCTCATTTATTTGATGTGGTAAATGCAATGTAAATGCTTATATAATGAGTTTTAACAAAATGTATGAAAATTTAATAATTTTAATGTTTACAAAGTAATGCACTACAAATAATTTGAGGACTAACAGTCAAGCTATTTCATTTAAATGGAAATCCACACTTGATTTGTAGCAAGGAATGCCAAGAGGAATAGGATGTATGGAATGTTAAAGAGTAAAGTTAACTAATACAAATATCACAATGGTTAAAATATCAGTATTAGTCCATATTTACCATAGGGTGATTCTATTTCTTTCTTGGGATTTCATTGTTTTAAAATAAGGGACGTAAAAATCAAAATATTTATAGGCTTCATATACAATTAAATTGAAATTTTTCCAACCATGGCATAGGTTTTAATGGAAATAATTATATTTTAATATTGATCCTATACACAAGCACTTTGGGATATGTAACTTTGACACTTTCATTTTTTTATTTGGTTCACTTGTCAATGAGACTCCCTATGTTTAACCCCATGTGACTAGGAGGAAGCAAGGGATCATCACTTAAGGCTTAACATAAGTGAGTAAGGACATATCCCCTAAATTCTAACCCCATAAAACTAGGAAAGTATGAGAGATTAAAATGAAAGGTTAGTAAATGGAAATATATGTAAGACATTTTCTTATATTCTTGGCTTGGTTTGGCTTGGTGTTTGCATTTTGTCATATTTTATTTATCTAGGGGGATGATATACTCCCAAGCCTTGGCCCCATGAAATTATTAATATTCAAGGGATCATCATGAAATACAAAGGTGGGAAAGTGGGATAAACTATGTGAATCATGCTTGTGCTTAGCTTAGAGATAGCCAAAGGGAAAATCTACCCTGAGGAAACTTATAGACTAGACTATAGACTATAAGATCTAAGATTTGTTTAATTTTTTTGGAAACATGGTATAAAATAATCATAAGTAACAATATCAATCTCACACTCAATGTTTATTTCAAAAGCATTTTCACAAAGGGGTAATAGTGAAAATGTGAAATGGTTTCTTTACAATGATTTTTTTTTCCAAGTTAACTTATAGATAATTAATTTCCCAACCAAAATAGTTGAAATGCTTAAAATAACAAAAATGACAATATAAGGCTACCAATAAAATAATGGAAATGTGAATTATATGAAACTATACATGATAACATTTTTAGTGTAAAGAGTTGATAGATTCATAAAAAATCCTACCCTTTGAAGTGTAGATTCATCAAATAAAAGGCTCAATTTTTATAATATTTTTCACTAGAAATAGACCTAAAAATTTGGGTCTAAATGTGTTGCATTCACCTTTATTTCTATCAATTATACTATCAAGTATTAACACTGAGTATCCAACTTGAATATGGCATTTATGGATTTGATTATTATATTGGTGTGACATGAAAACTACATAAGCCTTGTGATTTTAAAAAACCTTAATCTTATTTTAATCTAAGCTTTGTAACTATTTAAGATATCAATCTCTATATTATTCTTTGTCCAAGATACCCTAGAGGAAAATTAAGAGGCTTGAAATTTATACTTCTAAGGGAAAAATAACCTCTACACCAAATACTAAGAAATAAGGGGTAGCACCTATGGGCATGCAAATAATTTTACTATAAGGCCATAGAGCATGATATAGCATAAGGTGTCAATCCCTCTTATTATCATTGATGGTATTAGTTGAGATGGAGAATTTTATGTTTAAATAGAGCATAAAAACATTGGTAGATAATGCACAACATTGAAATATAGTCAAAACACATATTAATTCCCTTGGGAAAGCAATTTAGATGCCACTACTTAATTTTAATTCACTCTAATATGTTCAATAGCAACACAAATATCTCTAGATGCTTTCAAGGAAGAAACAAATCAATCTTCTACACAATATGACATCACTAAAGACCCTATTATAGTAGAATTAAAATTATTTTTAGGTTTGGGGATAAATTTTGGAATAAATAATAACAATGTGCCCATATTATCACTAACTTAGAGGGATCAAGAGGAATAATCAAAAAAATTATGTATAAATTAGAACAAGTGATCATGAAAATGGATAATGTTTACAAATTTATTGATATCCAGGCTCCACTGAATGACATCACCAAATTAGTCTAAGAAAATATATTGTTAGAAAAAAAACACAAATGGCAGATGGATACTCACTGAATGTAAATTTTTTGAGACTAGAGTGATTACTAAGTATCACCAATTTTTATAGACCAATCAAATTTCTTAGGATCTATGATTATTAATTTTTTTCTCAAGGATGAGATAAACAATAATTCCAAATATGATGTGCATAGGATTATTCATTGGAATATTAAACATACAAGTATACCATAAAAGCTTATGATCATATTGTGGCATCAGACATATACAAATGTTGTTCATAGTATTGATTATACTTCATAACATCTCATAGAGAAGAACAAAAATGAATATCCATGAGTAAATGATGTGTCTATTGATATTTTGTATTCTATTTAGTCTTAATAATGAATTTTATGTATATGATCCTGATATATCAAACTAAGCATGATATAGACATATGCACTTATATTTCATGTACTAATTAAAATTAAACCACACGTCATTATCTATATTATGAAATATTTATGTGATGTTTATTCATCTTTAATTAAGGAAATGTATGTTAGTCTAAATGAAGAGATAATTCTCCTTGTATACATCAAAATTATATGAGACATTGAACTATAAAATCATAACTTGATGTAGGGTTTATGTTATAAACTATTTATCATCAATGGCATGCTCATTTATTCTTAATAAATTATATGTTATATTAAGTTAATAAAGGGACTTCTCATATACTATGATAGATGAGGCATGTTGGCAATATTATTTATTAAATTTTTGAACATAGACGTAACTCATGCTATAAATCCCTAGGTACAAAGAGCAATAATGGATCAAATCAAAAGCATCCAATAAATATCCAAAAGAGAAAAATAATAAAGGAAAATATTGATGTGGTAAAATTATCTAACCTAAGAACTTAATGACATTAAAATGAAAATAGACATTGATAGGATAAATTGTATATGCCAGATAAGCAAACCATTACAAACCCCACTTGACAATAAATCTAGCAAGATTACATGTCATCTCTACATTTAAATCCATTAGACTAAGGGTGGTAGGAATAAATTTAGATATATAAGTGATCATTCCTCTTATCGATTCACATAATATTTTAAATCACCCAATCACTATCAAAATCACTTTGTGACATACAAATTATTAGTAGTCCAAATAAAATGAGTGACAATGGCAACACAATGATCATTGATCGAATGGAGTTGTTAATTTTTAAAAATCTAAACATGTTTCAATGAAGGATCTCACACCAGAATCCCAATGAGATTTATCACTCATCCCATAAAAATTGGGTCTTTGATGTTACGTTATGTTATATACATGTATATCACATAAATTTATCACACAAGGATGGATACAAAGCATTTTGAGCTAATTTAACAGGTTTTATAAATGAATAAATGGGAATGGAATACCAAGGCCATCTCCATTCTACATATTAAATATATGTCTATGTGAAATTCCTATTCTTGTATCTATGCAATAACATGATCAAAATCCTACTCAATTTCTTCCATAATGGGATCTTGTTCTTAGAACAAACATGTAACATCATTGTAGTAGATATTAAATGTATGATGGGGTTGATGAATGAATTCCACAATATCCATAAATATTATAACAAAGGTTCTACCAAAAATATGATGAAATTTACTTAGGGGTTATACAAAATAAAATAGGTATCATAATATCATCCATAAAAAAACATGGTGCTTTTATATGTGGTCAATGCAGTAGAATGAAATATATACTTTACTAACAAAGAGTATGTTATAAATCCAAAAAAATTGATGGTTCCATTTGACATGATCTCCATGAAGATTAATTAAAATATCTACCATGGGATAACATATAACTTTAATTCCAACATCAATAAGATTAAATGGGGTAAGCATTTTTTTTACTATGGCTCTCTACTCTTATATTTAGCTATGTTATATACCAATACTTCATGAGCATAAAGGGACAAGTTTAGTGGGCCCAAAATAAATCCATAGGGGATCAAGTTAAAATACATATGGATGTCATCCCACCCCAATAGATAATTATAGCCTTATTTACATGGGGAGAGAACTTAAAGAAAAAATTAATCTCCATATTTCATACTTCCTAATAAATTATCGAGAAACACAATAATGAATTATTTTTTAGATTCACTACTAACTTAATTTAAATGCATCCTTTTGTGATGAATACAAATATTTTCCCCCTATTCCCATATGAAGTCTCAGATGAATAAGATGAATAATTTATTTATATCATCCATTCATTCTAAAAGTCCTTTGGGAATCCTAACCCACCTAATATCAACCCAAGCTTAGAATAAATTATCATAGAGACATAGGGTTAACCACAAGGTAGAATTTAAGTCAAATACATAGAAGAGGAATAAAAAACATAATCTATGGAGCCCAAAATAAATGTTATAAGTCCACGTATCCATGCCACACCATTCAAATTTGAGGTTTGGTCATCAAAAACATGAGAGGTAATTACCATAGAGAAAATGTAAGGCATTCAATCAACACCAAATGATACAAGGCTAATCGGTAGAGTTTTGCCATAAATGATAGGAAAATAAATGCATGCATGCATGTGAAATAGAAAATAATGGATATTCCACCTAATAAAATAATTAAACAAAAAGGTGAAAATTACACTTTGTCATCTCTAAATTGGCCCCCATTAGGAAAAAGGTGTCAATCATAATGTTAGATATTGAGATAAAAGAAAAAGAAGAACCATAAGATCAAATAGAAACTTTGGATGGGTTGTCCACAAAATAATATATGGTACAATAATAAGAATAAAAATGAATATAAAAATAAACTTAAATAAAAGTGACTCCAGAGACAATGACATCCATAACATTAGCTACAAGTCAATAGGAAACAGGTATGGTACTTACCAAATTAAAAAAACTCAAGGATTAACAAACATAAAAATACTATGAAAAAAGACAAAATAAGATCAGTAAATAAATGAATAATAATAAATGGATAAACAAGTTAAAATGGAATAGTAGATGAAAGAAATGGAAGAAGTAGTGGAAAAAAGAGTCGCAGAGGAATTGTAAACATAGAGGAACAAAGAACAAGAGGAAAAAGTGAAAAATGATAAATTTAAAAAGAATCAAAGAGAATGTATTATAAGAAATGAATAAACAATCCAAACTAGAATAGGAGAGGAAAGAAAGGGATGGAATCATATCCCAAAAAAGGCCACAAATGAAATGGAATAATGGAAGAAAAAAGAATAGGAGGAAAAAGTGATAAAGTATAAATTAAAAAAGAACAAAGAGAAAAATAGAAGATAGAAAATAAGAACTTATAAAAAGGTAAAAGAAAAAAAAGGGAAAAGAAGAAGCCAAAAATAATAAGGTGATAGAAGACACCATAAAAAAATAAAAACACAAAATAAGAAGGCAATATAAGAATCTACCTAAAATCACAAACAAAGAATAAGACAATGGTATAAACAGCCATAAAAAATTAGAACAAGAAAATTTGAAGGTAGTATTGGACACTATTATAAAGGAAGAGGAATAGAAAAGGTTATATCAGTAGCCAAAAAATAGGTAGCATCACAACTCACTTCACAATACATACCCCCATAATAAATTTCCACACCATCCACATCCCAATATATCATAACCATCTAAATCTTCTTTCCACACATATCCAACACTAAGATGAAAGTAATTTTAGTTGAATAATAAAAAATCAACATGATTTAATTAGCTCTAATTGTGTTATAAACCCACCACATGACACCAATTTTCATCTCAAAAACTTATAACCAATACAAAAGAAATAATTGGAGTCTTTTTTTCATGAAAGTGAAAATAAATATTACATCTAGAAGTGTTTTGTTTTGAAAGAATAAATCTAGAAATTAATCCAAGATATCTCTCCAAAAAGGACACAATATCTTACTAACCCCAAATGGCCATTAGAATAACACATTCAACAGATAATTAAAGATATAATAAAGCATTGATCACTATATGAGGTAAATAAGAAAACCATTTGATAAAATGTGGTGTAAGAAATTAAGTTTGAATAAAGTTCAAAAATATTGGTAGAGATTTCTTATAACTACCACAAAATAAAGATAGAAATTACTTCCCTTCAGGAATCAATCACAAATGATACTACTTATTTTTCATTTATTGTAGGTGGATGGTGATATTGCAAGATAAAAATAAAGATTTGGATGCTTTAGAGGAAGATTTAAATAAATAAACCACACAATATGACATCAATAAGGACCCTAATAGAGAATAAATAAAAAGACTATTATATTTTGGTAATCAATTTCATACTAATAAAAATCAAAGGGCCCACAGCATTACCAATCTTGTATAATGTAGAGGGATAATCAATAAATTTATGGAGAAACTAGATCAAGTGGCCATAGATATGGATACTTTATACAAATTGATTGATACTCAACCAAAATGAAATGAAATAATTTATATGGTCTGATATAATAATCAAGAAAAAAATCACAATAGGCCAATAGATACATCACCGAATGGAAATATTTTGAGGCCATGTTACTCACCAAGTACCAAAATATTTTGTAGCCAGGTATAAGTACATAAATCTTTAGGGGATTCTTCATGTTTTTTTTATTGAGTATAAGAAAAAGTTTAAGTATAGGTATGATGTTGGTGGGATTATTCATTTTATTTTTAAATAAAAAGCAAAATCACATTATTATACCACATGATCTAACAACTACAAAAGTCGCTCACATTATTACATGTACTTTGTGACATCTCATAAAAAGAAAAAAGACTAACATTCATAGTCAAGAGATTCATATATTGATGATTTTAATGTAATATTATATTTAAATCTTAATAGTAAAATTATGGAAAGATATTATAACTTGAGAATATATTCTGATGTATACATTTTGTATTCAATACTTATGAATTAATACAAATTGAGTTACACATCAATATTTTGGTTATACATTATTGATGTTTTATTAATGTATGTTTAACTTATGAAATATATTAGTTATTACATGAAGGATACTTTTCTTGTGACAGAACACCAAAGTATGAATTCATAGTTTGACATAGTTTCCATGTCAACAACACATTCAAAATACTAACACATGGCATAGCATAGATTTATGTCAAAATATATTAATACCATCATGTTTATGATTGGAATAATTGATAATATTATTATATTGTGTATAAGGGGAATATGTTTCCCATTATTCAAAAGATAATAATGGGCATGTGTCCATTATCTTGTTTAGAATGGGCACATGCCCATATTAACTTGTGTATAATGGGCACATGCCCATTGTTATCTTGTGTAGAATGGGATTAATTGATAATATTATCAATTAATACCATTCCATTTCTACATAAAATAATATTATTAAGTAATCACATTATACAAAAGATAAAGATATTTGAAATGTAGAATAGGCAGCTTCTCATTCTACATGACATCAAAATAAGAATATTAGCCTCATACATAGAATTGATTATTCTAGTCTTGTGTAAAATGAACACATACACATTCTACACAATATATTAATAATGATATCAATTATGTCCATTCTATAACATAATATATGAATATTTCATATAATCATTTAATCCCATTATGTAACACAAGATATGAATATTCAATATTATCAATTATAACCATTGTGTAACATAAGATAGGACCAATATTCTTATTTTATGTAGAATGGTTACATGCCCATTCTACACAAGATATTAAGAAAATTATCAATTTTAGCCATTCTTTAACACAAGAGATAGGAAGGCCATTTCATTAGAGTATTTAACATACAAGTACCCCATGGAAGCTTATGATGATAACATGGCTTGATATAGCTATAAATGTAATTTATAGTATTGATTTTACTTTACAACATCTCACAGAGAAGACTAAAAATTTATATCCATGAGTAAAATATGTTGTTGTAACCAATACACCTCATTTTTTTAAAAATAAAAATAGAGACCCATTTGTGTATCAAAATTTTTCTTTTGGTCACTATTTATTTTGTGATCCTAATATTTATGATTAAATAAAAACCTAAATTTTTTAATCATGTTCATTTCATAACACTTTGGATTAAATTTATGTCAAGATGAAATGGATTAATATAAAAATGGATTTTTATTTAAATTGAATTACATTTTACCTAACAAAGATAACTTGGTTATTCTATGTGCGTGGATAATTTACTTTTGCATATCATATTCCATAGTAAAGGATCACATATATTTATTATTAATCACAAGGAATTGAGCCCAATCATTTGATATATTTTAATCCAAGGTTTTAAAGGTCTTATTATTAACTAGATATTCACATCTCCTATGCAACACTCATATTATCCGACATGAGGCTAAACTTACCCAGCCTTTCAACACATCTTATTCTCACACTATCATAGGTTAGTGTTCAAAATGACTGACTTATAAGTGTATATGATGATGTAACTATGAAAAAAATTCCATGTGTCTCTTCCTTGCATCATTGCACATCTATGTTCAAAAAATTAAGCTATATAAGAATACAATAATACAACCATGTGTGATCATGCCATGTGTCTTTATTTCACATCTCTACATAATCGTAAGGTCCAAGAGTGATCAAATAGATAGAAAATTATTGTGATAATATGATATTATGACATGTGTATCTTATAACATAGTTAGACACAACCTTATAAAATTCATGAAACATATGCACTCATTCTTGGTTTGTGCTAAATTGACATCATGCCACCCATCCTACTTTGGAACAGTCAGTAATGGGTACATGAAAGACATTAAATCTAACTATCATCAAGTGATATACTACCAATTGGAATTAACAATGGATGCACCAAAGAAAAAGGATGACTCAAATTCTAAAATCCATGACAAATTTACACT
This sequence comes from Torreya grandis, assembly GCA_037957365.1. Classification (NCBI taxonomy): domain Eukaryota; kingdom Viridiplantae; phylum Streptophyta; class Pinopsida; order Cupressales; family Taxaceae; genus Torreya; species Torreya grandis. Next base: position 1,631,096 of record JARHVA010001675.1, read on the forward strand.
TGTCTAAGAAAGCTCCCATGAAAGCATAATTCAAAAAATTAATTTTTCAAATAGAAAATACAACTAACAAATTCATTAAGAAGAAATTAATTCTCACAAATTGGAAATTATAGCTTTGGGCTTGGTGTTAGGTAGTAAAACCTATTTTTTTAAAATTCAATTTTAATACCATTTCTAATAAAATTATTCATAGAATTATAAAAGATCATTACTTTCTTCATCATTTTTATGAAATTAGATATATAGTTAAAAATACCATTGTAATGGTAGATCATGAATAGATTCTATCTCTATCCTTGTTCTTACACAAAATAAATCCATAATATAGATACACTACCTTCAACCCAAATTATATACTATTCGGTGATATATGAGAAAGTAAAAGTAGCACATAAATACAATAATGGATATGAATTGTCTCTCCCCCAATGAGAATACACTGATGACTTATTGGCCATCAATGTAGTAGGATTTCATAGTATGATAGAAAAACCATAGGTATTCCTTTGTGTTGATGTCCTTATAAATTTATTTATTGTTGGCATTTGTACAAATGATACTTTTCATACATATATAATTAATATGGAATTAGCAAACATAGATGGAATTAGTTTTGAAAGGTATTACTAATTACCCCCACCTAATACAGTCTATAATCAATAAATTTCCATCCAATGGTTAAATAATCATGTTTTTTATACACATTATAGAGTCGGGAGATTCATCCTATTAATTTTTTCAAAAATAGGAGTGTAAGCTCTATCCCCATTTCAAAATTTAGGCCATGAGTAAGAATTTAAATGGACTTATTGAAATATATTGTATCGGGTTGAGTCTATTTCAAATGTGGATGAGGTCTAGATTCCCCTATTATCAATTATTTTGGACAACAATTATATCCCTAATTTAGGTGAGATAACTAGTTTTAACTTAATAAAAAAATTGTCCAAGTCAACCAAAATGGTATTTTTTACATGTTTTCTTAATATATGTAACTTATGCCACAATAAGTCTCTAAGGGTCACCTACATGGTATCCAAAATATAACAGCATAGTATGTGATGAATTTGATGTGATACATATCTACAAGTTTAAAATTCATATACAAATGATAGTTGATCAATTCTACCAAGTGATGTATCAAGATATCAGCATACAACCAATGCCAAGGTTTTTAGATCATATAAAATTATCCCTCAAAACATTTGGATATTGTTCATTTTATCAATAACATACTATCATAATGATAAAGGTCACACATGTGGCACATTTTTACTTACGTAGAATAGTCCTTGATAAATTTGTTGAGTAAGAGATAAAATTTAAATTATCTCAAAGTATATAAAAGTGCCAATTTGGCCATTATCCATAAAATTGCACTAGGTATAGGCTAGACTCAATTTGAGCAATGGCCTAAATTGTCTAAGTCCTCATGCCACAAATCCTCCTTTAATTTAAAATTAGTGTAATTTGGACATTGGGATCCTATAGGTGAGGTGGAAAAACATTTGAAGAGCCTCCAGGGAAGAATTAGAGCTTCTTATTTTTATTAATGATATGATCACAATAAGATCTTCCTCAATGTTGAAGATGATTCTAAGGTGTATAGAAAAATGAAAGCTATGGGGATGACCAAGAAAAATGCACAACATATATAGTATGATCCTAAATTTAAAATAGTGGAATAACATTTTTATAGATAAAATTTTCCAAAGGAGCCCGATGATAAATTAAGAACAAGAGTAATTATAAATCTTCCTCTTTCAAATAATGTACCTCCACATACTTGTTCTATAGATAAGAGTATCACCTAAGTTTCCACTAGCTCCTCAAATTAAACATGTTCCCACTATTACTATTTATTTAGCTCAACCTAAATCATCATAAGTTACAAAAAAATAATCTCCTTCTCTAACATCTGTTTCAACTAGGCCATCAATAGTCTTTCATGTTGTATAAACGTTGCTTGATACTTTTCAAGATTTACCAATTATGATGGATAAAAGACCATATTTTAAAATATAATATCAATGATCACTAGGTTTTTCTTATTTCTTAGGAACAAAATACATATCATCATGAGAATATTCATAAGAAGAGTACAATATAATGTATGATATGAAGTTTCCATTAAAAGACTCATCCAAGGTGCCTAGTCATAGCTCTGCTACTCTTCTTATTATTTCCTATAGTCTAATAATCATTGTGAATAAAGGTTTTATTCCTAATATTTTAGATAGTAGTGTAATTAAATAAATTATCACTACCATTCCTATGGATATTATTACTATCATTATTGTTCCTAGCAAAACACATATTTTTACTTTCATTGGACAAGTTTATATATTTCAAAATAAAGGTTGTCAACACCTATTATTTCCCCACCAATTATTGTGTCTACATCCATCCAAACCTCATATGACTTGAATAATATCTTTCAAACTAAAAAGTTTGAATGTTTAGTTTCATAATCTATTTTTATTACTCCATCACTATAAAGACATTCTTCTACATAGTTGACTATAACAATTCATATAATAACCATAACATCATCTCCATTAGTGATAATCATAAAGGAATTTTCTAATTAAATTAAGTATATAACTAGATCCCATCTCATATCAAGTCTTCTATAGAGGATATGGTTATCCCACGATTGCCCACTTATTCATTCTACACACCTAGTTTATCCACTTATCTTGACCCTTCATTAATTATTCCACCCTCTCAATTCACATTATCCTCCCTTTCCCCTTTCTCTCTTGATCCATATTCATCTATATAGTCACTATTTTTAAAACCATGGATGTTGTAGTAACAAACTAATAAGTTGTCAAGGCAAATTTTGGTTATCATCGAAGATCCAAAGATTACCTTAGAATTTAAAGAAATGACAAATAAAGTAAAGTAAATTAAAATAATTAAAATTAAAAGAGAAATAAATGAGATTGAATTTTGGAAAGAATAAAATATCTTTTAGATAAAAAAAAAGATATTAAAACCAAGCTTGGAGAGAATTATGAAATTAAAGATGACCCAATATCAGCTGTGGAGGCTACTAATGGTGTAATTTTCATACAATACAAAAAAAAAACTATTAAAATCCTATGCAAGTGTAGAGGCACCAGAGGATGTATCTAACAAATTATATAATTTATTCTAGTCTCTTTATAATCTCTTATTTTCTATCAATAAAGCTAGGGAAAAAGGAAGACCTAAATGGAAAAGAGTAATAGCTTTCAACTAAACTATAAAAATCATTGATCCCAATTTATAAAATATTTCCAAATAAGTAAGATATAATCATTATCCTTCGATTTTTTTAATATCTCTCAAGGATATAGTTTTATATCAAAATTATTTTCATAATAATTATGAGGAATCAATAGAATCTTACAACCAAAATAAGATGTTGGTAACTCTGTTAATTGCCTAGGAAATTAAGATTGATTAATTCCTCAAAGAAGTGCCCATTTATGTTATTTACAAGCCAAATGGACAAATCATAAAATAGATTATGTTATAAAATCAAATTAAATATTTAATTTATAATTTAAAAATGATAATTAATAATTTAAAAATGATAATTAATAATGCAAACCATGGTGGACAAGCTCGGTTATTTACCTAGGAAATTAAGATAGTTAAATTCCACAAAGTAGTGTTCATTTATGTTCAATATAAGCCAAATGGAAAAATTATAAAATAGGGTATGTTTAAAAATAAAATTAAATATTCAATGACTAATTTTAAAATTATAATTAATAATGCAAGCCATGGTGGAAACAAGAAATTTATAAATATAATTACCTTTGCTAAAGAAAATATTTGAGAAATCACATGCAATTAAAGAGTCACTCAAAGTTTTATTGGAAATAATTTAAAAGTTTTAGGAAAAATAAGCTTATTATTTAAAATACCTATCATTGGTCTTGAGTTCATTAAATTTGATTACATGATATGTTGAGAAGCTCATAAGAGGAAGAAATAATGATACAATACATAAAATCATAAGCAACTTGATATTTACATAGGAGCTCAATATTTTATATATTTTCCACTATTAATTGAATCATATTCCAAAATATACACAATATTATATACCTTAGTGTGAGTTTTTTTTCTCTCATATTGATTCTTGTATAATTTTTGTCATGATATTTTCTAGTACAAATTTAGTTTCAACAAGACTTGTTTTTTCTTTTGTTGTTGTAAGCTCTAATTTATCACCAAGTTTGGCCACCCTATCATCTAAAGCTTCCATGTCATCAAATTCTTATAGTTTGATTTTTTTTACCCAATCTAATTAATCTGAGACTCTATCCACTTCAAAATATTTAAGTAGTTGTAATAATTTATTTTCTACCTTATTTTTGCAGAATTATATTTAGACTTTTTTGTAGAGTAAGGAAAGTTTTGCATGTAAAGGTTTTTTTATCTTATTTTTAATTTGGTATATGTAATGGTATTAGAGGATGATGGAGTCACCATCCAAAACCTATTTATACATGATCCTTATCCATTGTAAGAGAGGAGAAATTTTGGCAAGCAAGAAAATTCTAGGATTATTTTGTAAGTTTGTGTGAATTTATTTTATTCTCAAATATTTATGTTTGTTTTGAAGAATTTCCACTAATTTTATGTTTTTATATGAGTTTATGTATGTTTTTATTAAAGTGGTTAAATTAAACAATGTGTCATTCTAATCATATTTATGATTCATAATCATGATTATATCTTGTTTGTAATTTTATTGTGCTTAACAATTATTTATTGATAATATGATTTGATTATAATCATAAGGTTATTCTACAACTAATTATTTCCCTAGACTCTACATTGTGTTTTTTAAATTATGATTTTTTAGGTAGAGTATGGTATACATTGGTAAATTATGAATTATTAGCTTAATATAAAAATTGCCTGTGTTTAATTAGGTAAATGTATGTTAATATAAATAAAGAGGTAAATCTCCTTGTATACATAAAAATTATTTAAGACATTGAAAAATTAACTCACAACTTGATTTAGGTTTTATGTTATCAATCATATATTATAGGTGTTATGATTATTTATGTTTAATAAAATGTATGTTAGATTAAGTTAAAAAAGACACTTCCCTTGTACAATGTGAGCTAAGGCCTTCAAACTACTAACTCGTGACTTAACTTAGAGTTATGTAAACATATTTTGATATTATCTTGTATATAATATACTTAATTGATAATATTATTATAAGAATATTGATCATGTCTTATCTATTTTGGGTTTAATTTATAATATATGATCAATATTATTATCCTCTTTAGAATGGGAACATTCCCATTCTCATCTATTATGGAAAATTATATTAATTTACAATATTCTTATATTTTTTAGAATGGGCACACAATTCCCATTATTCATAAAATAATAATGGGATTTTTCCAATTATCTTGTTTAGAATGGCCACATGCCCATTCTTATCTTGTGTAAAATGGGATTAATTAATAATATTATTAATACTTCTAAATAATTTCCATGTGCCTATTCTAAACAAGATGAGAATATTATCAATTAATCTCATCCTACACAAGATAAAAATATTATCAATTGGTCCCATTCTACAAAAGATAAATATATTTGACATGTACAAAGGAAATTTGCCCATTCTACATGACATAAAAATAATTCAATATTCTTATCTCATGTATAATGGGCACATGCCCATTCTACAAAAGATATTAAGAAAATTATCAATTTGATCCATTATATAATTCAATATAGTAATATTGAATACTATCAGTTAAGCGTATTTTATAATACAAGATATGAATATTGAATATTATAAATTAAGCCCATTCTATAACATAAGATAGGACCAATATTCTTATCTTGTGTAGAATGATAACATGCCCATTATACAAAACATATTAAGAATATTATCAATTATATCCATTTTATAACACAAGTTTGGGGGGATTCTTCAATGGGGTATTGAACATACAAGTAAACTAAGGAAGATTACAATGATACTATAGCATCAGAAAACTACATTCATCATTCATGAGATGGATTTTAATTTGAGACATCTCACAGAGAACATAAAAAATGTGTATACACAAGGAAAAGATGTTTATGTTGATCTTTTGTATTATATTTAGTTAACAATGAATTATATGGAGATAATCCTGATATATCAAATTGAGCATGATATATACATATTTAATTTTATTTCATTTATTAATAAAAATTTAATCACACATAATTATCACATTTATAATGGGAACATTCCCATTCTTATCTTGTATAAAATGGGCTTAATTGATAATATTCTTAATACCTTTTGAAGAATGGGTATCTATACATTCTACACAAGATAAAAATGTTATCAATTAATCCTATTCTACATAAGATAAATATATTTACATGTATAATGGTAGTTACCCATTTTACATGATATCAAGATAATAATATTAGTCTCTTATAAATAATCCAATATTAATATCTTGTGTAGAATAGGCACATGCCCATTCTACACAATATATTATATTATAAATTGTGCCCATAAGGTAACACAATTTTTGGGGGATTCTTTAGTGGATAATAAAAAATACAAGTAAACTATGAAACATTATGATTATATCAAATTATCAAATAGATACAAATTTCATTTGTAGTATCAATTGTGCTTCACAACATATCATGAAGAAGACCATGAATGTATAGCCAAATAAAAATATGTGTATGTTGATATTTTTTATTGTACATAGTCTAAATAATGAATTTTATGGAAATTATCCCATTTATTCATTCTTAATTAAGAAAATGTATGTTAATCTAAATGAAAATTTAGTCCCCCTTGTACACATATGAACTATTTGAGACATCAAACTATGAACTCACAACTGACATAGGGGTTATGTCAACACAATATAGGGTCAGTATTCTTATATTATGTAGAATGGGAACATAGACATTATACATAGGCTATTAATAATGTTATCAATTAGGTCCATCTTGTAACAAAAGATAAGATCAATATTCTTATCTTATTTTGAATGGACAATCTCCTTTCCTAGTCTTCTTATAATCTCATATAATCAGATCTATTTAGAATGGGCATGCCCATTCTTATTCCCATTTTACACTATCAATTATTCCCATTCTACATAATTAACTAATTCCAATCCACAAAAGATGGGATCGATATTATTATATTGTGTGTAATGAGAAAATTAAGCCTATTATTCATAATATAGGATCAATATTCTTATATTATTCTTATTTAATTACAACATAAATAAAAGTGATAATTTTATCTATATATAATGGTAAAAAAAAAATTAAATATCAAATTAATTTAGTGATTTAATTGGCTAAATTAATTTTAATTAAAAGGTAATCAAAAATAATATCTAAACTTCAATTTATTAAATTTTATTTTCCACCTTAATTTTATTAAATAATAACTAAATTTTATAATTATTTTAAATATGTAACATCCTCACAGGGATTTACTAGAATAAAGTAGTAAAAAAAATTAAATATTTACTCAACACTTATTCTTTCATTAGATTATACCATGAGAATATAATTAATGATTTTCAACATACTTAACTAAGCATATCAAACTTAAGTAAACATGAACAACTATATTTCCTGATCACTATCAACTTATGTAAATAATCATAATTACTTAATAAAAGTAATCATAATAAAATCTAGCCATAGATTGAACAATAATATAGCCTCTATTATCAATTGATAAATGTAGTATATAAGAATGAAAATAGGGAGATCGACTGAAGGATTCAATGGAGAGGCAAAGAATGGAGTGATGGAGAAGGATTAGTGAAAGGGTTCATTAGGTGAGAAAAGAAATCCCATAGAAGGACTTAAAGCCTTAGTTTTGCTTCATTGGCAAAAATTGGGGAATTTAAAAGGTAAAACAAGAGGAAATCATTGAAAAAATGAATCATAATATTTTGGAAGCAGTGATATAGGAAGATAAGGATGGTGTAATGAAGAGGAGGGTTGAGGTAAATTAGGTAAAAAGTGGAAAGGAAAGAAGATAGGCTAGATTTATCAAGAGGAATAGTTCATTGAAGAAAATAATCTTTTTGTGGAGGTTAGGGAAGAATATCATGAAAACTCCCCTCTTAAGAAGGAAGGCCATGAAAATTTAGTCTCTAAGGAATTTGGATTGAAATTAATGCTAGGGTTTGGGGCAAATAAAGGAGCAACTAAAACCCTAAATTGGTCTTCAAATAAATTTATCTATAAGATTTAGAGTATTTTAGAATGTGCCCTAATCTTTAAATGCACTAGTAAATGGCCATCATTTAGAACCATAAAAATCTAGGTTAAAGAGAAATGGGGTAAGGAAGTAAAGGTGAGTTTTCTACTAAAAGGTTTTTTTGTTGCTACCTTTTCATCTAAAAAATACAAAGATGAAATTTTCAAAGTGAAAAACTGGTCTTTAGAAGGTATAGGTATTTGGATTAAAAAATGGAGCCCTAATTTTGATCCTATGAACGCTAGAAAAGGGAGCTATCCTACCTAGTTAAGATTTTATGGGCTTCCTTTGGAATATTGGAGTGAGGATTACTTGTTGGCTTTGGGTAACTTGGTGGGAAAAGTGATGGAAATAGATGTTGTGTCATTAAAAGGGGAGATAGCTACTTATGCTATGGTTAGGGTTAAACTTGATCTAGATCAAGAGATTCATAAGTTTTTTATTATCAAAACTATAGGGTAAAAGTGGTAGCAAAAGGTTGATGTAGAAAATATTCCTTTCAAATGTTATAGTTGTCATCAACTAGGGCATATTCAAAAAAAATTTAAGAACAAAAGGAACACCCTTCAAACCAAGATTATTAAATTTGGCCCTCAATGGAAACCAAATGTGATTCCTAAAGGGAGGAAGTTTCTTTTTCAAGTTTTTGAAATAGAATGTAAAGAAAGGCCTAAGGAATAGCCAGTTAGAGTTAGTTTATCAGATAAAATTAAAGAAACAAAATATATGATGGTGAAAATTAGTTATACAAAAATTATTTCCCCATATTCAATGATTAAAAATTGTGATTTTTTTAAGAAATAATCACTAAATATTAGATAAATGGTTTTAAAGAATCAGATGATCTTGGAAAAGAAAAAGGAGTTGACAAGGACTGAGGAGGAAGAGCAAACAGCTCAGAGTGATAAGAAGTAAGGTTTGATCTTTGAAATAGAGTCAAAAGAAGAGGTAGAATAATATTCAAAATGGTATTTGAATTCTAAAGAAGTTTTGACTATCTCCCAATCTAAAAGTAAAATTTCAAAACCTAATGGGGGCCTAAAAAGTAAATTAGGTAGAAAAATAAAGCAAAACATACTAAAGGGAACGTTATGGTAGGAACACAAGGTATTCTCAAAGGTTTTCTTGATGTTGGAAAGTAGGGGGTGGAATTCCCCCCTCTATCATTATGAAGGTTCTCTCTTGGAATGTTAGGGGCTTGAATGCCCCTAATAAAAGGTGGTTTTTTAAGCATCTTATAAATTTAGAAAAACTTGATATATTTTTATTGCAAGAAACTAAATTTTAAAAAAATGAAGAAGAAGGATGTTTGAGATTTTTATATAAATGTTATCAAGGGGTATTTTTGGAAGCCTAGGGAGAAACAGGAGGACTAGCCTTAATTTTGTCACTTTTTTCTTCTAAAATTGATATTTTGGCATCCGGTCAATTCTACCAAGTAGGAAAAATTTCTAGCTTTTAGTCTAATTTATAATTCTTCTTGGTTAATATTTATGGTATTTAAGGAAGTGGACCTAAATTGGCTCTATGGGAATAAATATTTTCTTTCCTAATATATTTTTAGTAGGAGAAGGTAGTGCTGGGAGATGATTTTAACATCAAATTGAGTCAAGAAGATAAGCAAGGATGTCATTTTTATGCTTCTCAAACAAGTCAAGATTTTGGTTTCTTTTTAGAGTTGAATAATATGGAAGATATTATTCCAAATTTAATTTGGTTTATTTGGAATAATAGAATATTGGGAAAGGAAAATATTTTTTAAAGATTGAATAAAAAAAATTCCTCTTCAAATTGGATTCAAGATAATAGAAAATTGGATTGTTAGGTCTCTCAATTTCATGGGTCTGATCATCTTCTACTTGTTCTCTATTTTAAATTTTATTCTCCCCCAAAAAAATGTCCTTTTAATTTTGTATTAATTTGGTCTCATAATCATTATCTTTTTTACTTGGTTAAAGTTTTGTGGGAGAGTTGTCTGCTTCCCCAAGGTTCTAAAATGGTACAAATGACTAAACACCTTAAATTCTTGAAGGAAAAGTTAAAAGTTTGGAATAGAGACCACTTTAAGAATATTTTTCATGAGAAATATAGGATTTAATTAGATTTAAACTCTATAAATTAGAAAAAAAAAATTAAATGGGTATGGATGTGGTTGATTTTAACTTGGAGAAAAAGCTAGCTAGTGAGTATGAATAAATTCTCTGTTGGGAAGAAATTTATTGAAAATAAAAATCAAGGGAGAATTGATTGAAAGAAGGTGATCAAAATTTGGAATTTTTTCATAAATCATTAAAACTAAATATAAAATTGAATAGAATAGATTATATACTATTAGGGTAAGGTTTGGCATTGGAATCGCTAGAGGAGATCAGGAAGGAAGCGTTCAATTTTTTCCAAAATTTATTGAATGCTGAAGCTTATCCTAATTTACAAGTTCAAAATGATTTTCCTTGAGATATTTAAATAGTAATTTCTCAAGAAATTAATGATAGATTAGTATCACCCTTTTCTTTAGAATAAATTGTAAAGGTGGTCTTTGCAATGGTGAAAAATAAAGTTCCTAGACCTGATGGTTTTCTAACAAGTTTATTTCAATCTTTATGGGAAACAGTAGGTATGGATGTAGTAGAAATGGTAGAAGAATCAAGGTTAAAAAAGAAAGTGTAGATTGAAATTAGTACCACTTTTATTTATTTATTTCCTAAAGTTGAATTCCAAAATTCTTTTATAGATTATAGATCAGTGGATTTTTATAATACTATTTATAAGATCATTTCCAAAGCTATAGTTGAAAGATTTAAATCTCTTCTAGAAAAAATGATCTTTGGTGAACAATCAAGTTTTGTTCCAAGTAGAATTATTCAATATGGTATTATTATTTCTCATGAAATAATGTATTCCTTAATTTATAACAATTAGAATGGTATGATGATAAAAATAGATATTAGCAAAACCTATAATCAAGTCAATTGGCATTTTTTCTTCAAAATTTTGCTTAAATTTGGCTTTAGTAAAGATTGGTGTGATTGGGTTTTTAGCCGTGTGTCCAATATTAAATTTTTAATGTTTATTAATGGAATCCCATCTAATTTATTCTCCATCTTAAGAGATTTGAGGAAAGGGGACCCTTTATCTCCCTTTCTTTTCATCATTATGGTGGAAGCCTTGGGGAGAGTAGTAAAATCGATGCAAGGCCAAGATAGACTTCAAGGGTTGAAAGTGGTTGATAAATTTGATAGCCTCAATCATTATCAATTTGTAGATGATACTTTTTGGTTTTGTAAATCATCGATAGAAGAAGATAAGGAAATAAAAATAATTTTGTGTAACTATGAAGCAGCTTCAGGGCAAAGAGTTAATGAGGGAAAGTTAGAAATCTACTTTGTAAATTGTGGTAAAAGGGTGGAAAAGAATTTAAGTAGGATTCTTGGCTTTAATATTTGGAACCTTTGGGTAAATATATTGGGGTTACATTTTTCAAAGGATTAGTTCCAAAAATATTTGGCAAAATTTGTTGGATAGATTTACATCACATTTGAGTTATGGAAAGGTAAATGAATTTTTCTATAAGGGAGAATTACATTAATTAAAGTTGTTTTAAGTTCTCTTCCCACCTATTTATTTTTGGTTCTCTCCCCTCCAGAGCATATTGTTAATTCAATGAATAAAATTATGAAGGATTTTCTCTGGCAAGGTTTTGAGGAAGAGAAAAAAAATCCCTTGATGAAGTGGGAAAGTGTGTGTAAGAGGAAAAGAAAAGGAGGGGATAAGATTAAGGATCTTTCTTTACAAAATTTAGCTCTAGGAGCTAAATTGGTTTGGCAAATGGAAACTAATTTAGGAAGACTATGGTGTAGGCTACTTAGAGTAAAATACCTTGATTCAGATTCCTTGGAAAGAATAATTTATACTATTGATCCTCCTAGAGGCTCTCATATTTGGAATTTTATGTTAAAATGCAAATAAATGATAGGGTGGCATGTTTCATGGATAGTGAATAATGGTAGAAAGGCAAAAAAAAATTGGACTCCTAGAATGGCCATCATCTTTTGGTAGAAGACTTTACAAATAGCCAGATAAAATATTATTTGGAAAATTAGTGGGGTAGTTTGGTGAGGGATTATGTAATTTAGGTTCTGGATTCTTGTAATATTATCAGTAGCTAGAAATGTTTGCAAAAGTTGTTGATTCCACAAGAATAAATTATTTCTTTGGAATCCTATCTCAAATTAAAGAAAATATTTCTTAAAAATAAAGAGGATAAACCTCATTAGATTATTTCTAAGATAGGTATCTACTCTTTTAGATTAGGTTATCAGATGGTAGAAGTGGAAGATGATGCCTTAAATTAGGCTAGTTTCCTTTGTTGGAGTAAAAAGGGATTGTAAAAAGTAAGTGCATTTTCTTGGTTGGAAGTCCATGGGTGAATTTTGACACAAGATCATCTAAGAAAAATTGGGTTTATTGGCCCTTCTAAATATAATCTTTGTAAATAAGAAGAAGATATGGTTGACCATCTATTATTTAATTATTAGTTTGTAGGATGGTGTTAGGTCTAGCTTTGTAATAGGTTTAATTGGAGATGGGCTTGGCCAAAATCATTTTTTAAAGTGTTTGTATCTTGGCCTATTATAAAAGTAAAGAATTCTTTGTATAGATTATGGAGATGTAGTCCAGTTATTCTTATTTGGTTGATATAGAAAGAAAGGAATGTTGGTATATTTGAAGATAAAGAGTGATCAATTTTTGTTATTGAGATATAGAGTTGTCCATTTTAGAAGTAGTGTCTTTGAAACTACTTAGAAAAAAGGGTATGCTTTCACAATGGGATATACAAATGTATGTTGATTGGAAATTAATTAAAATCACTCCTATTTAGGGGTAAATAGTTGATAAGAAAAATAATAAAAATAATAAGGATGCAACCAAGATTCCTCTAAAATTTTTATGGTTTAAACTTAACTTTGATGGAGCTTATAGAGGCAATCTAGGTGCCTCAAGGGCAGGGTTTGTTATAAAAGACTATAGTGGTTCACTAATTAGAGCCCTTTCCCTTAAACTTCTAAATGGAACTAATAATGAAGCTCAAGTTCAAGCTCTTATAGTAGGGGTTAATATGTCTTTGGATTGTGGAATATATTTTATAAAAATTAAATGAGATTTGTAGGTGGTTATTCTAGCTTTGTCTAGCTTGAGGGCAAAATCTTGGAAGATTGTTAATATCCTAGACATCATTTGGCCTAAGCTAGAATTTTTTTAAGGATGGAATTACAATCATTGTTTTAGAGAGATCAATAAAGTTGTGGATTTTTTGGTTAATATGGCTATAGAAATGTGTAAGGAGGAAAGGATGGATAATTTTAGCAATAGATGGGAAGACTGGAGGCTTTTTAAGCAAATTAAAATCTAACAGGGTTATATTAATATTATAAATGTTTTTTTAAAAGCATTTTATATATTGATATCTTTGGATGGTTTTTTGTGTTGTTTTTATTTTATCTTTTTTCAAATTTAAAAAAATATAAAATCATTATCAAATCTAAATATTTATTTTAGATTGCAAGGATAGAGTTTCCATTGGGTGGTAACATCTTTTAGGTGCCATGGATGGCATAGAGATATGCATGTGGGATGATGTTTTTATGGAATCAAATTATCATTAATTAAGTGATAGGATGAGCCACTCCCTCTCATTATGGTTTTTTTCATTTTGTGGCATGGGAATTTATTGGTAAGAAACACCAAGCACAAGGCATTCTAACTAGGTGGTTGCATTAGTTTTTCTATTTGGTGTGGAGTCTCAGCATTTGGAGCTTTGGTGTGATGGATTGGTTTAGCTTGGAATTGGCTGGTTGGCCTCTTTCTTTTGAAAGATCCAAGAGCCATGAAATGGGTTTTTCTAGGTCTATGTCAAGAACATGGTTATCCATTATTTTTTGGGTTCCTTCTTTAGTAGTGGTAGAAGCAATGGAATAGGTGATAGGTGTGGAGTTTTTGGTATAAAATAGGAGAATTAGAGTAAACTCAAACATTGATTAACTCTTCATAAAAAATCTATGCTTGATAATTTTAGATAGGGATTAAGTGCTAGCAATGATTGAGTTTTTTATGTGGCATGAGTATAGATTAGAGTTGGCAGAGGAATTGGATGCTCTTCTATTAAGACCTTTTCTAACACTACCTTTATTCTAAGAGAAACTTCTTGGGTTTTGTTCCTTAGGCTATGTTTTTATAATTGGAGCTTCATTTCCTAGCTTTTATGGATTTTTGAAAGATGTTGAATTGGTTTATATGGTATAGATAGATGTTTCATAAAAATAGGGAGTAAGTATGTTAATCATTGAAGACTTTCTTGAGCCCATTCTAGGGATTTAAGAATGGAGGGTGATGAGTCATTCACTAGATGGTGTCAAGGCCATCAAATGTCTTGTAAAAGGTATGGCATGAGGATCATTTAAATTTCCTCCATGGTGGAAGGGTAAGCAATAGCAGTGTTGGTAGGATCCAGGGCAAGTTCAAAAAAGGCTAGTAAATAGGAAGCTGATAAATTTTGAAAGAGTGAAGTATAGTAAGAATTGGGTTGTGTTGACTGATAGTATTGGTGGGTCAGAATAGGCAATTGTGATGGAGAATGTGTTGCCCAATCAAGGCAAAATGATAGAGTTGGTTATTTTAGAGTAAAAAGTTATAAATCAATTTTTTGTAAATCTTGGTCATATCTAGTTTGTTAATATTGGTATATATTGTTTATCTTTCAATATATTTTTGTTAAAAAACCTATTTTTTTAGTTTAGTCATATGCCTTAGCATGATTATATGCTTAGCCAGGCCATTTTTGTTTCTTTTTGAATATTTTTGTTAAAAAAGGCCTAGGACCCTTAAAACTCTCAAATATCAATCCAAAAAAATATGTAACATATGTTGTCAATGTATAATAATAATAAATTACACTTCTTTCATGCATGCTTCCTTAATATAAGTATAATAATAGATACAATGCTCTACAAAACTTGGGTCACACTAACACTTATATCTCTGATAATCTCAAGTGTAGTCTCCAAGTAAGTACTATAGTGGGGAGGGAGAGTATCATCTGATCACTTTTTTACACTAACCATAAACCATCAATCCCCCACATAATCCCTCAAATAGGGAATGGTCCTCCCTTCTTAGATGGGTAGATAGTGATGGTGCAGGAATCCAATGAAACATGCTAGTACCTATTTGATGTTGCTACATGATGTGTACCATAAATAAATATATTGTAACATGATATCACATAAGTATGTAAATCATATATATGAAATGAAAATGTCTATCTAACATTACTTTAACTAAAGTTTTCAAATAATATATGATCTCTAGGAATAGTCAAATTCATACACACCACTTTGATTGGATTACCTTCATCTAACATTGATGATGTTAATTAAACCGGTGAAATCCATCTCATTATTTAAATATAACCACCAATGCTAGATTTGGTTAACATATATTTCTAACTAACAAGTTCATGAAATTATTTTTACTAATAATTATAAACATATGCTAATTTTAGAAATAATTTATATACATACATTTAGTTCATCAAATATATGAATGAACCTTATTTATATTATTTATCTCATAAACAATATTTATGACAAGTGAGTTTATTTATCATATGAGTATAATACAAGTCATTCCAAGAGTCTATTTTCCTTTAGTAAATGTTACACACAAAATTAACATTTTCATAACATAAAGTTCATACCACTCAATATAACCAACATTCATAATGTTCATAAATATTTAACAACATTCACTTATTTATCCCTTTTGGAACTTAGGCTACATTTGTATAGTTATATTTCCCTATCACTTGAGATTTCATGACTTAACTTATTAGTCACTAATATAACTATAGGCACAATACCTATTTTATAAATATAAACTATGCATGTATAGGAGGACCTAAGTTTTCTTATATGTATATTCCATATATTTACATGATTTTATTAAATACATCTCATAATATATATAATTTAATTTACAATTAACATTCTGACCTACTAACAAAACCTTTTTTTTACTATTTTTAAAGCCTAAAAGATAAAAACTTCCAAGAAAAGGCTTGAGAATAAATAGGTCCTATATATTTCCAAAACTCAAATTCTCACAATTTAACATAAAAATTAATGAATCCAACTTGGCTTGATTTTTTTCCTAATCTCATATTTATGTTATATCCAAAATTTAAGTCATTTATTCAATAATTTATATTACCAAGTACCATGAAAAAATAGTTAATAATTTCCTTAACACATTGTAATATGTTTTGAATTTAAATCAAATGCTAACATTTTCCATTTTTAGACAAATTATTTGACTTTCTATATTCTCAGGTTATAAGTTGAATTCACTATTTAAGACTGGTCTATTTTAAAAACACATGGTTCTTAAAATCTTACACAAACACATATAACTAGAAGTCTCATAGCAATCAAACAATTTATTATGTATATAAATATACATAGTACACCTATTTAATAAACTATGGTTGTATGTCTTACTACTCATAGTATTTGTGCATAGGCCATTCATAGCATTTAAAACAAAAGACCTAAGTTAGTATGAATACATTACCCCATAAACCTGTGTGACTATCATAAACATGTAGTTTGTGTGTGTGTGTGTGTTTATAAATATCTACCCTATTCAAGCTATACATAGACGTAAGTATATATATATATATATATATATATATATATATATATATATATATATATATATTCTCATCTTTTAAAAAATACATTTACTATCTATCCTTTGGATATATTTATATATACATAGTTTGTATATAGATATCCATACTATTTTTTTTTTAAATTCCACTTTAAACAAAATTCTATAGTCCATATATGTTTATATGTCACATATGGTACTATATATATATGTATATATATATTGTACCATATGTGACATATAAACATATATGGACTATAGCATTTTGTTTAAAGTGGAATTTATAAAAAAATATAGTATGGATATCTATATAAAAACTATGTATATATAAATATATCCAAAGGATAGATAGTAAATGTATTTTTTAAAAGATGAGAATATTATATATTCTCATCTTTTAAAAAATACATATACTATTATTCTCATCTTTTAAAAAATACATATACTATCTATCCTTTGGATATATTTATATATACATAGTTTGTATATAGATATCCATACTATAATTTTTTATAAATTCCACTTTAAAAAAAATTCTATAGTCCATATATGTTTATATGTCACACAAACACACACACACACACACACACACACACACACACACACACACACACACACACACACACACACACACATTCATCTTTCAAAAAATACATTTACTATGTACAAAATTCATAATTTTTCATCTCAAAATAATGAACTCATGAAATCTAAGAAACATATATTTGTCCCATAATAGCATAAGATTTATAATTTAGTTAAAAAGTAACAATCAATTTAATCAACCTTATTAATCTATTGATAACTAGGTAAATTAGTTTAGTGAGAGAATTAGGATGTAATATCCTTCCCCCCTAAAATTGGTCATTGTCCTGATGACACTTATTCAAATAATAGTTTTGAATATCAAACAAAGTTTAAAAAAATAAAAACATAATATCTAGTATCAAATCAAGAAAACAAATGTGGAAATAGCCTGTAGAATACATCATAATCCTCCTAAGTAGCACTATCCTCAGAGTATTAGTCCCATAAGACCTTGTACTGTGACACTTCTCTATTATGTAAACAAATTTTACAAGGATTAATTTCTTTGATTGGTTCTACCATGACCACCCCAAGATCTAGAACCTATAAAACACTCCAATCTAACACATGTAAAGGATCAACTATATACTTCTTAAGATAAGATACATGGAAGACATTATGAAATAGAGTTAAAGCTAGTGGCAATTCAAGCCTATATGATATGATATTTACCACTTCTAAAACATTGAAGGGTCCCACATATCTCAGTGAATGTTTTGCTAACTTCTCAAATTTAATCAATCTCTTTTGTGACTTAACTCACAAAAATACTTTATCACCTACTACAAACTACCTAGTTATTCTCTTTAGATTAGCATAGCTCTTCTACCTATCATTGGCCTTGTCTAATCTTTGCCTAGTTTTTTTAACCTACTCTTCCATTTTTGAAAGAATTTCATGTCCAAAGACTACCTTGTCTTCCAACCTATCCCAATTGATTGGTGTCCTACACCTTCTTCCATAAAGTGCTTCAAATGGTACCATATTCAAATTAGATTGGTATGAATTATTATATATAAACTCAAACAAAGGAAGGTATTCTTACCATTTGTATTTCTTATCCATGTAATACATATGAATAAGATCATCTAACACCTAATGAACTCACTCAGTTTGAGCATTAGTCTATGGGTGATATGCAGTGTTAAAATTTAGTTGTGTACCCAAAGTTGAATTTAGGGTTAACCAAAATATATAAGTCATTATTGGATCATGATCTAATATGATATTCTCTATAAATCCATGTAATTGATACACATCCTTTATGGATCTATTCACAAGAGTTGGTGCATCATCTATTAAATTTCATGGGATAAAATGTGTTACCTTGGTTAATTTATCAACTACAACCAAGATCATTTCATGCTTATTTCATGATAATGGTACTCCTTGGACAAATTCCATATTGATCACCTACCATTTCCACTCTAGTATGTCATATGGATATAATAATCTAGCCAGATGCATATGTTCAACTTTTACTCATTGACATTTTAGACAATGTGACACAAAGTTTGTTGCATCTTTCTTGATTCCCTTTCAAAAATAAACTGGTCTAAGCTATACAATAATTTTGATTACTCCTAGATATCCTGAATACAAGGTTTTGTGTAGTTCTTTTAGCACTATGCTCCTCAATTTTTATTGACTTGTCACATATATCTTTCCATTATAATGTAGAAGAACATCACTCTCTAAGTTGTATCCTTTATACTTGGGATTTTAAGAATTCCTAGACAAAGATTTCTTGACTTGATCATATAATTTGTCTCCTAATTATAACTCAATCACATGATCCCTAAAATTACTCTTGATAGTAGCTATAGTTGTCATGTACCTTCTATGACTCAAGGCATTATCTACTTTATTCTCTTTGCCTTTGATGTAATTAATATCAAAGTCATATTCAAATAAAAAATCTAACCAACACCTTTGATGAGTATTCAAATTTGATTGGATGAAAATGTATTTGAGTCCTAAGTTATTAGTCTTGAGCTCAAATGGTTTCCCAACAAATAATGTCTCCAAATTTACTAAGAATGAACAATTAATACAAGTTCAAGATCATGAGGTGTGTAATTAACCTCATAAAGCTTTATCTTCATTGACTAATAATCTACTACTGCACCATTCTACATAAGTACTCCTCTTAGTCCATCCCCAAATGCATCTATGGTCATTGAAAATTGACCATTGGGATTAGGAACTCTTAACACTAGTACTAAAATAAAATTTATTTTCAATTCCTAAAAATTTACTTCACATTTATCTTACTACATAAAACTTTGATTCTTGCACTACAGAGAGGTAATTATATTAGCTATCTTGGAAAATTTTGAGATAAATTTCCTATAATAGTCTATTAATCCCATGAATATTCTAACATCATGCACATTCATTAGTGTTGGCCACTCTATGATGTCTCTTATCTTAGTTAGATCAACATAAATTCCATCCATTGAGATGATATGTCCTAGATATTGCACTTTCTTTTGGAAAAAGGTGCACTTGGATAATTTGCCATATAACTTGTGGTTTTGTAGATGTTGAAAAACTAGCTCCAAACATTGAAGATGATCTTATTCATAGTTAGAGTATATCATAATATCATCTACAAATACCAAAACAAAATGATCTAGGTAATCTCTTAACACATTGTTCATGAGATTCATGAATGTTGCATGTGCATTTGTCAATCCAAACGATAATACTATGAAGTTGTAATGCCCATAACAAGTTCTAAATTTCATCTTTAGAATATATTTATCTTTTGTACTTAATTTATGATATCCATATCTAAGATCAATATTATAAAAGGTTGTAAATCCTCGCATTTGATCAAAAATATCATCTATTTAGGGTAAAGGATACTTGTTCTTGATGGTCACTTTATTTAACATGGTATAATCAATGTAAATTCAAAGAGTGCCATTTTTATTCTTAACAAAAATATTTGGTACACCCCATGGTGACACACTTGGTTTGATCAACCCTTTGGATAATAATTTTTGAATTTGTGCCTTTGATTCTACTAATTAGTGGTTATCATGCTATATATAGCCTTAGATTGAGGTTCCAATCCTAGTTTAATATCAATAGAGAAGTCAAATTCCCATTTAGGAGGTAATCCTTGCAATTATTATAGAAACACATTGTGATAATTCATAAATAAAGGATAATATTTAATTAATGGTTCCTTGTTTCCTCCATTTCATTTATCTTGACAATAAATGCTCTACATCCCTTACCTTGGGCCTTCCTAAGTTACATTTTAGAAATCTACCTAAGCCTTAACTCCCTTTTCTCACCCTAAATTAATATCTAATTTATAGAATTATCAAGACACTCTATTCTTTTCAGATAATAGTCAACCTTGGCTTTATTTTTTTAAAGCTATTTGACTCATAAGATCACATCATATGACCCTAGTGGTGCTACAAAATGATCCACAACCATTTTGAATTATGGTAACCTAATTTTTGCTTCTACTAAACACTTGTCAGCCTAAACTTTAGAATCATTCACATATTATACCGACCATGCATTTTCTATCACACTATCTTTGCTAGAAAATTTATTAAGAATCATAAGAGATATAAAACATTTTGTATCCCCTGTATCTATCAAAATAGAAACTAGATGTTCAAACAAAATACTTGACAATTCTATGGGTGAAGCTTGGAATTCAGGTTATCAATTATCAATCATTGCATGGATACATTGCTGAAAATTTCCTTGATGAGGGGCATAAACTTTATTCCTCAACTTATCTTAGGTACATTCACATGCAAAATGGCCACCTCCATAGATTAAGCAACCTCCTAGTGGTCCTTTCCTATCAAATTTTTAGTTTTCTTTGAAACCACCCTTAGAACCATTACTTGATTTATTAATACCTAAACCATTATTGAATTTGGTATTCTAAATCTTGAGATAAATTTTGGATTCTCCACTCTTTTGTTTCCAATTCTTCTTCTTGAAATTTGGCTTTGAAATTCCAAACTATTTCTTAAACGTGTCCCTAACTTGAGTAAGAGATTTCAACTTTTGCTCCTACTTGACTAGTTTCTCAAAGACTTGGTCCATGGTAGATGGTCCATGAACATCCAACTCTCCACCAATATTGAGTTTTAATCCCATGATAAACTTCTTAATCCTAAACCTTCATCTGCTTGATACTGAGGTACATATTTCACAGTTTTGGTGAACTATTCTTAGTACTCATTTATCGACAAATCTCCTTACTTTAGATTTTGAAAATATATTAGATTTTGATCAAAATATAATTTTGGAATCCACCATGATCTAAATAATGTCATAAACTACTCCCAAATAATGGTGATCGAGTTTAGATTCATTTCTAACTTCTTATTGACCTACCACATAGCTTCTTAGCCAACCAATTAATAAGCTCCCCAAATAGCTTTGGTGACCTTGGAGTAATTTTTTATCTTAAAATATTTCTCCATTTTAGTCAACCATGCTTCAGCTCTATCTCCCATAATGGTTACATCAAATTTAGGTGGATTTACCTTTTTCATATCCCTTGCCAATTTTATGGTTACATGTGCTCTTGCATATTGAGGTACTTCCTCATGTATCTTCTCTTGAGGGATTTCCTACTCAATAGGTTGTTCTTCAAGTTCATCCTGATGGGCTTCTTCTTGTCCATGAATTTCATATTCTAGGGTTATGATTCTATCCCTGGTTTCATTCATGGTTGAAATAATATGATTTAACTTTATTACTTGTTTAATGGAAAATTGGTTAGGATCAAATAGAGGATTATTATCATTGACATTCAAATGACCCTCACCTAATGCTCTTTATCACACCATTATTCATTTTGGTAATAAAAAATATGAAAAATTTTAGTGAACTCATTAAGTCCTAGAGTTCAACCCTAGCTCTGATACCATAATGTAACATCCCCATAGGGATTTACTAGAATAAATTAGTAAAAAAAATTAAAAATATTTACTCAACACTTATTATTTCATTAGATTACATCATAAGAATCTAATTAGTGATTTTCAACATAATTAACTAAGCATATCAACTTAAGTAAACATGAACAACTATATTTATTGATCACTAGAAACTTATGTAAATAATCATAATTGCATAAGGAAAGTAATCATAATAAAATCCAACCATGATTAGTAAAATAATACAACTTTTATTGTCAATATATAATAATAAGCAATTACATTTCCATCAGGCATGTTGCCTCAATATAAGTACAATAATAGAGACATTGCTCTATGGATCTTGAGTCATACTAACTTCTATATCTTTGATAATCTCAAGTATAGTCTCTAATTAAGTATTGTAGTGGGGAGGGAAATCATCATCTAAGTTATTTTCCACACCAACCATGGAGCATGGATCCCTTACATAATCCCCCAAATAGGTAATGTCCCTCCTTTCATGGATGGGTAGATAGTGGCAGTACAAGAATATAAAGAGACATGCCAGTACCCTTGTGTTGTAATATTTTTACTACATGATGTGTACTATAAATAAATGCATTCTAACATGATATTGCACAAGCATGTAAATCATATATATGAAATGACAATGTCTATCTAAAATTACTTTGGCCAAAGTTTTCAAATAACATATGATCTCTAAGATTAGTCAAATTCATACACACCACTTGATTGGATTATCTTCATCTGACATTGATGATGCTAATTAAACCAGTGAAGTCCATATCACTATTTAATTAGAAACACCAATGCTAGATTTAGTTAACATATATTTATAACCAATAGGTTCATGTAATTATTTCTAATATCAAGTACAAATATATGTTGATTTCATAAATAATTACTATACATACATTTAGTCCATCAAATATATGAATTAACCTTATTTATGTTATTTATCTTATAAAAATATTTATGACAAGAGAGTTTATTTACCATATGAGTACAATACAAGTCATTCTAAGAGTCTATTTTCCTTTAATAAATGTTACGCACAAAAATAAAATTTTCATAACATAAAGTTCATACCACTCAATATAACCAACATTCACAATTTTCATAAAGATTTAATAACATTCACTTATTCATCCCTTTTGGAACTTAGGCTATGTTCATATAGTTATAATTCCCTATCCTTATATATTTCATAACTTAACTTATTAGTCACTACTATAACTATAGGCACACTACCTATTCTATAAATATAAGCTATACGTGTATAGGAGTATACACATATAGGAGGACCTAAGTTCTCTTATATGATATTTAGTATATTTATATGATTTTATTGTATACATCCCATAATATATATAATTTAATTTACAATTAACATTCTAACCTACTAATTAAAAATTTTCATTATTTTTTTTAAATCCTAAAAGATAAAAACTTCTAAGAAAAGACTCAAGAATAAATAGAGCCTTTATATTTCAATAATCCCTATTCTCACAATTTAACATCAAAAATAATGAATCCAACTAGGCTCAGTTTTATTCCTAATCTCATAATTTTTATATATCCAAAATTTAAATCCTTTGTTAAATAATATATGTTACTAAGTACCATGGAAAAATAGTTAATAAGTTGAATTCACTATTTAAGATTGGTCTATTTCAAAAACACATAGTTCTTAAAATCTTACTCAAACACATATAACTAGAAGTCTTTTAGCAATCACACAATCTATTATGTATATAAATATAAATAGTATACATATTGTACAAACCATGATTGTATGTCTTATTACTCATATTATTTATGCATAGTCCATTCATAGCATGTAAAACAAGATACTTAGGTTCATATGAATATCTTATCCCACAAACCCATCTGACTATCATAGACATACAGTTTATATATATGTTTATAAATTTTTACCATGTTCAAGTTATATGTAGATGTAAGTATGTATGTATGTATGTATGTATGTGTGTGTGTGTGTGTGTGTGTGTCTATATATATATATATATATATATATATATATATATATATATATATATATATATATATATATATATATATATATATATATATATATATATATATATATATATACTTGCTCAACTTTTAAAGAATACATTTACTATATATCCTTCATATATATTTATATATACACAATTTTTATATAGATATTCATACTATATTTTGTATAAATTCTATTTTAAACAAAATGCTACAATCAATATATATATATATATATATATATATATATATATATATATATATGTTTACACACACACACACACACACATATACTTGTTCAACTTTTAAAGAATACATTTACAATATATCCTTCATATATATTTTATATATACACAATTTTTATATAGATATTCATACTACATTTTGTATAAATTCTACTTTTAAAAAAATGCTACAATATATATATATATATACTTGCTCAACTTTTAAAGAATACATTTACTATATATCCTTCGTATATATTTATATATACATAATTTTTATATAGATATTCATACTATATTTTGTATAAATTCTACTTTAAACAAAAAGCTACAATCTATATATGTTTATATATATATATATATATATATATATATATATATATATATATACTTGCTCAACTTTTAAAGAATACATTTACTATATATCCTTCATATATATTTATATATACACAATTTTTATATAGATATTCATACTATATTTTTATAAATTCTACTTTAAACAAAATGCTACAATATATATATATATATATATATATATATATATATATACATACTTGCTCAACTTTTAAAGAATACATTTACTATATATCCTTCATATATATTTATATATACACAATTTTTATATAGATATTCATACTATATTTTGTATAAATTCTACTTTAAACAAAATGCTACAATCTATATATGTTTATATATATATATATATATATATATATATATATATATACTTGCTCAACTTTTAAAGAATACATTTACTATATATCCTTCGTATGTATTTATATATACACAATTTTTATATAGATATTCATACCATATTTTGTATAAATTCTACTTTAAACAAAATGCTACAATCTATATATGTTTATATGTCACATATGGTACACAGTTTATATATATATATATAGACTCTTTTTTTTATGTCTTATAACTATTTAATTTTTCTTGATAACACAAAATAAAACCCATTCTACATTTTCATAATTTTGATAAGAAGTATTACCCCAGTACATACATGAATAAAAATGTCTTATTCCAAATATTTTTACCAACCAAACAAATCTTTGTTTTAACTATATTTTGAGTGTTAACAAGATATCTTCACAATAAAATAATAGTACACCTATTTTCCTCAAATATAAACCCATTTAACAATTTATAACTCAGTCAATATATTTTAAAAACAAGGATAAATCACTACTCCTATATTATATATGGATACTTACTTGATTGAGCATGTAGGTATAATTATGTTTTAACAAAACTCTTTTTTTTTTTAATATAACTATTCCCTCATGTTATCATTTTCCTAAACTTAGGTAATATGCCATTTATATTTAAAACTTCATTTAACCCTACGGTTTAACATCCTTTCAATTTTAAATCAAAACACTTGGGATTTGGGGATAATGGGTTAGCATTGTGGATGTAAAATCCATCCACAAGGCTAAGCCTATATCCATTCAAAAATATATTCCATTTACTTAACCTTAGGTATCATAATCATACACAAATTTTAGTAATTGAATGTATTAACAATACCAACCTTTTCAATGGTTCTATTTGAAACTCCAAGAACTTGAAATCCCTTTGCTTTGCTACTATGTACTTTTCCTCATTTCTTTTCTTACCTATCTCCTTTCCTTCCACAACTCCCTCTTATTATTTTTCCTTGCTAACCTCCTTCTATTCAAATTTTTCATGCCACTATTCACTCATTTCACAGTCCATGCATAATATCTAAATTTTCCTCTAAACTCCACTAATCCATATTTATCTCTCCATTAAACATACTAGAAGCCCTAATTTCTCTCTCTTTTGAACTTTCTCAAATATTATTAAACATTTATTTTTTTTAACAACTTTTTCATGATCACTTCACTATAATCCCCCAAGTATATCCACTACACAAGTCTATATTATTTATTAACATAATGATATATATACTTCTAATTTTAACGTAGTATCATACATGATAATAAAAGACTAGACTTAGATTGGAATTAGCTCTTAGGTTAGTATTATTAGGATAGTTTAATCTCCTTGAATATAAAATAAAACAAAGGTAATTATCTCTTTATCAAAAATATAGAAAAAATCTATAATTGATTCCAATTATAAGAAGATAGTTGTTTTAGTCAATTACTAGTGTGTGTGTGTGTGTGTGTGTGTGTGTGTGTGTGTGTGTGTGTGTGTGTGTGTGTGTGTGTGTGTGTGTGTGTGTGTGTGTGTGTGTGTGTGTGTGTGTGTGTGTGTGTCTGTGTGTGTCTGTGTGTGTGCGTGTGCGTGTGTCTTACTTTATTTAAATAGCTTAATTTATATCAATATTCTTGAATATCAATAATAGTAATCAAACATTCAATTATATTTTTATAGACATTATACTTATCCTATATATAATAGTAATTAGATATATTTTATTTGACTTACTCTCAAAAATCATAAACAACATAAGTAAATTAACCTTATGTAATCTTACTGCAACATCAAGTACTAAGTCTATGTACAAAATGCAATCACATAAAATATTTATTCTGTAATTAAGTATTAACATTTAAAATATGCAAACTCTAATAACTAATAATCCAAACACAAATGCATATAACATTTTTAATCTAATGTGGTATGTGTAAGGGTCTTAGAAATTCCTCTATCATTCTTCACTATCTCTATCTACGCCACCCTCTCTGATGATGTTCTCCCTCTGTCATGCTTTGAGGGATAAATTCTCCTACATTCATCTCACGACAAGAAAATAGTTAGTCAAGTATATCATGATACATATAAAACAATGCTATAACAATAAATGTAACATAATCATTATGTATGTAATTCATAATTTTTCATCTCAAAATAATGAACTTATTGAATCTAAGTAATACACATCTATCCCATAACAACATATGACTTATAATTTAGTTAAAAAATAAAAATCAATTTAAACAACCTTATTAATCTATGAATAATTAGGTAAAGCAGTTTAGTGAGAGAATTGGGATGTAACAAAATATGTTATATCGAATGGAAAACATTGCTCATCAAATATTAAATTTTATCCCATTATTGAGGTTAATAACAGTTTATTGATATTAACACTTTAAATTATGACATTATTCAAAGAAAAATAAGCATAAATTCTTTATAAATTTAAAAATAGGATGAGATTTTATGCTTTTATTTTCTAATGGTTATATTTTTTTAATGTACCTTATAACATTTCATAGGTCATATTTTCCTAAATTTCCAAATATTAATTTTAACTACAAATAATATTTTATAAACATGAAGAGTATTACTATTTAATTGCAACACTAATAGAAGTGGCAATTTTATCAATATACAATATTTTAAAACTATTAATTTTATTTTCATTTAATTGTAAAATAATTTTAATATTTACATGGTAAAATGGAAAAAATAATTCAAAATAATTTAATGTAGTTTTCAAAGAAGAAAAATATCTTTCATTATTAATTTCATTTATATTCATATGCTTTTATTTTTTTATATTTTCTAAGTTTTGACGTTGACATGTATTTTATTGAGACAATGTTACACTAGATTTGAGTTACTTTATGGAAATTTCAAATATATTTTATGTACTATACTAGAGGTTCAAATTATAACATAAATTGGAAAAGTACAAATAGACAACTATAAAAACATGTTGTATTAACAAATTCTACCAAACTAACAAACACAATAAAAACCTATGATAATGAAAAATATTTCTATATTTTTATTTCATAATTTTATGGTGGGGTATTTTTTAGTTTTAAAATTGGCCATGTAATTAATGCAATGGATATTTTTAAAACTTTGAAACTACCACACTCAGATTTCTGGAAGCCTTTATTCATAGTTAGATACATTATAATTTTTTAGTATTGAATGATTTTGGTTTCCTTCCTTAATTTGTTCTAGATCAAGAAAGGAAATCAATGATAGAAATAAAGAGAGGAAAATATATTCAAAGGTAGGATAAGTTATCACACAAGTTGAGAAAATACTAGTGTCGACACAACATACAAAAAGATATTGATGGGTTTGACAGATACAATCATCAATCTAGGATAATGGTACCTCAATGAACAACATAGGAATAAGATATTGATACAACACAAAGAGGAATAAATAAAAATATATAACTAGGTTTTTAATCTTTTACTTATACCTCCTTTATTATTCCTTAAAAAAATAATATACACAATTATTATTTATAAATTGCATTCAATTTTTAAATTTAAATGTCAATTGTAATTTGAATTAAAAATTGATTTCCTTTTTAGAATGACAATTGATTGTAAATTTCACATAAAAAATGGAAATGATAAAACCTTTGTAATATCCTATAGATACTAATATATTGTTTATATAACATCTTAGTCTCGTATACTTGAAAAGTACATAACACACTATACCATTTAGTTCTAAACCTTTCTACTAATAAAAGGCATGCATTCACCATCTCACTATGCCTAAATTTTTAATTTATGGTCAAACCCTAGCATTTTTGATGACCCATATCTCTTGCACAATACAAAAATATTAAAATATGATATATATCCTTCACTTTTGGACTCAAATCTTCAGCAACTTCCTATCTTAATAACACTTACATCCCATATAGGGAAACTTGAATCAACACAAGTGTTCAAAGTATTATCTATCATTCGTACCTAAAAAATAGTCTAATTTACAAATATTTCAAAGCTTATGGGTTGTCCCATTTATTTTATTTAATTCCATGAGATACTTTCAAAATATGTGGTATAAATACAAAATAAATACCATTCATTATCACCAAGTTATATTCAAAATTTTACCAACAATACATCTAATAAATTACCTTTCAAGTATTCAAAATTGTCATATTATTCCCTATTTGAATATCAATTATAGGATCAATCATATGACAGGTCTGAAGCATTCAAAGATCATCCTATGAGTATAATTTTTTAAGTTACAAGATATATCATTCCATTACCTTACATATAACATATTTCATCCTTGTACACACACAATCCAACACTTAGGGGAGAACTACATATGTTTGATACCCACTTCATATTAGTGATTACATAGTAAATGCTCATTAAAAAAGGGGTCCTTGAGGTTAGCTCGAATTCATGAGCCCAATAACCCATTTTTATAAAGATACAAATACCTAAGATAAACATCTAGGATTTTATCCATAAACAACCATCTACAACTTGTGTATGTGAATAACATATATTAGTATAAATATAACAAAAAAAACTACAAATATCTAGGTGATCACTCCACAATATATTGAGTATTACATAATGGAAATGTCTATTGAAATTAGGACACCTACATTAACACATGTTTCCCAAGGTTGGCACAAGTTTTTATACCTCTAAAAATAATATTTATAGAATCTGATGAGTGGATCATGATATTTTTCCCATTTATTTCTATCTCTACATATCTAATATATACATGCACATATTTAGATAATCTAATTATTATATATTCCTAATGTTTATGTAATCAAAGTAATGTTTTGAATGTATCTTATATATTTAGCATAATTTAACATTTAATATGTAATATTAATTTATTTTAGTTTTCATTAAATTAACCTACTTTAAAATAATTTTATTAATCCTTGTGTATAGATTATTTTACCCTTTAACCCTCATAAAAACCTTAAAAATGGGTTAAATATTTTGTGAACCCAATTCATGTATCTTCTAATCAAACTCCTAGCTTATTCTATGAATTTTAGTCTTCTAGGGTTTCTAATTTTAGTAATATGTAAATATGATTTTTTCCATTTTTGTTGGCACATTTATTTGGATTTATCAAATATGGAAAATGTTATGATATATCATTTCAAAATGGAAGATAAATAATCCTTATTAAATAATAGAAATACATATAAATAATGAATTCTTAGATGTTACATAAGAATAAAAAAAAAATCTAAGGCTAGTGCATCCACATCCAATAATGGTGAACCATTAGATGAAACAACTATTTCCACATCCTCCATAGGAATAGTTAACACTTTAACTCAATTACTAGTTTTAATTCCCACATCAACACAGATGTTTTTTTCATCCCCTTTGGTGGCTTCTCAAATCTCAAATCTAAATCCTAATGGGTCTACCTTACAAACTCTTCTCCAAGTTATTTAAGCTTTGGAAGGTAAGGTTATCAACATTGAAAAAATGCTTTGAAATAAAATCTTAATATTTATTCACAAGATGTATGACATAATCCTCTAGTACTTGAGATATATTTTCACCCTTTTCCAACTATGTTTTTATACCTAAGGTCACATTTTATGAGGGTAAGGTTTATCTCGATCATAATATCTAATCTTTCTAGGTGGTATGTCTTGATTCTGCCTCCAATGATAACTTTTTGATAAATTTATTTCTAAAGAGGATAAAATACTATGTTTTAATATGATTCTATGGCTTACCAATCCAATCATTGAAAGCATTCAAACCTATAGTGGATTAGTTTCTATCACATTTCTATATCAACATCACTGAAAATATGTCATATCCATAATTTTTTAAGATCAAACAAGGAACTAGTGAACTTATCAATGAATATGTTTTGAGGTACAAAACAATGTTGGCCAAAATGACAAATCCAATGGTAGATAAAGATATTTAAGATATCTTTAAGAAAAAATTATTGACCCAATACACAAGTCCATTGTTTTCAATAAGCTCAGATATTATGATGACTTGTTCCATATTTTTGGATATCATTAATTGAAAATTAATTCCTTGAACAAGCTTATGTATGTAGCAAACACACTAAATACATCTACTACCAAGTTTCATATCTAACCAAGCCACAATGTAAATGTTATAAAACCTAAAAGAGAAGAAACCAAAATGGTTAATGTATTATCACAACAACCTAATCAACTCATATCATATAATACACCTAGGATAAAATTTATATTATTACCTGAGTCTCTAGCTTGTTACTTAAGAATTGTGGAGTGTCATCTCATATCTCTTCCTCCTCCTATATATTTTGATATGAGTTGACCTCTACCAAAGGGATATGAGGATAATGAATATTGTGAATACCACCAAGGCCCTAAGCATTTTACAAACATATGTTACAAATTAAAACATAGTATCTAAGATATTATTGATAACCAACAACTTATGTTTGATTATCCTTTAAAGGATTCAGTTTCACAACTTGGTGACCATCAAAACTAGAAGATATTTAAAAATCCAGTACAATATCATTCTAATAAATATCTATAACTAAAAATATCATAATTCACATTGTATTCCATCACATTATGGTCACCCATTATATTAGATTATATGAACTTATACATTCATAATACCTCCAATGGCTCAAACAACTTCTATTCCATTTAATGACATTGAAATTGTGAATGATGACTCAGATCTTCATTCATTATTTATTTGAGCATAGCTTGATCATAAACCTATACATAGTGTTATGATAGATAATGGTTATAGTGATAACATATATAGCATGACATTACTTACACATTTTAGATATACACATGATAATTTATTCCCTTCAACCAAAATAATTAGAGTATTCGATGGGACATCACAATAGGTTATTGGTGAGATTGATTTACCTTTTCAAGTTGGTCCAACACATGTGGTCACTAAATTTTATATTATACCATACATGGGAGTATTTTATATGTTATTTGGATGAACTTGGATACATAAGATTCATCCAATACCATCCATAGTGCATCAGTGTATTTAATACATTCATTCCAACAAGGTAATTATAGTCTATATAAATCCATATAAGCATCCACTTGA
This sequence comes from Torreya grandis, assembly GCA_037957365.1. Classification (NCBI taxonomy): domain Eukaryota; kingdom Viridiplantae; phylum Streptophyta; class Pinopsida; order Cupressales; family Taxaceae; genus Torreya; species Torreya grandis. The sequence continues at coordinate 1,663,677 of JARHVA010001675.1, forward strand.
ACAAGAAAAGTTTATTCCTAGACAAATACTTATAAAATATATAAATTTTAATTATCTGTGAAAGGATAATCAACAATAAATCCTCTTTCCTAGTCAACCCATACTTGAGATACCATTGCACTAGATATACATAGTGGATTTTATGAAATCCTCATATACACCTGCATGGTCTACCTAGTTTATAAGAGCACATAAACATGTTCCAATTAAAATTTCACCAATTAAACCATATATCACTAAAAATGGGTTCAATGACCCCTTATATTACTTCTTCATGACCATATATTCCTATGAGACATGCATATAGTACCACATATTTTGAAGTTTCAAATATGACACCCATCCTTTCCCCTTGCAAATATCACCAATTTGGTGTACCATATTCTAATTTTGGAACTTCCTATGAGCATCCATTAGATGATATCATAGGTTAGATATTTTTCCTTAAAAAAATACAAAAAAAAAACATTTAAATAATTCAAAAATACAAAAAAATATTTAGCATACATATGTTTTATTTATGTTAGTAGATAACATATTGTATATTTTTTATACACATATATGTTTCACACATACATGAGTGTGATACAAGTATAAATTAGACCCATGATACTTGCACATACAAATTTTTGGCATTTCCTCTTCCAATGTGGCATACTACATTAGGGGCATATTCTTATTTGTTCATGATTGACACATGTTATTTTTTTTTAAAATAGTTTTACATTATCATGTAGAGATTATATATTAATGCTTACACATGCCTATACTCATGTTTAAAATTTTCAAAGTGTAATTGATATGATATGTTATGTGACATTTTTTTAACATGTACATGTAGGGACTAGTATGATATGATTATGATAGTTGTTTATACTTCATTTATTTACATTATCACTTCTTTGAGTGTCTTTTTCTTACTTGTTATTGTCTTACTTATGGAACATTTTAATATGTTCCTTTATTTTTGGCTAGGTTCTATTGTATGTTTATATATTTTTCTATGTGTACATTTAAATATGTCCTTTCTTTGATTATGTAACATTTTAATATTTCCCTTGTTTATGGTCTCTTTAGACCACATTTTGTGTGGTATTGAATGCCCTTGTGTGGTACTTGATTATTTGTTGAGATTATACTGATATTTTATAGATTTTTCTACAATTTTTAGCATGCATATTAGGACTATTTATTATCACATACTATGAGTTAATTTTATGTATATCGACTTATACATGATACTCTTATATTCTAAATGATTCATACATAGATTATAAATTTTCTTAGCCTTTTGAGGAAAGGCAACTAACAGTTTCCATTACCCTCACCTCAAGGGGGGTCGGGGAATATTATAAATAGCATGTCATAGGGACATGAATTAACACATACATAATTTACATAGTTGAAAACATTTGGTACAATTTACATGATTTTGATATACACTTGGATTATAATCTTCTACATATTGCACTAATTTTTATAGATTTGGGATATAATTTTTAAAATTTGTGACAAATATTATAGAGAGTCACATATCATAGGTTTAATTTTTACATATAATTCAAATTGATACAAAATATAAGTGCATATACCCTGAAAGTGTACCAAATTTTTCAAATACATATTCAAACTTATGCAAACTTATTTACCAGGAAGCATTATTTTCTTAAGAAGCACTATTTTGAGGCTTTTAAATCTATAGTAGTTGACTCCTTTTAGTAGTTTGATTGAGATTCAATGCCCTAAATGGCCTAATGTTATTTCCCTTTTCTAGGTTGATTTTTTAATACCACTTATCTTGTATTTTATTATACTATCATTTGAGTTGTGTGATTGAGATTCAAGGATATCAATGGTCACATCACAACTCACCCTTGAAACATATTGGGGGAATAATTACATTTCAATATCCCTCTTCAAATATCCAAGGTTAATTTTTAAACCTCTCTCAACTCCAATGCTTCATAATGAATCATATTTATCAATTCAAAGTACCAAGGAGAAACATGGTTGCATCAAAACATGTGTACTCCTTATTCTCTTTCTTTTTAAGCATTTAAATTATTTAAAATTTTAGATTATATGCATTGATTTATAAAATAGCATGCTCTTCATTACAGTTCATACACCAAAAAAATACTAAAAGTGGCTCAATCAAAGGCAAGGTGTGTTTTACACACCTAGTTATTTATTTATTTCCTTTAAACTAGTAATTTAATCCTTATACATTACTAGATTAAATGGGGGGTGTAGAAACTAAATTTTTATTTATATAACATATTAGTCTTATATACTTTTAAAATATCTATTAGGCCTCTACCCTTTAAACTTAGACCTTCATGTTTCTGAAAGGCTCACATTCACCATCTCACTATGCCTAATTATTTATCTTATGGTCTAAACCTATCATTTTTGATGACCCAAATCTCCTGCATATTAAAAAAATCTTAAAACTTGATATATATCCTTCCTTTTTAGTTTTATATCCTTAACATCTTCCTATCCCACCAGACACTGTCATAATAGGCTAATAGGTGATCTTTTGGTAGAGTGACCACCCAAGATTTTTGCAACAACAATGACCCTACTTGTATTTAGAAATATGTAAGAAGAGGATGTAAAATAATTACCTAATGTATTAAACCTACTTTATTACCAATATATACTCTATTATAATAGCCTAGTGAAGAGAAATATAAAGAAAGAGTAGGGGGAGTTAAGTCATAGAAGAACTCACCATGTGACTAAGTGTAACTCATTATGGAACTCATAGGAGAACTCATAGTGGTATTCATTTGAACTCCAAGTGGAAATATAGGTGTAACTTTACCCTCTCACCCACTTAACCTATTATCACACCTAATTAAGTTGAATCCACATGTTTAGGGATTATCCATTTAATAAGTAAATGGAATAATAAATACCCTACACCAATACCCCCCTTAAGTATAGCTTAGGTGGGTGAAAAAGAAAACATGGGTCACAATAACAAGGCCTAATGAGGTACCCACATATAATTTAAATCCCAAAAAATAGAGTAATAGGAGAAAGCTTAGTGTAAATAAACTTCCCCATAAAGGAGATATAAAGAAAAGGACTAGAAATCCTACTCCAACACCCCTCTTAAGCATAGCCTAGGTGGACTGAAGAATTGAGTCCCAACAATGAGGCCTAATAAGGTACCCAAGTACATATTTATGATCTTATTTTCCTATAAAATATAAAATATGTGTGCCTTCACAAAGAAGTGAGAGAAGGTAAGTGCAGAATGTTGCATGGTGAATGTTGTAGTAGGTCCCTCTATAATAAATGTTGTCTCTTCCTTTCAAAAGAAAGAAACCCCAAACTATCAAACTATTAAATTCCCAATCATGTGGGATTAAAATAGGAATCATGATGTATATCTCTAGAAAATTATCAAAAGTTTCCATGTTAGTGCTCAAATGTGTCGAAGTCTAATCAAGAATCACAAGCCTAACTATAGAATATTACAATAAAGAAGCATACAATAAAGGGGAGAGAACATGAGGATTTATAAGTGCCCTCATTACATCTAAAGAAGAATAATGGAATGGAACATTCATTAAAATAATTTCCATAGGAAAAGGAGAGAAAGGCTCAACAACTATCGAAATTGAAGAATAGTTTGTAAATGAAGCACTCATATCTACAAAATGAACATCCACAGGAACATATGAGTAATTGATACTCTTAATGTGTATAATCTCACTAAAATTAGTAAATTCATCCAAAATTAAAGTCTATGAAGTCTTTTAAAGAGAAAAAATCTACACAAGAATGGATGTAGAATTTGTAATGAGATAATTAAGGTCTAGTAGAATCTTGTCCTATAGTGGGGGATCAATAGAAGGAAGAGCATTGTCCACCATGGATTTATCATCACAAGAAATAAAATTAGGAGAGAGTACAATAGTCTCAAAAGAGACAATAAGAAAAATAAGAGGAGGTGTGATGTAGGTCATAGTAGAATCTCTAAAAAGGGACTATAGGATGCTCTAAATAGTGTAAGGACACTCTATATATTCCACATGAAAACAACATTCTATATAAACATGTAGTAATAGGGTGTAAAAAACTTTGTCACAAGTATTATCCCACTTATCAAACCAAACAAGATCAGTGGGTGAAAAAATATATCCATATAATAATGGAATATGATTCTTGTGTGTGAACAAGTGTTCCATATAAGCAAGCCATGAAGCATAATTGGCCTTTCTAAGAAGAACCAATGATGTAGAATCAATATTCCTCCTCTAAAGTCTCTCAAATAAAGTCATCATGATCAAGAGAAGACACCAAGTGAAATATTTCTCAAAAAACTATAATAAACCCTAAATCACACTCATGAATGGGATGTGGAGCACAACTGATAATTCATCTAAGTGAGAAATCAGTGCTAGAGTGATAAGGAATAATACATGCTTATAATGAGGATGTCAGACATAGTCAAAAAGGCATCCATGTTTGAGAAATTGGTGCATGAATTACAATGCAAAAAGTAATAGGGCCCATAGCATAGGTAACCCCCTTAAATATGGCCCTTTATAAATTTGGTGAGTTTTACAAAACAAAATATACCAATGGAAAGAGGACAAAAAACATGAACTTTTGAAAAATGTGGCACTCAATTTTGATTTACCAATCAAAAGTTATAACAAAATAAATTTTATATCATTAATGGCCTATTTAATTAAATTTTCACAAAAAATTTAAATGCATGACATGTTATAATAGGCCAATAGGTTAACTTGTGGTAGAGTGAGTACACAAGAATTCTAAAATAAGAATGACCTTGCTTGTATTCTTAAATATGCAACAAAAGGATGTGAAAGAATTACATGATGTATTAAATTGCCTTGCTTACTAATATCTACTCTATTACAATAGCTTGGTGAAAAGGAATATAAAGGATTATGGGGGAGTTAATTCATATGATAACTCACTATGGAACTGAGTGTAACTCACTATAGAACTCATAGGAGAACTCACAGTGGTACTAAATTGAACTCTAGGTGGAACTTCACCCTCTCACCCACTTAACCTCTTATCACACCTAGGTAAGATGAAGCTACATGTGTAGGTATTATCTATTTAATAATTAAATGGAATAATAAATATCCTACACCAATATACACTTACATCCCATATAGTGAAACTTTTGTGGATGTAAGTGTTTAAATTCTTATCTAGTGTCCATAAGTCAAAATTCATCTAATATGTAAATATTTTTAAGCATTTCAGTTAGCCCATTTATTTTATTTAACCCTTTCATGAGATATTTTTTTAAAAATGTTATAAATATAAAACAAATACCATTTATTATCACCGAGTTATATTTAAAATATTACCAATCACACATCTATAAAATCACCTTTCAAGTATTCAAAATTGCCCTATTTTCCCCTATTTCTATATCAATCATAAGATTAGAAATAGGACATGTCTGAATCATTAAAATAGTATCCTAGTAGTAGTATTTTTCAATTTATGAGAAATATCATTGAATTCACTTGCATATATCATATTTTATCCTTGTGCACACATAATCCAATTTTTAGGGTAGAACTAAATATGTATGAAGCCCTTCTCATAGTAGTGGCTATATAGGGAGAACTCATTGATAAAGGGGCCTATGAGGTCAGCTCAACTTCATATCCCACTAACCCATTTTTGGAAAGGTATAAATACTTGAGGTGAAGATCTAGGGTTTGATCCATAAACATTTATCTACATCTTGTGTGTGTGAATAAAATATATCAGTAAGAAGGTAAAAAAACCTATAAAGCTTTAGGTGGTTTCTTTGCAACACACCAAGTATTTTTTACTAATATATCCATTTACATAAGGACACCTATGTCAACACAAGTTTCATAAGGCTAACACAAGTGTCTAGGGCACTAGAAATAATATTTTTAGAATCTAAAAATTGAATCATGCTCTAGTTCCCACCTATTTCCACCTATGCATATCTAAGATTTAAATGTGAATTTTTAAATAATCTAATTATTATCTCTTCCTAATTTTTATGTAATTGAATTACTGATTTGAATGTGTTTTATACATTTATCATAACTTAAAATTTAATTCATAATATTCATTTATCTAAGTTTTTAATTAATTGGCCTAATTTATAATAGTTTTATTCATCCTTATGTATATGTTATTATACAATTTAACCCTCATGAAACCTTAAAAAGGTGTTAAACATATCCTTATATATAATATGCTACATTTTAGATTTATTTTCCAATGGCTTAACTCTTATCTATCTACAAATGTATCTTCTCAAAAAAAAATAACAATTACCAAAAGTTATTTTCTCATGTAATCTCTTTGTATCCTTTCTTGAGTTTTAGCTTTATTTTACACTTGACTCTTATATGTTTGTAAATTTAATTTAATAGAAAAAAAATTATCATAAATTTATTATTTGTGTAATCTCCTTGTATATTATTTCTTGAGTTTTAGCTTTATTTTCCACTAGCTTGACTCTTATTTGTCTACAAATGTAGTTTGTCATAAAATCAACTATAAAAAAACTAAGTCATTATGTAATTTCTTTATAGATCCTTTCCAAAATTTTAGCTCTATTGTACACTAGCTTGACCTTTATTTGTTTTCAAATATATTATCTCAAAAAAATAATTATCATTAAGTGATTCCTTGTATACTTACTACTTCTTACTCTAAAACATCGAATACAAAATTTTTAAATCATTATAATCAAATTTTATGTAATATCTATTTCATGATATTTTGGATTTTTGTTTTCGTAAAATATTAAATGATTAGTCATATACATACTTATTTTATTAAATTTTAACTTTATTTTGACTTTTTATTATTGTGTATATGCTAAATTATTTTTTATGAAAAAATAATTTTGAAAAATTGAAATTCTTTTTAATATTAATACTTATTCCTTTTCAAATCTAGAATCATAACATATAATTATAGTTGATATTTATTGCTTTAACTTATAATAGTAATAAAATATATTTAAATTTTCACTCATAACATATAAATTATGGTTGATATTTATTCCTTTAAGATATCTCTTCATATTTTAACATTTGGTATAATATCCCCATCTTCTCTTTCAAAATTAGTATTTATTAATGAGCAACGGCTTATATTCTACACAAGATAATAAGTTTAGTTTATTAATTGATAATATTATTATATACTTGTATATAAGGATAAAAATTTATTATTATAAATAGGTATATTATATTAAAAATAATAACATTATCAATTAAGAATCTAATGTTCCTGTCTTATGTAGAATAGGCATATGCCCATTCTACACAAGCTAAGAATATTGGATTCTTACTTGATAATATTATCATCTTATGTACAATGGGCATGTGTCCATTTTACACATGATAAAAATATTATGAACATTTAAAAATAAGTGCCCATATTATTTCCATTCTACATAGGTTTACTATGTTAATAATATTATCAATTAAGAATATAATATTCATATATTATGTAAAATGGGAATGTGCCCATTCTATATAGGTTAATAATATTGGATTATTAATTGATAATGTTCTTATATTGTATATAATATTAATGTTTCCATTTATCACAAGATAAATATATTATGAAAAATTATCATGACTTGATCATATTATGTCCCATTCTACATAAGTCTAGCATATTAAGAATATTATCAATTAAGAATCCAATGTTCTTATCTTGTGTAGAATAGACATGTACCCATTATATAAAAGATAAGACTATTATATTATTAATTTAAGGTTTTTTTAATATACTATATAGAATAGGAATGTGCCTTTTCTATATAAGATAAAAATATTATGAGCATTAAGCATGAAGTGCTCATATTATGCCTCATTTTACATAGGTGTAGTAAATTAAGAATATTATCAATTAAGAATATAATATTCATATCTTGAGTCCCATTATAAATAATCTAAGACTATTGGATTCTAAAATTATAAAAAAATTATCCTATGTATAATGGGCATGCATTCATTTTACATAAGATAGAAATATTAGGAGCATTAATTAAGAAGTTCTCATATTATGCCCTATTTTACATAGGTCTAGCATATTAAATATATTATCAATTAAGAATTAAATATTTTTATATTGTGTATAATTAGTATGTTCCCAATATACACAAGATAATAATATTATGAGTATTGATCAAGAAGTTATCATATTATGTCCATTATACACATGTCTAGTATATTAATAATATTATAAATTATGAATCAATTATTTATTTATTAATTAGAATGGGCATGTTCCCATTATACACAAGATAATAATATTATGAGAATTAAAAAAAAAAAAAATCTCATAGTATTCCCATTATACATAGGTCTAGTATATTAATAATATTATCAATTAGGAATTGTGTAGGTTTTGATTCTACATATAAAGGAAATGTTATGATCATTGAGTAAGAAGTGCTCATATTATGCCCTATTCTCCATAGGTCTAATATATTTATAATACTATTAATAAATAATCCAATATTCCTATATTTTATATAATGGTCATGTGCCCTTTCTACATAATCCAAGACTATTGTATCACTAATTGATATTATTCTTAATACATTGTGTAGAATGGTAATGTGCCCATTCTACACAAGATAAAAATATTATGAGAATTGAGCAAGAAATTCTCATATTATTCCCATTCTACATAGGTCTAGTATATTAGGAATATTATCAATTACAAATCCAATATTCTTATATTTTTTAGAATGAAAATGTACTCATTCTACATAAAATAATACTTTTTTTTAATTAATTGATAATGTTCTTATCTTATGTGGAATTGTTATGTTTCCATCCTACATAATATAAAAATATTATGAGTATTGAGCAAGAAGTGTTCATATTATGCTTCATGATAAATAGGTCTAGTATATTAAGAATATTATTAATTACTAATCTGATATTTCTATCTTATGTAGAATGAGCATGTGCCCATTCTACACAAGCTAAGACTATTGGATTATTAATTAATAATATTCTTAATATCTTGTGTATAATTTTCATATGCACATTATACATAATATAAAAATATTATGAGAATTAAGTAGTAATTTCTCACATTATGCCTCAATCTACACATTGATAATATTAATAATATTATCAATTATGAATCCAATATTCATATCTTGTGTAGAATTGATATGTGCTCATTCTACATAATATAATAAAAAATATAGGCCTATATTATATATAATGGTCATATTCTTATTTATAATGGGCATGTTCCCATTATACATAAAATATATTATATTTTTTGGATTATTTATAAGAGGCATATATTCTTGCATGCCCATTATAAACAATCAAAGAAACTAATGTCTAAGGAGAAGTAATCAAGTCTAGAATTTTAGAAGCTAGATATAATAGAAATAAAATGTTGATGGAAAATGAAAAATAAAATAATCATTCAATACAAGGCAAAGAGAATAGAGACACAGTTGATAATGTTGAGAATGAATTCTATATAAAATAGGATGAAGATTTTTGGGTGACTTTTACAAAACTATTATGACCTTGGATCTTGAGATTACCTAAAATAACTTAAGGTTATAGATTATCTATTGAAAAACTAATTAATTGGGAAAAATATAAATTATAAAAACTCAAAGAGATAAATGAATTTTGGATGTGAGTGATAGACTACTAGTTTGAAAAAACCTTAGACTTATTTATCATACCTTGGATAATATCAAAGTGGATGAGCTTTGAGACAAATAAAATTGATTTTTTGGAATCTCTAAGAGGAAGATTTATTTAAAATTTTCTAACATGAATCCTCATTTTATTGATTGAAGGTGGATTAATAAGAAGTGGTAAATAGTTCCTGTAGGGGGTACACAACTAGCACATGATGGAAGGTAATAGGGGGATCCAAATAGATATGACTATTAAAAAAATTAAGTTTTAATGGTTTGGAGGTGGTGGGTAAATAAAATATATTGAAATATAATAAATTAAAAAAATAATATAGCAAGGATTAGTGATAAGATAAAGTATAGATAAAAAAGAAAGAGAGAAATAAGAGAAGGGATCTTGGATCAACCACAAGACATTACTATAAATGACATTAAATGAGTGATGGGGTTGATTAATGAATGACACAACATCCAAAAATATGAAAAAATTATTTTCCAAGGTGAAGGATATCATCTACTACCTAAGGGTCATGCAAAATAGATGAGGAATCACAATATCCTCCATTAAATACACAATCACCTAGTATGTAGTAAATGTAGTTTTGTGAAAGGGATGCTTCACTAAATTAGAGGATGTTGTAAATCTAAAAATCATAATATTTTCATTCAATTTGATTTATTTTAAGACACGATATAACCTTCTCAAATTTATACTGGATCAATTCAATTCTAACATGGAGAAAACAAAACACAGTAAGAATGAATTTTTTTATGGCTAACTCCTTATATGATTGGCTCTATAATACACATATACACCTCTTAGGGTAAATAGATAAGTACATTGGGCTAAAGATAAGTCATTAGTTGAATAAATCAAAATAAATATGGATGACCTTAAGGAAAAAACAACAAAATTTAGTTTTTTTATAATAGTGAGATAATTTTAAGAAAATAATTATTTCCAAATCCTAAATTTCATGAGAAGTTGTCTAAAAACACTCAAAACATGTTTTTATTTTATACCACCACTAACTTCATTTACATCAATCCATTTTTTTGGTACCAATTTAGAAACTCCACACTCTCATATGAAGTCTCAAATGAAAAATTTGAGAAAGTGATTTTTGTCATCTGTTCATTTCCAAAAACTTTTGGTAAGTCAAAACTACCTAAATTTAATGCCACCACAGACAAACTACTTGTATAAGCACAAGCCCAACCACAAGGCTTCTTTCAAGTTGAATATAATGAAGAAATAAAGGAATAATTGGTAAGACCATACCTAAATATTGCAAGTCTAGAGATCCATACTACCTCATTATAATTTGAGGTATGACTATACAAAATAAGATAAATGATATCAAAACAAATGAAGGACATCTAATTATCCCCATCAGATAAATGTAACCAATCATAAGGCATAGACAAAAGGGTCATAGGAATTGGTTTTCCATAAGTGAGGGGCAAAAAATTTTAATTCACACATCCAAATTAAAAATAATTAGAGATTCCACCACATAAAATTAAAAAAATAAAAAGGCAAAATATTACACATCAAGACCTTCAAATTTTCAACTATTTCTAAACAATTTTCCATTAACATATCAAATATAAAGGTAGTAGAGGAATAATAAGCACATTATTATCCAAAAAATATTGATGCTCAAATCATAAAAATAAGACACAACATAAGGAGAAGACCCACAAAAATAAAAATAAAAATAAATGGAGATCACATGAACACTAGCTTTAGCCACATATATCATATTATCAAATCACAATGAAAATTAGTCTTGGCTCTTACAAAAAATATAGAAAATATAGGTAGAATAAAAGTATCAAGAAGAACATAAAAATTTAAATAATAATATGAGAAAAAAAGATAAAAAAGAAAGGAAGAATAATAAATGAAGAAATAAGAGAAATTATGACAAGACAAAAAGGGAAAATAAGAAGTTGTAGCCAAATAGAAAACTGAGAAGACATTATCAACCCTAAGGAATAGGAGGAAAAATAAGAAAATAAAAAAATAAAAACTTTAAAAATAAAGGGTGGATAAAGAAATAAGATAAACTTGCTCATAGGCCTTCTATCATGCTCATAGTTTTGTAAACTTGCTTATTTTATCTCTATAATTTTGAGACTTATGCTTATTTTACAGCTTTCAAGACACTTGAATTCCACTCAAACCTCTACGTTGATGTAATTTTCTTGTGCCAAATCAAGTGTTCTATGCCAAACATAGGTCCAAAATCCTAAAGTCATCAAATTTGAAAATGAAACATATCCATATGGTCGTCATAAGTGCTTTAATGGGAGATATTTCATTAAAGGATTTGTATATGTGCATAGTTGATACTCATTCAATCATATCCTAACATAAACCTAACAATTCATAAGGAAACTTATAAAAAACACTTAATTAATCATTTAATTGATTAAATCTTCCCTATTTTATCTTATTTCCATATCAGTCATGGAGACAACACATCTACATGTCTGAAATATTGAAGGAGTAAACCATGAGTCCTTTTTTCCAAGTTACAAGCTAGGTCACTATTTTACTTTATTTACACATATTTCACCCTTGTGTACACACAATCCAACACATTAGGGGAGAACTACATCATCTTAAGGCCCTTTTTAGAGTAGTGTCTATGTAGGCAACACCCACTTATAGAGGTTTCTTTTAGGTTATCTCAACACCACGAGCTTGCTAACCCATTTTTTCCATTGTCACTATCAATATGAATAACTAGAATTTTTATATTTGACAAGGAGTGATATCCCATGATCTAAATCTAAGCACACTAGAGCGAAGGTTACATAGAAACCAAAATATCCCAAGTGGTTGCATCCAAATCCTATAGGCATTTTGTAATGTAAACCTACATCTAAATAAGATATAAGTATCAATGTAACCATCTAAGACTAACACAAGTGTCCAAGGCTATAGAGTAAAAATTTCTTAAATATGATGACTAATTTAGGGAACTGATCTAGTCTATTTCTATCATGTTCCATATCAAATATGAATGCACATAGTTGACTAGCTAAGTACTCTTTTGTCTATTTCATTACTATATCAATCAATAATTTTTCTTACTAATTTTATCATATCATGATTTAAATTCAAATTATTATTTATTTGAGTTTGAAATTAATTATCCTACTATAGATCTATTTATCACCATCATGTTTATTCATTTATATATTCTTAACCCTATACTATATTGACCCATCTCAATTTGGGGTTAAAAATTTTATGAACCCTTACCTCTAAATCATCCTCTACAAACCTAACATGATTTAGGTATTCCAACCTATTTGGGTTTTATCTTGGTGTGATTTATTTTCAAACCTAAAATTTTAACCTAGGGTTTTTCCCTCCTTTTGTTAGAAGGAATTCATGTGCATACGCTTGCAAGATTATTTTCCCTTGATTGGTGCATTTATTCCTCTAAATGGATCCATTTTAAAATTTCTCAACATTTTTTCATAATACGGTTGATATAAATGAAAACCTCTTTTTATTTCTTAAAATATTGTATAGATTTTTTAATATTACATTTTATTATTTTTAGTAAATATAGATCTATAGGCTGTACACTATAGTTTTATTTCCCTATTTTTATGGGTCTATCTCATTTCTTGGTTTTTCAAAAAATTATATCTTATATTTTAAAAATAATTCGCTAATATTCTAAAATTTCTATATCCTTATTGTATCTTGTTGGAATGTTAGCATTCATATGTCTCTTATTTATTATTCTCATATTAATTTTTAGAATAATTAAAATGGATAAAAAGTAACATATTCTCCCTCATAACCTTAAGAAATGTGATAGCTACCATCCTTATAACTAGGTCCATGTTATCACTCATTCAAGGGGTAAGATAGATGGTATATGTATGTTTGTTTAATCTGAAACATCTAAGGTTTGTGATTATTAATCCCTAAAAGATCAAATGATCCTTATGATTAGGTTAATAGAAGAGTTACAAAATTAAAATTAATACTTAAGTTCAAATATCACATTATTGGAAAATTAAATTCCATATGCCCAAAATACAAATTAGGTTAGTGTTAATCATGTATTTGCATCTTCATCTATCAATGTTGTACCCAAAAAGGTTTCACATCCAAATCAAAAGATAAAATATAATACATATAAAACAAGTGATTCAAAAAGTGACCAAAAGGATACCAATATTCCAAGTGAAATCCTATTGGAGATGCTTAAAAGCAAAATGATCCAATTACCACCTCCACATCCTATAAAGAGATCCAATTACTATTGTGCATATCATATAATACATGGACACCATATAAATTATCTTTTTTTATTGAATAAAAAATACAAAGTCTCAAAGATAGTGGTGGTCCTATAATTGATACATCACTCAATAAAACCACTCACATTACGAGTACTTCTCCTAAAAAATAAGTGCCAAAATAAAAAATATGGTTACCAAAAGACAATTCAAAGCTAGAGGAGGGTCAAAAGAATAAATAAATAGATAAAATACATTGATAAAGGCTCCAAACATTCCAAATAATACATAATTACCAAATGAACCAATGATATTCAAACCACTAAAAACTACACTATGTGAAATTCTTTTGTTGATCAATATTGAATAATAAAAGGGTACAATTCCAAATGATTATGATAGTGGTGATGCAATTCCTAATTCCATTATGGTATATGAACAATGGAGAAAACTTTATTTTTATCCACTTGATACCTTACCACATGATCTATTTATACCTATAGGACATGGTACATATTAGTTGAATCCATCTCTATCAATTACAAAACCAAATACAAATAAAGGCAAGGTAAATCATATAGCTCAGGATGTTCATATGAAGTGAAAACGTATACACATAATATCATACCAAAAATACATAATAAAAGTATGGGGAAGTTCCTTATTTGTATTCAAATTCTTAAAATGTTATATCACAAGTTTAGGAACAACCTAAGAAGTTACATCTTTCTTATATTGATAACAAAGAAGATTGGTATGATCATAATACCATAGAGGATTAATAAGATCCTAATGATATTGATTATTCAACATATAAATATGATATAATGATACATACCCATCATATAAACATATATTTGATTAGTGAATTATCTATTGGTAGCACTTTTCTTTGTACATGTCTTCTTTGTAAAACACTTTCAAATATTCCAAAAATATTTTTTTTTAAATAGAAATTCAAAAAACCAAAAAAATATAGCTTTTACATGTTCTATTATCTCTTCAGCATCTATGTTGTTTTGTTAGTTCCATATTGGTGTATATCGTATCATCTATTTATATATACATGTGTTTCACACATTATTTGAGGGTGATACATGTATACACATATACATGATATATTCCTATAAAGATGTTGGGCCTTCCTTCTACTCATGTCATATAAACATTGGGGACATCCGATTCTTTAATATTTATATACACATAGGCTATATGATTCTATGAGTACTTTCCATTATCATGTTTGATCTTATGTACTTAACACATTCCTTTATCCATGGTTATATATTTCAAAGTGTACTTGATATGTTATTTTATTGAATTTTTTTGATAACACATATATCTAGGGGCTAGTATTCTATGTTTATGTTGGTTACTTACATGTTTACTGTGTGTACTTCTTTGAGTGTCTTGTCTTTCTTGTTGAGAATTTAAACACGATCCATTATATGTGGCCCCCATGCCTTTGTTTACTTCAAAATTTTCATATGTCATTACTTGTTTTATGTACATTTAAATATGCCATTCCTTTCTTTATGGACATTTGATTAAGTCATGTCTCTTCGATTGTGTGGCATTTTAGCATGCCCCTTGTTTAAGGTCTCTTATGACCATTGTATTTTGATTTGATTTTGATTGATATTGTGTGTGTGTGTGTGCTTAATTAATTTTTAATCTTGTATTATTACTATCTAAATCTTTCCATGATTTATATCATGTATCTTAGGTCTTGATGTGATCACATTTTGTGAACTTCAATTATATATCTACCTAGACATGTTTATCCTATATGATGCATGGTTCATATATCGATTATAAAATTATCTTATCATTTTCAATTAAGGTAACTAATATTTTATACTTACCCTCATCTCAAAATGGGTGTAATATTAGTGGGGGCATGTTATAGAGACATGGCTTCCACATTTTTCATAGTCTACAGATTCATATATGTAGCAAGGGGCATGTTATGGAAACATGTTATCCTCATTTATCATAGTTCATAGATGCGGATATGTAAAGAGGTCATGTTATGAATACATGTTATCAACACTTATACCAGATCTTAGTTTTATATTTTAGTGGGGTGTGTTTTTTAAACATGTTATCCACATTTACACAGTGGTAAATTGGTCAAATTGCACAATTATCTAATTCATATACACATTTATGGAAAACTTATATACAATGGTACTAATGTTATACCCAAGTTTCAACATGAAACATATATAAGGTGAATATTCTATGAAAATAGTACTTAAATTTTAAAATCAAAATTAGATTTAGATTTCAAATACTTCTATGGACTTTAGCTCACTAGGTTGGATTGTTGTGGATTGTTATTGAGCTCATATATTGTAGTAGTTGGTTCACTTTTTGGTATGGTGGAGGTGATTAAGTCACTCAATATTTCCAATTTTATAGTTTGGTATTTATTAAATCGTCTAACCTCACAATATTTATAGTGTGAGTTGACTTGGATCAACTAATGCTCATCAAGCTATAAGTATGATTGGGTTACATAGTTGAACTAATCTCAAATACCAGATGGTAACTCAATTTTTATCTAATGTTGGGAGCAAGTTTGTAATTTAAAATATATATGCACTTATATATTTACATTATCTCAATTTAAATGGTTCATAATGATACATCTTTTTCAAATCAAATTTCCAAAAGGCATGGTGGTTGCATCAATACACATGTATTTCCTAAACCTTTCTCTTTCTATTTAAATCATTTCAATGCTTCAAATTCAATATTATATGAATTTATTATATACTATAGCATGATCTTATTTTTAATTCAATCACAAAAAAATCAATCGAGTGGGACTTTCACAAAGGCAAGGTGTGTTATACACACCCAAGTACACATTTCTTCTCATTTAAACTAGCAATTTCATTACTAGATTAAATGGGGGAAATGTACCCATTAAATATAAATTATATAGAACATTAGTATTTTAAACTTTTAAAATACATATTATGGATGTAAATTTAGCTCATGTACCTTATTGTTATCAAAAGGCTCGCATACACTATCTATCTATGACAAATTTCTTATCTCTTAGTTCACCTAGTGTTATTTTGATGACCTAAGACTGATATCATGCTTATTGTTGTATAAATACTTATCTTTTATCTCTTATTTTGGTGGGACCTAATCTTATTTTCCAATTTTCTATAAACTTGTGTCCCAATCAAACACCTATGTTGATGTAAGTGTCATGTGCCAACACAAGTGTCTAGTGCACTAAAGTCATAAAATTTTCAAATGAAATGTATCCCTATGTTTAGAATAAATTATTTAATGTGATATATTTCCATAAATAATTGGTATATAATCATTATCAATCCTCATTCATTCCTAACCTAACACATACCTAACAACTCACAAGGTAGCTTATTAAAAGCACTTAATCAAGCATTCAAGTGAGAAAATCTTCCCTATTTTCTCTTATTTACATATTAGTCATAGGTACAACACACATATAGGTTTTAATTATTTAAATATCAACCCATTATTCCTAATTTCCAATTTATACCCTTATGCGCACACATGCCAACACGTTAGGGGAGAACTACATTAATCTAAGGCCCTCTTCAGAGTAGTGGATTTATAGGTAGCATCCAATGATAGAGGGATATTTGGGGTTTAATTAACATTGTGGGCCCATAAACATAGTTTTACCATAGTCACTATGAAGATGAAGAACTAATTTGGCAAGGAGAGACAGCCTATGATCCAAATCTGATCACACAAGAGTGATTGTGGCAAAGAAGCTATAATATTTTAGGTGATTACATATAAATCCATAAGGTATTTCATAATAGACACTTATGTCCAATTCATACAAAATCATCAACATAATTTTCTAAGGTCAAAACAAGTGTTTTAGGCTATAGGGTGCAAATTTTCATAATCTGACAATTGATCCATGGCACTGTTCTAGTCTATTTCGAACCTATTCCATATCATATCTAAATGTGCACAAATTATCAACTAAGTAATTTATTTCCATTTCATTTCTATATCAATAAATAATTATACTTACTATTTTTATCATATCTTAGTATTTAAATCCAAATTATTATTTACCGAAGTTTATAATTAATTGGCTTGTTATAAATCTATTTATCATCCTTGTGCTTATTCATTTATATATTCTTAACCCTATACTATATTGACACATATCAATTTAGGGTTAAACAATAATATACCAATCCCAAAAATATTTTTAAAATGTCATTGTTAAATAAATTTAATTTCATCAACTGGTCATTATATTTTAACACTCTCCTAATTTCATTAATAAATTTAAGGCCATCAAAAGTAATGTTATACCCAGTTATCCACCACTCTTCCATATTTTATCCATTAAAAAAAGGGTGTAGTAAAATATCATTCATTATAACCATGCAATATTTGCAATAATGGTTTTGACTAAATGACCCACCCATCCATCACATTAAAAAAAGGGTGCCAAAATTTTATGGTCAATCATGCCTATCTTGAGGTTTTTTAATGACTAATATCTAATAAATTTTTTACATAAATTTTTTTTATGACTAAGATGGATTTTTAGTCTATTATAGGTCCACCAATATGATATGTTTTAAATTGGATAATCAAAATTATAGAGGAGTTGAAGGAAAAAAAGAGTTGTGAATACTCAATCTTGTAAATATTTTTATTGATAATGGTGATTAAAATTGCTTCAAGACTATTTGAATTTTTATGTTATTACATATCCCTTTTGGAAAATTATGAGTGTCACATGAAAAAACATTAGATTATCATGAAAATTTTGACACTGTAATCAATCAGTACATCCATATGCATCTTATGATTTTAATATATGAAATGTTGAGAGACATGTGGCATCATCTCATAGAATTTTGTTGTCAAAAATGCTACTTTCATCCTTTACCCATTTTAAACATTACAAACATGTGGATGTGTGAAATTATGACATGTGGAATCATCACACAAAATCACATTGTTGTATAATTTTGTTCTCATTTTTAACCTTTTCAAAAAATTTGAACATGCATAAGTGTGAAATCAATACATGTGGCATCTTTGTGCCAAGTCATGTTGTCATAAAATTTTATTATTCATAGATTTGAACTAAAATGTTTGAATCTTCAAGATTAATACATGGATAAATATTATACAACATGACTTTGAAACACTTCAAAACTAGGTACAAGTAACCATAGCTCAATTAAAGTAGGTGTGAAAACCAAAATTTATACATACCATTCCACTTGGACTCCAAACACTGACCCTTAAATTTTATCTTTCTTTCAACCACTAGTTCTTACGTATATTCAAACTTATTTTTTATTAAAAAACTAATTATTTTATAATAAATTTATTTTCCCTTTAAGAATAGTACATTTTTTCTCTTGATTTTTATTTTAATAAATTTATTTTCCTTTTACTTTAATAATAACAACTATTATTTATAATAGTATTACTCATAACATATAACTTACAATTAATATTTATTACTTTAAGTTATGTATTGATATTTTAACATTTGAATTAATATCCCCATATCCTCTTTCAAAAACTAGTAGTTATTAATGATAAAATGCCTATAATCTACACAAGATAAGAATCTTGGATTCTTAATTGATAAAATTATTATGGCCCTATGTAGAATGGGCACACACATAGTATACATAGGTCTAGTATATTAATAATATTGCCAATTAAGAATTTAATATTCCTATCTTGTTTATAATGGACCATTGTTGAAATATAGTCTTGTATATCCTAATATGTAATATATGTAATATGGCAATCTTGTCATTTTTTCATGGTACATCTATGTTCCTATAGTCAATTAGAATGAGACACACCTCGGTAAGAGGAGAGGTGTTATTTTTTATCCTTCTACTCTTATAATTATGTGGTCAAGGTAAAACCAATAATAACCATATTCTTGTAGAGACCTCCTCATTTCCTTGGATAGCCTTGTCATAGGCTTCATATTAATAGCTTGATACATAGGCAGGTAAAATTCATTAGCTATATTTTGTATATAACACCTAAAACATATGAATATGAATAATTTCAAAGTCTTCTCAAATCCTTTTTATGTTTATTTTCCATGAAGGTGACCTTGGTAAGATCATTGTAGCACAAAAAATAAAAAGCAAGTAATAAATCACACTCCCATTTATCGAGGTGGAAAACATCATCATCAAGGTAATCCTTTACCAATTTCACCTTCTTGTAAATGGTTATGTAATGAGGTAATTCCCCATGCATGTTTTAAAATAAAAATTAATCCCTTATATTCATGGTTTGTTTCAATTGAGAATAAATAAAGATCTTGAGTTTGAGTCGAAACCATCATTAAAATAACTTTATAGACTTAGTTTTTGAATCTGCACTAGTGTTAAGGAATAGAGAACTTTGGATATTCAATTATCATCACTATTTTGTTTTAAAATGGCTTTAAAATTAATTTGACACCATATAAGTCATATCATGAGGCACCAATACAAGGTTAGTAATGGCCAATTCATGGGAATTAATTACTTCCTAGTGGTTTGTGACTACAAACTTTTCATTTGAATTTAATTTTGTGACATGTGGATT
Organism: Torreya grandis; assembly: GCA_037957365.1. Lineage (NCBI taxonomy): Eukaryota > Viridiplantae > Streptophyta > Pinopsida > Cupressales > Taxaceae > Torreya > Torreya grandis. The sequence continues at coordinate 1,684,267 of JARHVA010001675.1, forward strand.
CGCAGTAGCTTTCCTTGATAGGTGTAGATTTACTACAAATTATTAGAAGCTAATTCAACCCTTTTAATGTTTTTCACATTTTTTAGTGCTCAATAGATATCTGTTTATAGTGTTATTTTTATTTTTTATAAGTCATGAGTGCTTTGTGGAAGTATATGGAATTGTCATGTGGTCACAAACCTTTATAACCAATTATGGTATAATTAAGACATGTGGAGGTGTGAGGTGAATATGTGTGGTAATGTTTTCTCAAAAAAAATTATGATAATGTGAAATTATTTATTAGTTACCATGGCTTGATGTGAGTTGATGTGAACACCAAATTTTAGACTTACCATGAATGTAGGCACAAAATGTTGCATAATATGGATAGATTCATTGTAAGAGGACCCAAATAAGACAAGCATAGATGTGAATTCCCCTAAAAGTATGGAAAATTTTAGACATGTGGACCTATCAAACACATAAAATAAACAAGTTAGCCATCTTCACTTTTTCAAAATATAAGGTCAATTTAACAAAAAATTAAAGTTTTTAGCCACTTTGACCTTTTAAACTTCTATTAACATGACATAAAATATAAAATAAAGATTCATAATCTATTCTCAATTAATAAAATTAAGAATTTATTAAAAGCCATGTTTTATGTTTTAAGCAAATAAGTGGGTCTTCATTTTAATTTTTAAATTAGGGGTGTGTTGGCCATAATATTTTTGCTCCCCAAAAGAATTATCTTTTGGGGTGCCAATCGTAGGAGAAAAAACAAATAGTTTTTTAAATTATAGATTGTAGAGTTTAGTAATTTATTTTTTATTAAAAAAATTTAGAAAAATGGTGTTCCTTATATGAAAAAATGAAATTTTATAATATTTTTTATAAAAGAACTTATTTTTTATGACTATATTAATAGGATACCGATCATTTTTTTGTGTACAAATAAATTTATAAGATATATAATTAGATTATATTTGTGTTATATTTATTTATTTTTTCATGTTTCATCTTTTGTGATATAATTTTTCTATTTATTTTTTGTAATTTTATATTTCTTATTTACAAATTTGAAAATTTGTGATTCTTTTATAAAATTTTGAGTGTTATTTGAAATTTTTAATAAAAACAACTGTGTAGTTTATTTTTTATGCAATTAAGTCAAATTATTATTTATATCTAAGGATTCAAATTAATCTTTATAAAAACATCCTCTAATATAATTTAGAAAATCTCTTTCTAAAAATGTCTTTAGATTAATAAAATTTAGAGAATATATATATATATATATATATATATATATATATATATATATATATATATATAATTTTCTATGATTAATGGAAACATCCATGATTTCCAATAAAATATTCAACTATTATTTGTAGGTAAATTTCATTAGTTTAGTAGTCAATTATTTTATGTAGGTTTGTGTTATGTTTTTTGATGACACTTATATCCATTGAGGTTTTTGGCACAAGTTGATCTTGAATTCCCATTAATTATTCAATAGATTGCAAATGTTTATAAGTTGAAATTGAGTGGGTGCCCACCCAATTTACCAATAAATATGTTGTCACACAATTTTTATAAGTGTTTCAAACTTGTTTTTAGTTAATGGTAATTAAAATGATAATTCCCCATTATTATCATGATACATTGATATTAGTGACACATCTAATGACATTATATATTTTCACATATCACCTTGCTCAAAATTTCTTCTTATTTTTATATACATATTTATTCTAGAAACACATATAGATCCTTATAGGAGACTTAAATTACATTTAATAATTATTATACATTTTTATTTCATATTTTTTAATCTAAAAATTTTTTACATATTTGCTTTCATATCACATCTATTTTTTATACTATAGTATTTATGCCTCTCGTATTTGGAAAGAATGATTAGTACTTGTTTTAAAAATGCACCAAAATTGTAGATGTCAGAGTGTATCCAAGAAGGAGGGGACTATATTGAAATATGTGGTAATATGATTTATTTTTTTTATTGTTAACATAGTATTCAATGGAAACATACAATTACCTTATGTATTTGATGAATTTAAAACATTAAAATATGTCAAGAATAAAGGATACTAGGTTCCATGGGAAGAGAGTGAATTGTCAAAGAATTTAGATTCATCCATTCCCACTTTTCATACTGATTACATTTTTAATGACTCAGAGTAATATAGTGTTATGGAAGAGAGATATTTTAGTGATGATATTGAAAGAACCATTAATTATACAAGACCTAAAGATAGAATTGATTTTGTCATAGACAGTGTTGTTCTCAAATACAAATTTTATAGCTGAGATGATGACATAGCCTAAGTTTTTTTAAATCATGTTATAATATCATAAAATTCATGAAGAGAGATTAGGAACCTTGATGTTTGGTTTAAGTACTAAAAATTTGGTATATTTATGTTCTTATTGCTCAAACTTACTAAAACCCAATAAATTAATATATTGGACAATAAAATATTTTATTTTTTGTGAAACAAGAATTGCTCTTATGGTTAATAATTGGAGTGATCAATTGGATGGTATGTACCTTGTACATAATAGTGAATAAAATTTGAAGTTCAAAGGAGTTGCTTCCAAATGGATCTATTTATTCTCACTTGTGTTAAAATATGTTATAAAGGGAATAATTACACATGTACTTGAAGGACACATAGCATAATTTAAAGGATTTGATGCCAATACATTTTGTGAGAATATTGATAAATCATTTATCCCTCATTGAAAATATGATCCCTATCTAAAGGATCTCTTATACAATGGCATGTTATGTAATTCACTAACATAAATAGTTTTGTTACAGATGTTAGATTCAAACAAGTCCTAGATGAGTTTGAGGTCAACATGTGGGATACATCATAATATAAACAAACCTAATTAGTATTATTTAACCCTAAATTAGATGTGGATATTTCTATAGGTAGATAGGGTTAAGAATATAGATATGAATAAGCAAAAGGGTGATAAATAAATCTATAGTTGACCAATTAAATGTAAAACTTAGATAGAATGTATACTAAATTTATTATGTTGAAATATACTAAATATAAAAAGTACAGTTATGTTATATATTTCAATGATAATTTAAAAATGTACTTAGCTAGTTTTGATGCTAATACAGATCTATATTTGGAACATGTAGGAAGTATACTGGGAGAATATTCTAGAATAATCAGAAAATTATGGATTAAGTGCCTTTGTATTTGTGGATACTTACATTAACTTGGGATGGTTTCATCGATGCTACTATCTATATCAAATGTAAGTGTCTAATATAAAATAAATATTAAAATAAGATGAGACCACATAGATGCATTTAGGTTTGTCATCACCTTCACTTTAGTGTATTCATATTTATGTCATGGATTATCACTCCTTGTCAAATGATCAAACCCTAGTTATTCATCTTTATGGTGATTGTGGGAATAATGGGTTATTGGGCTCATGATGTAAATCTTCCCTAAATATCCCTCTATCAATAATCATTGCCTACATATCCAATACTCCAAAAAGTCCCCCTTATGTGTTGTCTTATGTGTGAATCATGCAATGTGTGATAACCAAGTACAACATGGCATAGATTGTAACTTAGAAACTATATTTCTTAGATTGTTCCTTCATTAATTCATAACTATAGATGTGATGTCCATATGACTGATATAGAAATAGGAAAAAATAGGGAAGCCTCTTACTAAATTTAATGTTCTTTGAATGCTCTTTGGTATGAATCTATGTCTATGTTAGGTTAGGAATGAATGAGGGTTGATATTATATTTATACCAATCCTCTTGGATAATATGTCACATCAAATCACATAAACCAACCATTAGGATATGTTTCATTTTTAAATTAGATGACTTTAGGGAATTGGACAATTGTGTTAGAACAAGACACCTACATTGACGTAGGTGTCTACCCAAGACATGAGTGTTTAGGGAGCAAGAAAATAGGTATAGGATCAGAACTTGAATATGCATAAAATAAGTAGGTTTTAAGAATTTTATGTAAGATATAAGGCATAGGTCATAAATATAAGATTGGTCTAACTAAGATATAGGCCAAGGGGAACAATAAAGAGCAAATATGATACTTTCATATGTAGGAAAGGTCTAGAATTGAGAATAATATACAAGGTTTGAATTTGCCAAGTATATAAGATTGAGATGATATATAATTTATAAATATAATCTAAATTTTTCCCCCATTTAATCTATTAATTAAATTGATATTTTAAATGGAAAGGAATGTATACATGGGTGTTTATAACACACCTTGTCTTTATTTAAATTTAACTTGAGTGCTTTGATAGCGACTGACCTATAACCAAGAACATGTTGCAATATATAACCAGTGAATATAATCTAAAATTGAAAACATTGAAATGATTGAAATTTAAAGAAAGCAAGGTTTAGGAGTATACATTTGTATTGATGCAATCATCTTTCCTTATGTCAACTTCATTTGAAATATGTATCATCATGAATGATTAAAATTGTGATTAAGAAAAGTATAAATCTAGAAAGTGCATATATATAAAGAGAGAGAGATATATAAGAGGGACATAACCCCAACCTTGGAGAAATAGTGTATTACCACCTAGAAGTTAAGGCTAGCTCAATAGTGTAACCCAATCATACTCATAACCTCTTTAGTTTGAGTGACCAAGTCAACTCACACTATCAAACTAGTGAAGTTGGATTATACATTAAAGTCTAACCTAAAAAATTCAAAATATTAAGTGATTTAATCACCTCAACCATACTAAAAAGTGAACTAACTACTATAGTAGATTATCTCAATATAGTCCATTAAAGTCTAACCTCATGGGTGGTGATAATCCTTAGAAGTGTCTGGAATCTGAAACTAATTTGATTTTGAAATATTATGCAAACATTGGATAAATATGCACCTTAAACATGTCTCATGTTGAAACTATATATAAAAATGGTACCAATATATATAATTCTACCATAAATATGTATCTGAATCATATAACTATGCAATTTGGCCAATTTAAAACTTTTTGAGTTTGGAGAACATGCTTTCAAAGCATGCACCCACTATAATCTAAAACTTAAAATTGATATAAGTGCTAATGTGGAGGACATGTTTCCAAAAAATGCCCCCACTATAATCTAGAGATGTTAAATACTAAGTAAGTGTGGAGAACATGTTTTTAAAACATGTTGCCACTAAATATGAGACTATGAACATGTGTAATCCATGTCTATATGGCATGCCCCCATTGAATCTAAAATGGTGAATGTGTGGAAGGCATGCCTCTATGACATTCCCCCACTAATATTCCCCCCTTTGAGGTGAGGGAAAATAAAAATTGGTAGTTACCTCACTTAGAAGGGCTAAGATAATCATACAACTATGAATGAACCATGTAGCATATAGGATAATGTGTCTAGGTAAATGTATCATTGAGGCACATAGAGTGTGATCACATCAAGGTCTAAGATGCATGATAAAGATCATGACAATGTCTAGATAGTAATAGTAAAATATCAAGAAGTAATCAAACACACATGCAAGGGAACTCAAAATTAAATCAAAAAATAAAGGTCCATTGAGATCATAAATAAAAGGCATGTTTAAATATTTCATAATCAAATAGATAAGACTTAGTCAAATGTCCATGAAAATAAGAATGGCATATTCATATTTCCATACAATAATTAATGACATATTCAGATGCTTAACAAACAAGAGAATAATGATTTATTATTTATGGGAAATTAGATATTTAATTCCTTAATAATAAATGGGTCTGAGTAGATAAAATTAGTAAATAATATGCAATAAATAAGCTACTAATTTGTGAAATTTAATTGTATTTAGGGATTTTTTAAAAATAGTAGTGAGAGAGAGAACATTAAACTTATCTAATTTTATGTTGTTTTGATTGAGATAGGGTCTAGAAATCTGTGTGCAGGCTTGGGAAACTATCACAAATAGGAATATGGATTTTGTTTCTTGATTGGATAAGAGCACTAAAAGTGTAACACCCTAACATCTAGTGTTGTAGTTGTAGCTTAGAGTTATTGTCTTAGTGATCTAAGATTTTTGGGTTTTGTGCATTAGGTTTGTGTGAGCCTACCTATGTAATTTCAAATCTTGAAAGTCCATGGAGATCATTGTGTACCTAATTTAGTCTTCAATACCCTAGGTCCTCTTTATGCTTGAACTTGAATGTAAAATTTGGAGAAAAGAGAGGAGGGGTTAGTGTGTAAGGGATATGTTGGACATGCTTCACACCCTATGTGTGGGCACGCTACCCACATATCAATACTCCAAGTATGGATCAAGCTATATGTAGTTCTCTTATTAAAGTGCTTAGTACGATAGTGTGATGAAAATTCAAGTAAATGCAAAACTAGGTGTACTTGGAATGACTAGGGATTGGTGTAAAGGTTTGAATAAGCTTGAAATACTATCAGATGGTTATATATAGAGAATAGGGAAAGCGCTTGAGTGGTTTTGCTTATAATCTTGCTTTTCTCTTGTAAATGAGTATCAACCCTTCTAAATGGACTTTGAATGGCATTTTATAAGGGATTTAATGATCATGGGTTAAATGAATACATGTTAGGTAGACATAAATTAATATAAGGATTTAGAAGAATATGACTGTTAGAAGCCAAAATGCACTTGGACAATAGTGCCAAAAATAAGACACCCTAGATTTTAACCCTGTACTCTAAGTTTGAGCATTATTGTCCATGGCTGATGGGACCTAAGGGGATAGATTAAGCATGGAAAGATTAATCTGAGTTTGTGAGGGTTTAGTCTGGGAGGTTATAAATGATTTGGAATTATTGAAAACATGCATATAAGGGTCATAAGAGCAAGCAAGATGGATCTATGGATTAGGTATCATTATCCACACTCAAGTTACAAAATTTTACATTTTATATGACTACATTTGCCCCCCCTTTATTCTAGTGATGCATCAAAGTGAAATATGAGGATAAAGTAAAAATAGAAAGTGTACTTTAACTTACCTGTAAAGGTGAAGCTCATGAAGTTGTGTGATTTTGAATGTGCATAGAGAGAGTACAGTGTGAAGTGTGAATCTAAAATGAAAAAACATATAGTAGACATGTCCTTACTAGATATGTTATATCTAAAATAAGAATGTATAAAAACTAGGTAAGAGAGAGAGGAAGATAAATGAATGTATACACCTCATCAGGTATGTGAACCAATACAAAACTTATTGTGATGTTGGATTGTGTTGGCTATGTGTTGTACCAAAATTAATATCATGAATGGAGCTGATTACTCAATTCCCTAGAAGTAGATCAAGAATTCAAAGGTAGGCCCTTTAGCTCCATCATCACCTACTAAATGAAGATAATGAATCATGCATATGTCAATTGATATTTGGACTATATGTCCAATCCCTCTGAATAGGTGACTCAAGAATACAAAGGCTAGCTAGTCCTTTGCCTTCATCATTGCCCCATGAATTGAACTATGAAGTAATATTGGTATGGAATATATGTCATATGAGATGGATCCTAAATATAATGAATTTACTATGATCTAATAATGTTGGCATGGATAGTTGAATGTATGTTAAAAACTAGGCCACTCTTGGCCATTTTGAAATATGGAGATTAGGCTTGTATGAAAACCATTCCAAAACTAGTGCAATAGGCTTATGTGGAAGCCAACTTAGGTACTTGGGAAGTTAAGCTTGTATGAAATAACAAATTTGAAAAGGGATTCCAACCACCTACAGATGGATTAAGGCACACAACTACTGATAAATTCTTAGAAAATAAACTAAACTCATAAAAAGGGGAGGATCAATGTGTCATGCACATTGCCCCCAATAATTAGTGTCTGGGACATGGATTTTTATCTATAAGTTATATCAATTACCTAATCTAAAATTAAAGGTGAGATCCATCATGCCACACATGATGCCCCCTATATCTAGATTATTTGAGCAAAAATTGTACTGAAACACGTTGAATCTGGGCTTTATTGAGCTAACAAACCTATGACTAAACTCACTTTTTTATTTATTTTTGGAAAAAATAATTTTTCTACTATCTAAATAGGAACAAAAAAAATAGGACACCTTATTGTCTGGAACTATAGTCTAACTTTAGTGATGTTGTCCAGGGCCAAATCTGGTAACTATTCTAGATTCTCTATTGTCTACCTAGTCTATTTTGCCTAGGTTGATGTCTGGATTTTTTTTAAGTATTCTAAAAACTACTTTTTTGACCATTAGGAGATCTGATATTTGTAAAAAAACCCTTATTTTTTTCCCCCTCTTTTGAGGGTAGGAGTAAATATTTTGAAATGACTTCCCTCAAAAAAATATCCATACAAGAGTGTTATGTTGCATAGATATATGATATAGCAATGTTAATTGACAAGATATCTTGAGATATATCAAGGTTTGTATTGAGAGATTTTTAGATCAATAAGGGTATACCTAGATAGATATAACAATGTAATAACATGTGCAAAGTATTAAACTAGAATCAAAAGTGTTAGTTGTTAGTTATTACTTGTTAGTTGTTAGAAAGGAGGAATGGAGCATGATGTCCATCATGGCATCCAAGAAAGAAAATAAATGTATGATATGGATCATGGCATTAAAAATAGGAAAAGTAATCAAAAAATAAGCATACAAATCAAGAAGCAAGAAGCATACAAGAGTGGCCAAGGGGCCAAGCAATTAAGGGACATGGGCACATGTCACTCAAACTAGAAAGCAAGCATACAAGACATTTTAAAATGCCACATACACATACAATTGAAATAAACAAAGTTGGCACAAGGGCCACAAGCAAATGGAAGAGTATAAACAAAGGATATTTTCAAATGTCCTAAGGCACACACATGAATAGAAGCAAAGAACATTGGTAAATGTCCTAAAACATATACAATTCATGGAACAAGAACTAAGAAAATGCAAACACATAAAACTATGCTAAGTGAGAAAGGAAAACATGTATATACTAGAAGTGCAATCACATCTAACTAATCAAAGCAAGAATTAAAAATATACTAGACATGTTACTATAAGACTAGGTATATACTAGGAAATACACAAGTGCAAGATACTAGTGAGTGTCGATATGGTAATCTATGTAAGCTTAGTAAGTAATGTATGTCAAAATGATAACTAGAGTGTGTGGTGTAGGAATGACATAACCTGGATGGTGTAGTCATGTAGAAGATGCCCCCACTGGGTATGTATATTGATGTGTGTCTCAAATGTAGAAGTAGGATGCCCCCTCAATGGGTAGAGTGAGTCAATCAAGGATATAGGTGTCACTAAACACAATCAAAGAAGATCAAGTGAGGCATGGTAATGTAGATAAATTAACAAATAATAGCATAGAATAGAAAATGTAAGTCTAGAATAATAGTATCAATGTAAATCATGGATGATGCATACAATTTAAATGTTTTTATGTTTTGGATATATTTGAATGTTTTTGGTATTTTTTATATTTTATAGTATTTTTTTATTTTGAAATAAGATATGTGTAATTAAGCTTTGAATAAAAATTATGTATACTGTAGTATGTAAAATGTCATGCTAGACATGGAATCTGCATAGATGCATAATATTCATTGGGTTTTTGAGTTTCATTCCTTAAAGTGAGGCTAGAATATACAATTTAGGGATAATATTTTCAATAATAATATATGGACTTAGCCAATTTTATTTGAATTTTCCTTTGATTTATTCTTTATAATTGACATTGTGAAGGTTTTCATTGAGAACAAGATCATTAACTTCAAATTCTATGGTATGAAATCTTTTGTTATAGGATCATTGTATATGTTGTTGGTAGATTTTAAGGTGTTATATAGCTTTAATTCATGTATGGTCTAACTATTCAAGCTGGTGTAGATGTTTTTCATGATATTGGTCATCAATGAGAATACCTTTAAGGGAGACATAGAGAGATGGGATTTTTAATTCCAATGGTAAAAATACTTATGTGCCATAAATTAATGAATAAGGAGTAGCTCTTATAGGCATATATATATTTGTGTGATAGGCCCATAATGCTAAAACTAGTTCATTGTGCCAATAATCTCCAAATTTTGTCACTATTTAACTCAAAATGATGTTGATAGTTTTATTAGTAGCTTCTACTTGATCATTCCCTTGTGGTTAATTTGAAGTAGAGAATGTGTGATTAATTTTTTATATGGTACAAAAAAAATTGACATTTTTTTTCTTAAATGATGTTTCATTATCATAAATGATAGTTGTCGATAGGCTAAAGCATGAAATAATATGAGTCTTGATAAAATTGAAAATGTCTTCACCTATGGTAGATTGAAGTGTAAATACTTCCACCCATTTGGTAAAGTATTCTATATCTATGATTATGAACTTATGTCCATCAGTGGATTCAAAGTTAATTTTTCCAATGAGATCAAATCCCCATAACATGAACGGCCATGGTACTAAAAGTGAGACACCCTAAGTTTTGATATTGTAGTCCAATCTCGATGTTGTTGTCCTAGTGATCTAAGCTTTCTAATTTTTGTGTACCAGGTTGGTGTGACCCTACCTATGAAATATTTAATCTTGAAAGTCCATGGAGATTAATGTGTACCTAATTTAGTATTCAATACCCTAGTTCCTCTTTGTGCTTAAACTTGAATGTAAAATTTAGAGAAAGGAGAGGAGGGGTTAGTGTTTAAAGGATATGTTGGACACACTTCACACCTCATGTGTGGGCACACTGCCTACATACTAATACTTTGAGGAGGGATCAAGATATATGTAGTTCTCCCATTGAAGTGCTTGTTGTAATAGTATGATGAAAATGAAAGTAAATACAAAACTAGGTGTACTTGGAATGACTAGGGACTAGTGTAAAGGTTTGAGTAAGATTGAAATACTATTGGATGTTTATGAGTAAGCTTGAAATACTATTGGATGTTTGTATGCAGAGAATAGGGAAAAGTGCTTGAGTGGTCTTGCATATATTCTTGCTTCTCTCTTGTAAATCAGTGTTAACCCTTCTAAATGGACTTTGAATGGCCATTTATAGGGGATTTAATGATCTTGGTTTAAATTAATTCTTGTTAGGTCAACATGAATTAGGATAAGGATTCAGAAGAATCTGACTGTTAGAAGCCAAAATGCACTTGGACAATAGTGCCAAAATAGGACACCCTAGGTTTCAGCACTATATTCCAATTTTTGGTGTTGTTATTCATGGCTAACGAGACTTAGGGGGATATATTAATAATGGAAATAGTAATCTAGGTATACAAGGGTTCAGTCTGGGAGGCTATGAATGATTGGGAATTAATGAAAACATACCTATGAGGGTTATGAGAGCAATCAATATAGACCTATGGTTGGGTGTCATTAGCCACACTCAAGTTACCAAATTTTGCATTTTATATGACTATAAATAATAAGGAAAAACACTCAATAAAGTACATAAATGAAAACATAATTAACCAATATAAACATATCATAGTAGCCCATGGATCAAATGTGTTATCAAAAAACACCAAGTACATAGCATATCAAGTTATTCTATAATGTATATAATCATAGATAAAGGCACGTGTAAGTACATATTAACTCAAAAATGATAATGAAAATGACCATAGAATGATATAAATTAGATTTATCATAATAATTGAGGTGGATGTCCCCAATGTCCTAATGATGTAAGTAGAAGGAAAGCCCAACATTTAAAAGTCCATAAATCATGCATCTATGTATGCCTATATCACACTCAAATAGAAGCATGAAAAACATGTGTATGTAGAATTAATTGATAATATATCCATCAACATGGAATGAACACATAAATGCCAAGGAGCTAATAGAATATGTATATGCTATAAATATTTACGGATTTTTGAATGTTTTTTTATTTTTTTGGACTCTTGGAATATGTGAAGAGACTACCCTTTGATCTCATCTTATGGATGCTCACATGTATCTCCCCAATCGATACCTAGTGCCATAAATTAGTGGTACTACCAAGGATAATGCATATCTGACATGTATGTCATTGTAGTATATGTAATGCTCTATGTGAATAAGGAATCCATAGAGGGGAGATTAGTATAGTGTTAGTCAAGAAAACCAAATCAAAACAAACACACTAAACACTAACACATCTATCCTAGACACTATAAAAATCATATGTAACAAACATATAATGAAAACACAATTAGAAAACAAAATAAATCTTCCTTTTACCTTTCTTATATCTCCAAAACTACTTTTTGAGTTGGCTTGCTTGGCTATGTGTTCAAGAAATATTTGTCAATGAAGCTCCATTGCTCCACCTTTCCTTGGAACCTTGATAATGTTGGTTGGTTTAGTTTGTCTTGAATTATTAAATTAGCATGGTAACACTATTTTGAATCTTTTTGGAGTATTTTGGCATAATAACATTACACTAAAAAAACATGTTGATCAATAAGGAGGCCCTTGTATTTATAGCCTCCAAAGTTAACTCTTACTCAAGTTGAGTTAGGTTAGGGTTTAAACATGGAATGAGTTAAAAATAACCCTAGGTGAGTTAAATTTAAACTTTAGTTGAGTTAATGAGGGTACATGTAATTATGATTATCAATTAATAGGAATGACTTTCAAATTATATATTTTTAGATATTTTAGGAGAGCTTGAATACTCATAAAGGCAATGATGAAGAAGTTTGATATTTTGAATTTTTTAATTTCCATTTTTAGATATTGATTAATTTCAAATGGATAATTTATCTAAGCATTTAATATTTTTTAATTATTTTATTAATTTTGATATCTCTTTTAAGAATTATTCAAGTGCCTTGATTAATGGGTCCATAGGCTAAACTTCCAATTATTAGGTCGCAAGGTGACTGAGGATGAATTTATGAGAGGTTATTATTTTATATGGCATAATACCCTAAATAGGGATTTATCAACATGATTCTAAGAATTAATGAATGATGTGTGGATGAAATTGGTATGTTCAGTGATTTATAGGCTTAATTTGTAATGTTTGGTAAAAATCAATTTGAAGTTTGGTTGGAAGCCAGTTATGGCTAGAATGGGGTGTATACACATTATATATGTATAATAGGACTCTGTGTTTGTGAATAAATATTAATATTAATATGGGTTTGTGAAACCCATCATTGAGTGTTCTTTGGTTTCTATGCAACATCAGTAATAGGAACACATGTAGGTGTTCTAGATATTTAAATGTGGTGTGTAGTAGATGAGTATTACATGGAATATTTTTTATGTCTATGTGGTAAATAAAAATATAATTGATAATAAATGAAATAATTTTAATCTAAGCTAAATTCAACCTAAGAGAAATAAACAAAGAAAATAGAAAACACAATCTTATTCATCAAATGTGCAAACGTTCTCCATTATGATGTAAACTTGATTTGCTCTTCAAAAATGTGGTACTCACTCTTCCAATAAAAATGAGAACAAGAATAATTTTGGGTCAAAAAAATTTTTTATATGCTTTGATTCACTTGAGACTATAACTTTGTTAGCATAAGTTTGGATTATCTAGGATTAAATTTTAGGACTCGGAATTCAATTTCAAGACTCAAGATTCTTGAAAATGAAGGTTTTTAAGTTTATTTATAGATTATTGAAGGAAGATCCAATGGTGGAGGATTATTTGGATTTAGTATATGATCCAAATAATCAATAGTGACTAATGAGTCCTCACCCATGAGGATGAAGACTAATTAAAATGGTTGAGAGAAGCATGGGATTGGTTATCTGAGTCAATAAGAATAATTCAAAATTCTTGACAACTTAGGGGAGTCATAGGAGGTTGATATAGTTGTGGGTTTGGTTGGTATGAGGGGGGAAAAGGTGGAATATGTTTGTATGAGGTTTAAAATCTAGATTTTATATTTAAAATAAGGATTTAAAGTGTTCATAATTGACTAATTTGACTTATTCAATTATTTAAATTTGGAGGGAGATGTGATGAATTATTTTAAGAAGAATTATTAATATATTTAGGTGCATTTTGACACTAAATGAAATTTAGGTGTCTACATTTTCCCCTCTTTAAAATAGTGTTGCAATGCGATACTATTTCAAATAATAGTAGAAGTAGAGTGTTGATGATTAAGAATGAAGATATTGCCCCAAATGAATGAAAATGAGTGTGATGATGCCCCCTCAAAGGTTTGTGTGATAAAATGGAAAAACACTCAAAATTGATGAAAAGAAGAAATGGATAAAGTGATTGGAGAATGATAAATCAATTTACTATAGAATTGGTGTCAAACTTGCAAGATGTTGATTGTGCAAAAAGATTACCCCTATTTAATTAAAACTAAAGAATGGATTTGAAAAACAATAGTTTAACCATTCAAATATTGCACGCTTGATTTTTTTTAATGATGCAGGGGTCAATTGAGAGGTTATGAGAATGATATATCCCAACGATAATAGGTTACAGATCAAAAAATATAAAAAATATATTGAATTACAAATGATTGTGTTTATTTTATGTAGATAGATTGTTGCAAGACTTTGAAAACAAGTTAAAAATAAATTGATTTAATGTAGCCTAGAAATTTGAAAAATGTATGAATAATGAGTATGATGAAGGGATTAGGGGGGATATAAGTAGAAAAAATGGGGTATAGAAATACATTTGTGCACATTTTATTATCAAGGTTATTTGTGAAGAATTTTAATTAGAGAGTTTTACTCTGAGACCTTGGAGGAAACCTAGACTATATACCACACCATGAGCACCGAGCTGAGTGAGTGAGGAGATTCTAGAGATATAAAAGGAGTAGGCCTTTGATAAGTGACTTTAAATTTGAAATTTTTTATTTTATTATCATTTATTAGGGTAGAAAGTTAGAGGAAATGAATTTATTATTGCCAAAATGACAAATTTGGAATCAAAATTAATAATTTCATTGTAGGTAATAGTGATTTTGAAAAATAGGGTAGAGAATTTGTAAAATGTAGAAGTGAAATCATTTTAGGTTAAAAAGATAATTTCAATGTTTACCAGTGGTGAAATTGCTAAACAGGATAGTGAAATCATTGGTCAAATAAGTGATTTTGTTCAAGGTAGTAATGAATTCATTGGAAAGGGTCAAGGCAAATTTGAAGTTATTAATAGTGATTTTACATATTGTAAGAGAAAATTATTTATTAAAGTTCTTTTGAATTTATTAATAGTGATTTTACATGAATGAAAGAGGAATGATAAATATTAAAAATGTGAAAAAAATTATTTATTTTTTTTTATTCTGGTTAAGTGATTTGAACGTAGTGATAATTTTCTTAATGTTGAGTAAAATTAATTAAATTCTAACCTATGTGATGTGCAGGAGGTATTGCCAATGCTTGTGACTTAGGAGAAAAGATCTATAGCTATGGTGTAGATGGTGAGATTCACAGAGTATGATTTTGGAGTGTTAGAGGTGAGTGGCTTATCATACATTACATAAATGCTAGAGGTTTAAAAATATATATCTCTATTGATAGCACTTGTTGAGAGATGACATAGTGAGATGAGTACATTTCACTTGTCAATAGGGGTAATGACTATCACATTAGAGAATGTGTATCATATTTTTGGTATTTTGATATGAGGGAGACATGTATACTAGGGATGATATCCATAGGAGATTGCATTATTAAGTATTTTTTGTGATGGGTTGATTCATGTTATTAGAGGTAGTACTGGTGTAGGCTATTATACTAGTTTAGAGATGGATTATCTGACTATCATACTCATGGTTGTTGTCAGTGGCATTTTGATACCTAACAAGATTGGGAGGTTATGTCATATTAGTCTCCTAGATTTTATTGGATAAATGATGGAGATGGGTGAGATATTTGCATGGGGTCTATGTATGTTAACACATTTATTCTATGATTTACATCATTTAGTGTATTCAGGTAGGATAGAGATTGGCCCATCCACATTACTACAAGTTTGGTGTTGGGAGCACATTGTGATAGATAGGTTGGTTATACATATGAGCAAACAGTCTGATGATGATCCATTAGCATATGGATGGCACATGATTATTTGTACATTTAGACCACACTTAGGAGACTTGGAGTCTTACAAGAGGGATATTGATGAGTTAAGTGATGAACATATCACCTAGAGACCTTACAGTGAGATTGTGTGGCTTGATTTGGCATAAGAAAGACATCTTGGCATATCCCCAAGATATGATTTTCATGCATGGATACACTTGGTTCTACCTTGATATACCCTTTTTAATCAAATCTTGAATATAATTATTTAGTCTCATACAATGGTTTGTAGAATGACCTTCAATTTTATGATAATCACAATATTCATTAGGTCTATACCACTCAAGTTTTGGGACATTTGGCTCAAAGTATTTGGTGTTTGGAAATATGACTAAGTTTGAAGTATTTTTGAAAGAATACATCATAAGGTATTCCTAAAGAAGTGATTTTTTTCTTATTAGGCATGGTAATTTTATTGATAGGTTGGAAGTTTTTAATCTATTATAACTCTAGTGTGGAATGATACTAGATAGTAGAGGTGCTAGAATTGGATTCTATTTGTTAGTGTAATGAGGGATGTTAGAATTAATACTATAAATAGTGGATGGGAGACTTGATTGATTCTTAAAAATATGGTCACTAGTGATATGATGATGTTGATGTGGAATGTTTTGGGATTCCTTAGTAATGAAGTGGGCTAGAGAGGTAGCTTGATCTTGAAAGGATGGATTTCTTAGATTTGTGTTGAAGGTGAAAGTATTTGGATTTGGTGGATTTGAGAAGGTTGATGGACTTGAATCTATTGGATTTGTGAATAAATTTGAATTTGATGTAGTTTGGTTAAATTTTTGGAATGGGTTAGATGTAAAACCAAATGGTTGATTTTGATTAATGTGGAAAGGTTGGTTTTGAAGGATGTAGGAGTTTAAATTTTAGAAGATATTTGTATTTCACTAAATATAGGTTTGATATGTGAATGGGTTTTGGTTCAAATATATATTTGAAAGTGGTGGTGAAGGTGAATCAAAAGTTTAATTTAGATTGATACTAAGGTTAGAACTAGATGGATTGGTGAATGCATTTTGATTTTTTATTGGTGACTTTTGATTGGTGGATGGGGTGGAACTTGTAAAATAATTCAAATAATCTTAACTATAAAAGCCTAAAAATCTATTTGATGTTGTCCT
Source organism: Torreya grandis (assembly GCA_037957365.1). Classification (NCBI taxonomy): domain Eukaryota; kingdom Viridiplantae; phylum Streptophyta; class Pinopsida; order Cupressales; family Taxaceae; genus Torreya; species Torreya grandis. The sequence continues at coordinate 1,701,490 of JARHVA010001675.1, forward strand.
TAAAGTAAAACTTGGATGTTGATTTATGGGTAAACATGAATAAGTATTCAATTTTGAAATTTATTGATTGATGTTTGGGTTGAATTGGTCAATTGGTAAACTTAAATGATTATTCAAGTTTGGATTTGAATGATTGATGGATGAGGATGAATACATATTCAAACTCATATTTTTATTTTTTGGATGATTAATTGGTGAGTTTGCAATGACATTGAAACTTTTATTTAGATATTTTGGATGACTGATTTGATGTTGATTCAAATATGTGTTTGAATCAAAATTGGTTGGATATAATCCTAGGTTAAGACAAGAATTATTTGGATTTGGATTTGTGACCAAATTGATCAATGGATTATTAAACAAATCTATGTGCCTTAAAATGAGAGATATTTATTAAGGAAAGTACTTGACTCTTTAGATAAAAAATACTTGAAATTAGACTCTAGTAAATTAAAATACCAAAGTGACTAAAATTTTAAGTGCTAACTAAATGTTTGTGTTTTTAGAGAGAAGGTTGTGATTTTTAGGAAAACATTTAAACTCAAAAGAGTTTGTTTAAAAACAAGGATTTTTCATCACATGGTAAACACAAGTAAAACAACAACAAAAATTCGATTCTAAAAAGTCAAGAAATTGCACATAAATGGTGAAAAATTAGGATGAGGGTCGTGAATAACTATTAGACCTTTTGATATCACTGAATCATCTATACTCTTAGTTTTGACCTGATATTTCAAGGCACTAACCATGGAAGATCATGTCATTCCTATAGCCCACTAGGTTTCATTTTGAGAGTGTATATAAGGTAAGATTATTAGTACTAACTTTTAACTAATGCACCAAAGTTGAATGATAAAAGAGGTTATCCTAGGCTTAAGGTTTAAACAAGTTTATCTAGGGGAAAAATCATAAAATAAATAGATAAAGTAGATTCACACTATTGGGTCTCCCAAAGTGCCCAAAATATTCATAAGGGTCTCATTGTTTTGACAACAAATAATATCATATTTTTAGGTAGTTTTTGAAACCTTGGGTATTGGATCATGAAATCCTCTCACATTATAGTGTGCTTAAAACACACAACTACTTAGGCAATTGAAATAGTTAGATCTCAATTTATATACCCCATCAATAAATAGGGTTTAGCCTACTACATGGTGGTGAAATTCATGGTTGATAGAGTCCCTAAAAAATAAAATAAAAAGTAAGTATCCACCTTTAATTTCCAAGTATCATCACTAATGTGATGCCAAGGAAAGAGCATACATGGGCACTACTGGGGAAACATAAAAAATTATGGAAATATTTTCAATTCTCAAATATCATCACAAATGTGACACCAAGGGAAGAGCATACACAATTTCAAAAATTAAAATCAAAAATTATAAAATGATATGTGATGTAATTACTAAAAAAATTTAAAAACAAAATTTGAAGCATTAGTAAAATAAATTGGCTTTTTGTTTGTCTTTTTTACTAATTATCTTTGACAAGCATTCTACAAATAAGTTTTCAAAATGTTTACTTAGTATTGGAGTAAGGTAACCTATAATATAACAAGTGAAAACCATAAAAACAAAGCAAAAACCACCTCTTTATATCAAATTTATCATTACACAGAAAGATAGGAAAGCAAAATTGTGATAAATGAACACAAGAAAAAGACAAAATACAAAAAGTAGAAAAAAAACAAACTCATGCATATAAAATGATTTTTTTTCCCAAAAAGACAAATTTAATACAAAAAAAGATGAATTCACTACCAATAAATATAATTTCACTACCAGGAAGGATGATTTCACCACCAGGAAGGATGATTTCACCACTAACAATGATGAATTCACAGCTAAAGACAATAATTGTTTTGCTCAAAATGATGATTTCAATGTTTCAAAATGAATTCACTATTGACCCTATAGACATATAATATAAAACATATAAAAACAAATAGAATGATTTCATTATGTAGTTGAATAATTTCACTACTAATAATTACATTTTTTCTATTGAAGCTTCCAAATTCATTGTTACATAATGAGCATACATATCCAAATAGAAAATGTTTGATAACAACATGTAACTTATACCAACACTCAAAAATACAATATTAAATTCATATGAAAACACAAACAACAAAAATCAAAAGATAAAATGCTTCCTAAATGCAAATATGATGATCAAAATATAAAAAAGATGAGGGAAGGTCCCATCAAGCATGCCAAAAATGTGTGAACTAAATTTAGAAGTGATGAGAAATTAACTAATCTTAATCTCATATAAATTCAACCTAATATAGATAAACAAACAAATAAAATATAAAACATAATCTTATACTTCAAATGTGCAAGATTTTTCCATTACGATGTAAACTTGATTTTCTCTTCAAAAATGTGGTGTTCACTCTTCTAATACAAAGGATAAAAGGAAGAATTTTGGTGTAAAAGCAATATTTTTATGCTTTGATTCACTTGTATTTTCTTGTGACTAAAACTTTATTATCATAAGTTTAGATTCTTTAGGATCTGATTTTAGGACTCAGGATTTGATTTTAGGACTTAGGATTCTTAAAAATGAAGGTTTTCAAGTTTATTTATAGATTATTCAAGGAATATCTAATAGTGATGGATTATTTGGATTTATTAAATGATACAAATAATCAAAAGTGGCTAATGAGTCCTCACCCAAGAGGATGAAGACCATTTCAAATAGTTGGGAAAAGCATGGGATTGGTTAGCTGAGTTAATAGGAATAAGTAAAAATTCTTGACAACTTAGGGGATGAGTCATAGGAGGCTGAGAAAATTATGGATTTTATTGGGATGAGGTGAAAAAATGTGTAATATGTTTGTATGAGGTGTAAAATCCAAATTTTATATTTAAAATAAGGATTTAAAGTGTGCATAATTGACTAATTTGACTTATTCAATTATTTTAATTTGGAGGGAGATGTGATTAATTATTTTAAGAATTATTAATAGATTTAGGTTCATTTTGACACTAAATTAAATTTAGGTATCTACAATCTCTTATGTAATTGTCTCTCAAATACTATCCACTTAGTAAAGGAGACTACTTGTTACTTACCCTTTTGTGGTGGATTAGCCTTAATAAGCTTGATAATTAACTATTTAGGTATGAATTTATCTTGTTTAAGAGGATGCTCATATGGATATCTAAAAAATATTATTACATGGTTGGCATGAATATATTTACTACACCCATGCATTGTAGAAGGTACTACTTGAAGGGTATGTATCCAAGTGCATACCAATAACATATCAAAAACACCCATGGAAGGTATAACTAAAAAGATAATAACCACATGTGTAGGACCCTCCTATAAAGTTAAATTAATATCACCAAGAATATAGTATGAGGTCCCATCAAATAATCTAAATAATATATTATAAGGGTGTAAATCATGATGAGTATAACCCAAGTGTGTAAGTAAAGTCATGGTGTAAAAATTTTCCTTTCATCATTATCAATCATAACACTATGTAGAGGATGATGATTAAGGTGTGCTTGAATTAATAAAGAATAAAGATCAAATTCATCATACTTAATCTCATTATCATCAAATGTAATAGAGTATATCTAAACTATAGGAGGTTTACGATGCATATAGGTACTAATAATCCCATCTAGTTGGAGCTCATAGTGTGATGGAGGAGGATGTACATTATATACCATTTGCACTTTTGCATCCTTATTATAATGGCCTTGAAAAGGGTTATAAAAAAAAATTGAGTGATCACCAATTTATGAACCTGATTCCTTTGGAAGATCACCAAATTTAATCTTTTGATCATATATGAGGTCTTGGATCTTACTCTTCAACATAAAATATTTATTCATGGAATGCCTAGGTCCTTGGTGATAGTCACAATAAATAGTTTCATCATACCTTTTAGGTAGAGGATAACTAAGATCAACCTTTAGAAGATGAGGGATATATATAAGATGACACTCTCCTATCCACGGGAGTAATGAAATGGGAGACTCAGTAAGCATGAAAATTATCTCCTTAGTGCATTGGATAAGACAAGATAATTAGGCTATTGTGAAAATGTATTAACCATGGTGTTTTTTTATTTTTTAATCTCATTAGGTTTTACCTTATAACTTGGTTGGATTGTAAACTTGGTATTGTATGTAGATGTAGTCGATTTGTTTTCTACATACTTAAGTTTGTTCAATGAGATAAGTTTCATTTCATGGTCCTGAATAACATGGCACAATTCATCAAAGGATTTAAACTTTTTAAAAATAATAAAATCATGTAAATGATCAAGAAAACTTTGTTTTAAAATGTATTGAAGTTATTTATCTACCATAGGATTGGTCATTTTATCCAACATTGTCTTGTACATGAAGATATATTCATTGATAGGTTCACTAGTTTGTTATTTTAATTTTATAATTTGGACATAAGAAACCTTTTTGGTAATGTTAAAATTTTATTATGTTAAAATTTTATTAACAATAGGTTTTAATGCATTCATATATTTTATAGTTAAATCATAGAACCACATCAAATCATAGTCTTTGAGGCTCTTTGGAAATAATTTATCTAATATCATATCATTGGAGGAATAATCAAGGCATGTTGCATAGAAATATAAAAAATACTACTCATGAACACCCTTTCAATTGTAAAATGGGAACTTAGGTGCAAAAAAATTAGTTGGCAAAGGCTGAAAATATATCTCAAGTGTAGGAGGGTTATGCAACACATATTAGGAATCAATACCATGAGGAGACTTTAAAGCCTTTTGTTTAATGTTTGTAACCTTGTCCTCCAAGGTATTTATAACTTGAAGGAGATTTTGAAATATAGATCCATAAAGATGTAAATTATCAATATTGGAAGTCACCAATGGAGAACTGACCATGGTTTGAGTAGTAATAGTGTTGAAACTAGTATTTGAGTTGAAATAATTGTTAATTTCATGTTAGATGTAGTAATAGTGTTTTTAGGAAACAAAGTTTGAAATACATATCTCATGCCCCCATTAGAAGTATGAAGTTGTAATGTGATCAAGGGGAGGGCTTTTGGTATATGGGGATGACCCATAACTCACATATAATGATCAATATATGGACCTAATTGGTCATCTATGATTTTTTATATTTTAGTTTCTAATATGGTTTTTTAGGATTTCATCAAGATCTTCAAGGTTTTGATGAATACTCTCATGAAATAATGAAATTACTTACACTTACCCATGCTTTATTTACTCATGTTTATTGGTTTTATTAGATTCATTGTTTTTATTTTCAAAATCTACCTCTATGGTAACTTCATCAACATGTTGTTCATTCTCAACATGGGTATCATCATGGACCATGGGATTATGTTCCTTATTAGTTTTATACAAATTAGGTGGTAGGAAGTGAAATTCAATGTGTTAAATAGGTACACCTAAAAATATGGTGCTATGCCTAGTTTGCATGCAAAATAATATAAGCATAGAATGAAAAAGTATAGCAATCTAAATTCATAGCTAACTAAAAACCTTAGGAATCAAAAAATAATGCATTCATATGAATCAAGTTACCAAATTTTTATACCTAAATCAAATGTGGATCCTTATATGAGTAGATATAATTAAGAATATAGAAATGAATAAGCATAAGGGTAATAAAAATATCTATAGTAGGCTAATTAATTTCAAAACTTAGATAGAACATATATTGAATTTTTTATTTTAAGATATGATAAACATGGAAAGTAAAAATATGTGATATATTACAATGATAATGAAAACAAGATAGTTGGTTTTAATGATAATTCATATCTAGATCTAGAACACATAAGAATCACATTAGAATAATATTTTAGAATAGTCACCAACTTCTGGATTAAGTACCTTTGTATCCATGGACACGTGTGTCAGCCTGGGATATTTACATTGATGTTATTATATAGATCAAATGTAGGCACCTAATATAAAATAACTACTAAAAGAGGATGCAACCACCTAGATGTTTTAGGTTCATCATCACCTTATCTTTGGTGAATTTAGATTTGGGTTATGGACCATTGTTCCTTATCAAATTATCAAACCCTAGTTCTTCATCTTCATAGTAGATGTGGGAAAAATGAGTTAATGGCCTCACAGTGTAAATATACCCCAAAAAACCCTCTATCAATGAGTGTTACCTAAATATCTAATACTCTGAAGAGGGCCTCAAAATTATGTAGTTATCCACTACATGTTAGCTTATGTGTGAATCATGCAATGTGTGATAATCAAGTACAACATTGACCTAACTTTTAACTTGGAATATATAGCTCTTGGAATTATCCTTCAGTTTTTCAAAATTATAGATGTGTTGTCCTTATGACTGATATGATAATAGGAGAAAACATGTAATCCTATTACTAAATTAAATGCTCTTTTAATGTTATTTAATATGAATCTAGGTCTATATTGGGTGAGGAATGAATGAGTCTTGATCTTATATTTATACCAATCATCTTGGAGAATATCTTGCATTAAATAAATTAGGCCGACCATTAGGATATGTTTCATTTTAAAATGATATGACTTTATGTAACTAGACACTTGTGTTAGAATTGGACACCTACATCTATGTAGGTTTCTACGTAGGACATAAGTGTTTGAGTAAGAAAATAGGTAAAAAATCAAAAAAATTAAAGGCATAAGATAAGTAGGTTTTTATCATTCTAGAAAAGATAAAAGGTTGGGTTTGTCAACATAAGATATTTGGACTAAGATATATGCCAAAGGGCACAAGAGATGGTAGATGCAAGACTTACAAAAGTGGTAAAGGTCTAGAACTGAAAGGAAAAACAAAGGTCTATGTTTTCCAAGTGTACAAGATTGAGGTTTTATATAATTCATAAATATCATCTACAAGTATATCCAATTTATTTTGATTCCACTAATTAAAATAATCCCAAAAGGGTGATTATAAGACCCTATAATGCTCAAAAATGTCAAAAATTTGAATTCTCCTTTAGCAGGTTTGTCAAATATAAATGTTGATTAGGATAGAAAATGATCCATTTTTTTGGATGACATGGAAAATGGGAAAAATAATTTTTTCAAATATAACTATCTCAAAAAAATTCCCCTCGGTTCAGTTAGATTTTTATGGCACAAAATTATATCCTTGAATGAAGAAGACAAAACTAATTTTGTGTTAGATGTATTACCAAATGTAGTCAGTTTGTCAAATATACATGTTGATTAGGATAGAAAATGATCCATTTTTTTGGATGAAGTGGAAAATGTGAAAAATAATTGTTTCAAATATAACTATCTCAAAAAAATTCCCCTCTATTAAGTTAGATTTTTATGGCACAAAATTAGATCCTTGAATAAAGAAGACAAAACTAATTTTGTGTTAGATGAATATATGGAGGTACATAAAATGAAATAAAATGGGATAAATGTCTATCATAATGCATGGCATAAAGCTTATAAATACCCAAGTTAAACCTTGTATAGTCATGAATCAAACTTGATAAACGGTGATAAGCATGCAATAAATGGTAACACAATGAAAGAGAAAGAAAGGATAAATACCATAGTAACAATGTCTTTCATATCAATAATAATTGTGATATATTTAGATATTTATTTACATTTAAATCATTTTTTAAGCTAGGATGGAATTAAATTTATTCAAGGTATTCTTCCTACATTCTATATACACATTTGAATGTGAAAGAATTGTAATGAGGAGCTTGAATTGTTGAAACATCCTCCAATGTTGCAACCAATCTTTAGCAAGATAATGACCAAAAAAAATAAACATGTTTTGATTGAAAAGAAAAACTTCTTTGCTAGGTGTGATGATTGTACAGATCTATAAAATGAATATAAATCCACCACATTCCTAGAAGCACTCTCAAAACTTTAAGAGGAACAAATATGGCACAATGAATACATTCAAAAAAATTATACACATTACTATTCCCACATATTACAATAATAGGAACACCCATAGGTATTATTAAGCATTGTGCATATTAAAATGGATAAAATGAAAACTTGCATACCAAGGATGGGAAAAAATAAAATTTAATAATTAATGTTATGAACCTCCAATTTACTTTGACTGGCATGTTTATACATGGATAGAAAAATAGGTGTCTTGTCTACTTTGGCCTACCATTTATTGAATGTGGAGAAACTACACAATCACATCATTGGCTTTGTGTTTGAGGAAGCTTAAATAATCCATCATTGATGAGTATGGGGATTTATTATAAAAATTTTGACCATCCAAATTTCTATTTCATGATGCACTTTTACAAAATGAAGTGAATGAATAATTTAAAGGGTATAAGGAAAAATTTGTCCATTCTAAAGTAAATAATTTTTCTAGTACAATTACTTCATTCAAAAAATATCCATCGATCCTCTACTTAAAACTAGAAAATATTTAAATTGGAAACAAAAATTGCACCTTATTTGCATGTGCATTAATATTGACAATAAAAATGGTATTCAACATTATGTGCATAAGCTTCCTACCAGTGTGACACACTCATGAGGATATAGATGAGACTTTTTAAAAAATAGTAATATCATTATGGAAATTAGACACATTCTATTTTCCACATATCATGTACACCTACATAACATGCCAAGAGGAATAAATTACATTCACTACTTGCCATATTGAGGAAGTATATGACTTTAAGGCCTTCATGAAGCCATAAATTTTAGATGAAAACCAAAAAATAGTGGAAATTAGAAAACTTAAGATTTTTAGGTACCATGTTGTAGAAAGCATAACAGCAATTAAATATAAATCAAAAATAAAGGATAACTAATGGCCACATCTAATCCTAATTTGACTTACAAATAATAATGGTGAACCAAACTTACTATAAGGTAAGACTCATCTAACACCTCTCAAAGAACTCAAATAAATGGAAGATATGAAAAAGGTAATAAAATCATATATTAAATATTGGGTGAAAAGTGAAATAAAGTTATAGAATACTGGCTTCTAAATATTACGTATTGAGAAATTGTTTGATGTGTTTTGGATACACCATTTATAAATTGTAGTAGGATGTCATATGTTTATTTTTGGCCATAAAAAATACATGATAATAACATAAATGAAAAAATAATGGGAGTCACACAAATTTTCATAAATAAGAATACATTAATCAACATATCCCAAGTAATAATGATATTTATGTTAGGCCTATTTTTGGAGGATCTAAACAAGCATTCAATCCATTGATGGATGTGTATATGGGAAAAATTATTCTAGTATTACCAAAAAATAAAAATGAAAAGATATGAATGGGAAAGGATGATGGGGAATTTAATTTAAACCATAAGGTGATAGTGTGGCTAAAAAGGTGAGAATTCAATATTCAAACCCCTTAAGGAGAGAAGAAGGTGAAGCATTCTATAAGGATTGTTTTACACCTAATAAAACATGGATCATATTAGAAAAAATTGAACTAGGAATTGATATTGATATCATCATCTCTACATGGACACCAAATAAATAATGAAAAGGAGAATTCATTAAGATAACTAAAAAAATGACATAAGGCCACTGAATCATAACTTTCCCTACTTTAACAAGGTAATTAATGCTAATGTGAAACTATTAGATGTCATAAATTAATATGTGATATAATCTTAGCCTAAGATGTTAGTTTTTTTAAATTTATATTCCAAAGCATGTTCAAATAACTTGGCCTCACATTTGTACCATAAGTTTTTAATATGAATTGAATATTGATATTGATTGCTTCTATTTGACTAGCTTCTATTCAAGCTTATTACTATTGACCCATTAATAAGGTAACTATAATGTTTACTAAATATGAGTGTATGATTAATATTTATTTTATAAAAAGATTTTTCATAATTTTCCAAATCTAATAATATATTTTAATTAATATTAAATTATGTAATATAAATAGTTTTCAAATAGTTTTCATTTAGTAGACTTATTCTACTTAATTTCATGGGATATGCGCTAGTACTGGTGAAATAATGTAATTTTCAAGCATCACACTTATTGATATGTGTTTAAGAAACATAATAGAAGTTGATGATGTAGGAAGGAAGTTAATGACCACACTTATTGAGGTTTTTGAAGCATTAAACTACAAGGAATTTTTTCATATTTATGTGTGGGTCATCAAAAATCTATGGAGTCATAGAGGTCTATTTTATTCTCAAGGTGGCATAAAAAAATTCGTGGATCAATTGAAACTTTTAGTTCACTTTATCTATCCATATTTCCACCTTTTCATGCTGAAAATATTCCAATATACTATGGACTACATTTTAACTTTAAAATAAAAGGGGCCTTTATGGACATGTTAATTTATGGATTTCACATTATATTATGACTAGGTCCATTATTCATGAAGGTATCATGTACTTTATGGCATGAAACTTAATGTGAACCTTTATTTAAAACATATTAGAGTGGCCATGATGTGCTTAATTTTTTCACATGACTTGGTACCTATGGTGTGAAATTTTTAATTTTTGATAATGTATGTAGAAACCACTTTTATTTTACAATAACATTTCAATTCTACACAAGTTTATTGTTAAGATTACTAACCTATTAATTGATATTATTCCCATCTTGTCTAAAACATTGGGGTTCATTTTGAAATGTTATTTCTCAAGTAAATTAATGATTCATCTAAATTTCATGAACTTAGCAATAATTTAGAAATTATTTAGTACATTAATAATCACATGTGATTATAGACTCTGCATAATAAAAAAAAGTGAGTTTTGTATCTCTATTTTCATGACATCACTAAGCATTTTCACTCTATTGGCACATATAGATTAAAAAAATGCTTAGTCTTTGTGCAATTTTTTTAATGTGTCATCGTTTGATTTGTTGATATATTAATATGTGATAATTTTTAGGTAGAAGCACTTGCTCCTTATAAATATCCTAAGAATGCACTTACATGAGTAGTGAGCATAGTCAATGCACACATTTTAGTAGCATGTCAATGCTTCTTCAATAAGGATTTTAATAATGATGAAAACTAATATTCCTACTTAGAAATGATGCAACTAAATGGAAATCATTCACACTTTCTTGAAAGGATTATTTAGTATATTACTAAGTTTTCTACCCTTATTTCTACTTCTAAGTGTTGTAACTACCCTGAAGATATATCTTCTCCTTCACCTTAACCATGTCACACATAATTCCTAAATATCAACAATGACCTCTACCATCCTTTTATGAAATATGAAATTATTTTGATGGAGACGTCATCCTCAAATAGTTGATTTTACTATTATCACTTTGAGTTTCACCCTTTAAGGGGGTGTTTCAAGTCTCCTCACTCAATTGACACAATGGGAACTATTTAAGGTTGTGGGTGGTGTTAGATCCCAAATATAGTACAAGCAATTTGTAACTTATTTAGCATCAAAATATTTGGTAGGTTGAAAATATGTTATGTTCTTATAATGAAATTACTTAAATGTTCACACAAAATGATTATATATCACATAGAATAAGAGATCACATAGCAATAATTGATAGGAGAGTAGAATAATGGCTAATATAGCAAAGCCACTTCGAGGGGAAAACCTCCATAATAATGCAAAAAGAGTAGAATACTTAATATGATGATCAAATACTAACCATTACCTCATATATATAGTCTACTTATCCATGGTTATTTCATAGCCCAACCTAACTAAGAATATAGAGAAATGTAATGAGATTATAAAAGAGGCATGTAAGCCACAAGTCAGCGGCACATATCCCTAGCCATGCCAAAGGTTTAGGGAATAGCATTCCCTTCCCATTCAAAAAATTTTTTTCCTAAATGTTGAGTCAACTCTAGTGTTGTTGCATAAAGGATTCATCTTCCCAAGTGGCATCTTTACAAGGAATATTCTTCCATTTGATCAGGTACTCCTTAATCATTCTATAATGTAGCTACTTAGTGCACATTTGAAAGATCATCTCATGATCAAGAATAACTCTTCCTTCCTCATCTAATGATAGTAACTTAGTTTGAGTATCAAATATGTGTCTAATGACTTTCTTTAGGTAAGATACATGAAATAATAGATGTATGCAAGTGGGGGAAATAAACTCTATCTTATTGGCCACACTACCAATTTTTTGCAAGATCTGATAAGGCCCATAATACTTAGGGGATAACTTTTTCTCCTTTTTCTATTTCTTCAAGGGCATCTGCTTATATGGATGGAAGTGAAAAAAGACCCAATCACCAATGTCAAAATACCTCTCACTCTTGTGTTGATTTGTTTGTTGCTTCATGTGATTATGGGTTTTGGCTAAATTTTCATGCAAACTTACAAGGACATCTTATTAATGGTGAATATGTTCTTCAACTGCATAAACCTTAAGATGGACCTTCAAGGTTGAAGTGATGTATAAAGGGTGTTATCCATATAATTTCACAAAAGGAGACATTTTGGAAGAACTATGAATAAAAGTATTATACCACCATTTAGCAAGTGGCAACTAATGAACCCATTTATCCTATTTATTAGAAACAAAACAATAGAGATATCCTTCCAAACATTTTTTGACTACCTCAGTTTGTCCATCTCATTAAGGATGATAAGATGAACTATGAGCCAACTAGGTACCCAAACATGCAAATAACTCACTCCAAAAATTACTAGTGAAAATGGGATCTCTATTCTTGATAATGATCTTAGGGGTACCATGCAATTTCTAAACTATATTGATAAAAGTAGAAGCTAATATACTAGCAATAAATGGTTTTGATAAAGAGAAAAAATGAGCATACTTACTGAGATGATCCACCACAACCATGATAACATTATTACCATCAAATCTTGGTAACCTTATAATGAAATCCATAAACACTTCTTCCTAATGTTGGCTAGGGATGGATAAAGGATGAAAAAGACCTAGGGTTTTGATGGTTTCTCCTTTATTTTGTTGAAAAATCATACATTCAGCCACATATTTTTAGACATCCCCCTTGAGTCCTTCCCATAAAAATCCTCTTGTTTCTGTAATAGGTTTTCAAAAAATTTGAATGACCCCCAATTGGAGTTGTATGAAGTTCCTAAAAGATTTTATGTTTAAGAATAGAATTATTACATAGGTATAATCTATCTTTATATCATAATGCAACACACTCCCATGTGAATTTATAAAATCCACCCAAACCTTTCTAAATATTATGAATCAAATCATGGGTAGCACTATTAGTTTCCTATTCTAATCATGTTTCCTCTAGCTAATCTGCCTGCAGAATGGTCATAGCACATAGTAATTCCTCAACTAATTCATCCTTCCTAGATAGTGCATCTACCACTACATTTTCCTTGAATTTATTGTAAATTATTTCAAAATTATAGCCTAATATCTTAGTTACCCATTTTTATTATTCTTCAGATGACAACCATTGTTCCAAAAAATATTTGAGACTATCATGATCAGTCTTTACCTAAAAGTGATGACCCATCAAGTAAGGTCTCCATTGTTTAATTGCATGCAAAATGGCCATCATTTCATTCTCATAGATGGGCTTGAATTGATTTTGACCCTTTAGTTGATGACTTTATAATGCAAGTGTCCTACCTTATTGCATGATTACAACACCTATACCATACCTAGATGTATCACATTCAACCACAAAAGTCTCAAACAAATTAGGAGTGGCCAACACTAGAGTGGTGCACATAACCAAGTTCAATTGTTCAAATTCCCTATTAGTTGTATCATTCCACTAAAAGGAGTATTTATTCAAAAAATAGGTGAGTGGGGCTGAAATTGTAACATAATTTTTGGCAGACCTATGATAGTAACTAGTTATCTCCAAAAATTCCCTTAGTTACTTGAGTGTCTTAGTAATCGGCTAGTCCACCATTGCTTAGAATTTTTTAGGATCTACTTTCACTCCTTCATGTGAAACTATATGACCCAAATACTCAACCTCAAAAGCTCTAAAGTTACATTTGGAAGATTTGGCATACAACTAATGTTGTTCTAGAATTGAGAGTACTTTTTAAAAATGGTGAAAATGGTCTTCCCAATTTTTAATGTAAATGAGGATATCATCAAAAAATACCAAAACAAATTTCCTTAAAAATGGTCTAAAAATAGAATTATTCAAACTCTGAAAGGTGGATGGTGAATTTGTTAGACCAAAAGGCATAACCAAAAACTCATAGTGGCCCTCATGAGTCTTGAAAGCTATTATGGGTATGTTTTCATCATGGATCTAGATTTGATGATACCCAAAATGCAAATCTAACTTAGTAAAATAAAGAGAACCATTTAATTCATCTAGCAAATCATCAATGACAGGAATAGGAAACTTATCTTTGATAGTGTACTTGTTGAGTTTTTTGTCATCAGGGCACATCCTCCAAGTGTCATTTTTCTTTCTCACCATGATAATTGGTGAATAATATTTTTTATGGAAAGTGATTCCTACATCGAACATCTCCTATATCATCTTTTCAATTTCACTTTTCTAGGCATAGTGATACTTGAATGTCCTAATGTTATGTGGTGTACTACTAGTAATAAGTTTGATAACATGATCATGCATGAGGCTAGGTGGAAGTCCTTTGGGAATGTCACCAAAAACAATTGAATGGACATCAATCAGTTATTGTAGATCAAGAGGTGTAGATGGCTGAGTTAGTTAAACTTTCATGGAAAATAAGTGAGCTACAAATCCTTTATCACCCTTATGTAGAATATTTGTCATTTTATGGGAGCTAACAACTTGTGGATATTTAGCCCTTAATCCCCTTCGCTCAAATTTCCTTCCCTCAGAATGAAAGTGCATGAATAATTCCTAGAAATTCATCTCAATAGTGCCCAAAGTAGTGAGCCACTGTAATCCTAGAATAATGTCAACTCCCCCCATGGGAATAGAAAACATAAGAGAATCCAAAAAGTAGTCTCCCATGGCTAGCTTAATATTATGGAATTTTCCTAAGCAGCTAACATTACTACCATCTATAATCATGACCTAAAATTCTAAAGTAAGATAAATGAAATAGTTTAAGTGATCAGCCAACTTACTATTGATGAAGTTATGTGTGCTCCCAAAATTAATCATTATATTAACCTTCTATTTCTTTAAGAAACCCACCACCTTAAGAGTTTGGGGAGTACTAATACCTAAAAGGGAATGATAGAAAATAGTAGGTTGAGAGTCTTCAGATTCCTCCTTAGGACCTTCTTCATCCTCACTAATTGCCTCCTCATCATCATCATCCTCATTGGCACCTTCAATGTAAATTAGATTCCTTTTAGCACCATTATGATCTTTGCTCCATTTCCTATTGCAAAAATAGCATAACCCTTTGGATTTCTTCTCCTCAATTTATCAAGATGTCATTCTGGTGGGTTGAGGAAATGATGGTGTTGGAAAGATTTGATCATGACTAGTAGTGAAAGTTTTCCATTTGACTATCTCTTTTTATTCTACCATATGTGCCTATGGAATAGATTCTAATACAAAATTTGGGTTAAACATTCAAACCTCCAATTTGATGTTATCTTTGAGGCCACCTAAAAAAATATCAATCAAATTTTCCTCAGTGATGTCTTCCACCTATAAGGATAGATTCTAAAATTGATGAATATAATCCTTCACAGTTCCTATTTGTCATAGCTTGGCTAATTGGTTAAAGAAGTTCTCAAATACATTATTCTGATAATGAGCCAATAACTCATCCATGAAAATAAACCATGTAATAGGAGCACCATTGTTTTTCTTTTGATCACAAAAATAGTAATACCAAATGAACTACTTAGGTTCTAGATACAGAGGCACCGCTATCACCTTTCAAGAACTAGGAGTTTGATGCAAATGAAATAAATTATAAATTTAGGTAATCTAAGTGAGAGGATCCTTACCATCAAATTTATGCATGTCTACTTTTGGCAACATTAGTTTCACACCAAAATTAGAGTTGTTAGTGTTGAGAGGAAGAGGACCCAAATGATGAAGTGGAGGGTTGTTAGGTTGTATCTCAGATGAAAGGGTAGCCAATTGCATAGTGATTTGATGAAATTGAGTGTGAATCCCATTAATCTCTCTACATATATTTGAAACATCATTTTGAACTATAAAAATGTCATCATGACACATTAAGCCCTTTATGTCAGCCTAAAGTTGAAAAATCAATGGATTTGAAGTTCCATATTCCATGTCATTGGTAGGAGTCTTAGGAGTTTCTTTCCCCCTTTTCTTCCCCAAGTAGAAGGACCTGCCATATACAAACCCTAAGAGGGTTTTTTCCCTAAAAAAATTGTACCAAGATATGGTACCATTATGATCACCTCACCAAAATAAATCCAATGACTACCTTTGTGCACTAGGGTAAAACATTTTGGCACCAGAAATGTGTACCAGTAGAATATATCATTATGATTGTCTCATCACGAAGAATCCAATGACTGCAAATGTGCAAGGGGTTTTTTTTTAGACTTTTTTTCCATTTTTTTTCAAAAGAGAATTTCAAACAATACTACACTGATAAAAATTAATTCTTCCTAGATTTCAATTTGTGTTTTTTTGCTCCTTCTACTCATAAAAGTCGTGCCTCACCAAATCTAAAAAAATGCCACAAGAAACTTGCTCAAATCAAATCTCTATTACTAATTGTAATGAAATTACTTAGATGTTTGCACAAAATGATTATATATCTCACAAAATGAGAGATCACATAGAAATAATTGATAGCAAATCAAAATATTGGATAATATAGTAAAGCCACTTTAAGGGGGAAACCTCCAAAATAATGCAATAAGAGAAGAATACTTAATATGATGATCAAAGACTAACCACTACCTCCTATATATAGTCTACTTATCTATGGTTATTCCATAGGCCAACCTAACTAAGAACATAGAGAAATGTAATGAGAATATAAAAGAGGTGTGTAAGCCACAAGTTAGCCACACATATCCCTAGACATGCCAAAGGTTAAGGGCATAGTAGTTCTAATATCTTTGTTCAAGGAATTTTATCAAGTTGCCAAGTTTTTTGAGAACCTATATTATTACCCA
The DNA here is from genome assembly GCA_037957365.1 of Torreya grandis. Lineage (NCBI taxonomy): Eukaryota > Viridiplantae > Streptophyta > Pinopsida > Cupressales > Taxaceae > Torreya > Torreya grandis. The sequence goes on from JARHVA010001675.1 coordinate 1,718,538, forward strand.
AAATTTCACTAGAGCAATTGGTCCCTTATTTGTTAAAGTGCCTAAGTCTAGACTAGGTTAAATGTCAATGTTTAAGTCACTAGCCCCAGTTTTGTTTCTATATTTCCCTTTGAAAATTTGAGTTCATGTTTATAATTTTCCAAGTCCTTTGTCTTACTTTTTTTAGGTGAGAATGTTCCTTCCCTTAGACTTTTTAGGCCCTTTTCACAAACACAATTCCCAATGGAAATAGGTCTTCAAGATTTTTGACTTAGATAAGAGGTCTGAAGACTTATTTTCATCAGACATTTTGTCCATTTCAAAATTTTTGAAAGAGTTCCATACCTTGTCTTTTAGGTCTTGAGTGTTTTTAGATCATTTTTTTTGGAATTTTTATCCATGGTGAAAATTCTAAAGGGTGCTTTCCCTTTGGGTGGTTTTCCTACACAAAAATCTCAAAGGATTTGTAGGGTCATTTTGCCCTTGAAAAAGCTTTGAATGATCATTTCCTTTAGGCATTTTGCCTTTGCAAAATTATTAAATGGCACTTTCAAATGGTCATTTTGCCTCTAAAAAATGTCTGGAGGATTATTTCCTTTGTGAATTTAGCCATTGTAAAATTATATAAGGGCATCTACAAAAGGTTTAAAGGGCACTTTCTAAATATGGATGACACTCTAAATAGTTTGAAGGAATTATAAGGTTCAACCAAAGGTTTCATGGTTGGGTGATTCATAATGAGGAGATAGGAATATATCCAGGTCTCCTTGCATACATTGATTTGTTGTTTTATGATTGAAGAAGAAATGTTATGGGGCCCTAGATGAAATTTCCATGTTACACCTCCAACATGTTTTGGTGATTAAGGTGAGGAACTTCCTGATGAGCCAAATGAAAGATATGTGGTTGTCTCAGGGGGATATTAAGGCTATTTTTAAGGTCATAAGGATCTCACACTTTTCCCCATATCAAGAAGGATGATGTAAAGGTAAAAATTAGCTAAGAATCTAAGCTCACATCTAAGTTAGACACATGGTAGGTCCTCAAGGTTTTATGAGTTTTAGGCACTTTTTGAAGATTGTCTCACTTACCTTTTGGTGGGCAAGGTGTAAAAATTTTCTAGGGCTTGAATGCCCTAATTTGTGGAGTAATGACACATGGTATATCTTTAGGACTTTTCAAGATCTGGGCCCTTTTTGAAGATTGCCTCACTTAATTTTTGGTGGGTAAGGTGAAAAAATATCTAGATGGCCTAAAAAATGCTAGAATGAAAAAAAAATCTTATATGGATCCACATGTCATAAGAAGGATTGTCTAGCATAAAATAATTATTTTCACCTTCTCTCTCCTTTTTCAAAAGAAGCTCAAATGACTTAAAGAGGGTAGTTGGTAATTATCCATTATGCTTCAAAGCATTAACAGTAACCCTAATTTCAAAATTTAAAGTATTATAACTAAGGCATTTGCCTTCATTCACATTTAACTTTTACATTCAGAGCTTCTAATTGTGTTTTTGAGCTATTTTTGTGCCCTAGCTATGTACAGCATGAAATAGTGATTATGTTGAATTATTCATGGATTTTTAGCTTCAATTATGTGTAACCCTCTAGATTAGCAGTAAGTGTTCTTATAGATCCTTATGTATTATGTTATTTTAAAGGGGTTTGAAGGTATTTAAAGGGTGGTTTGAGTGAAGGATTCATTCAAATTCAAAGTATTACACTAGCAAATTAGGGTAAAATGGTGACATCTTCAACATCTATGAAGAGTAACATCATTTCTACTTTGGATGAGATCAAAGATACAAATTTTTAAGGATTAGACTTCATAGCCTTGTAACATGTCTTTTAGTAGCCAAACCCTCTTCTAGTAGTTTCCAACCTTGGCATGAGTTATATCTCCCCTAAGGCAACATTCCCCTTAGTTTCCCCATACCCAAAGTTAGTAATTGCATGTGCATGAGTGTACCAACTAGACACCAAAAATATCATCAATGGAAGCCAATCAATCATCTTCTCTTTCACTCCTTTGGCCCTCAACACCATGCTTGGGATTCCTCCCTAGCCTAAAAGTATCACACTCTCTCTAGAGGAATACTAAGGGTATCTGGAAAAGAATGAAAACACAATATGGGACATTTTTAACTCATTTTAATTGATCAAGAAAAGGCAAAAGGTCTCAATAATGTCAAAGAGTCTAAAACTATAGAGTTCAAAGAACTTACCAGTATGTGATTTCCATGGTGCAAAGAATTTATGGGATGCCCACTGAGAGAAATTTTAACCTTGGATGTTCATAGTCTTAATATGTGTGTTGGAGTAGTATAATAAGTTGGACTAGGATACCATTCTAAGTGACAACTTGCATAAGTAGATGATTTAGCTCAAGGTATCAATTCATAAAAATGATAGGTTTATAATTATATTTTATATGTCTTCTTACCTAATGTATATCTTAGTGCACAATAAGATATTTTAGGGGCTCACCAAGAATCCCAATGGAATGAGAATTTATGAGGTTTATCCTAAAATAACTCTAGATGGTTTCAAGAAGAATTTTTGTAGGGTTTACAATTATTTATTCAACACTATGATGAGTGTCTTCTTTTCTCTTAGGAGCCTCAAAAAATTTTCCAAGGTGGCCAAAAAAAATAATTTAGAAGTATGGTTCCTCATATATCCAATTCAAGACATTCACTTATATCAACATAAGTGTTTACTCAGGGTCTCTGCATAAATTGTCAAGATTCATGGATGATAAGTTGGCAGTGATGGAGTTGAGATAATAGATGGTTCCCCTACATGAGATGATTGTGATGAAAAAGATAAATAATCCCTTCAAGTTTCCAATTGATATTGGACACTATTCATGTCCTTCTATCACAAAATAAAATGGATTGGGATAAGAGATGGGCTAGTATGTGATTAACAAGATGCCACCCAGGCCCAACTATGATATCAATTAGTTGGTGGATATAGAAACCAATTTAATTTTTCATCAATCATACTATGAATTTATCTGGTCTGACTTCACCATTAAGGAGGACATCATAAAATTGGATTATATGAGGCTAATAGTGTAGGAAGTTATTACCTATAATATTACTCCAATACCCAAGGACATGGAGGATGATAAGAGGACATTGTATATAGTGTATAATAAATCCAATATTGAAGCCTATCCCATCTCATAGGTGGAATTCACTACTAAGGAGAGTGATTTCATCCCATGGAGAGCCTTTTTAATCATGAGAAGAACCTTCAAGTGGTTGAAGGAATATGGGGTTGATCTTGGTGTGTATGATACCCCTACCTTATGGGAGCTTAGGAAAGTTTAGGAATTAAAGGGTTTTCTCCTAGATTATAGTGGTGATCCTTTAGCTCCACCACTAGTATTAAAGGTCAAGGGGAAGTACAAGGTTGGTGATGTTGACTTCACTAGGCTAATTAATGTGGAATTCATATCTATATCATAGTCCAAGGTAGGGCTGTCTTTTTCAAAATAAATAAAGCTGGCTAAAAATTGGGATAATATCACCATTTTAGAGGTTACATTGTTTATTGCCACCCTAATATCCATTACAATAAAGGGATCCCCAATGATGCAATCCATTCCAACAGTCACCCCAATGGTCAATCTAGCTACAACTCCACTTGCTCTACCAACACAACATCCAGCCATCATCCTTCCCTCAAAGATTTATTCAAGAGAGGAGGTGAAGAAGAAGGAGAGTATCCCAAGAAGAAAATATTTAAGTGAGATCTCAACCTCCAAGTGGGTTTCTTAAGAAAAGGAAGGAGGTTATTTTTAAGGACCTACCTTCTAAGGAACTCCCCATGAAGAGAAAATAGGATCGATCCTCATAATCCTAAAGGTTGAGGGATATGAGTGATGAAGAAGACTCTAATGAAGGTAGGCCTATTGCTAAGGTGACAAAAAATTAGTGAGTATTCACTCCTCCAAAAATAAAAAATAGGCATAGGACTCCAAGGGAAAGGATACAGACCCTAGTAAAGGTCCTGATGATAGGTTTATTTATAGAAGAGGGTCCCTCAGGAGTAGAGAGTAAAGGTGATGAGGAAGAAATTTTGACCTCACATGATCCTCTATTTTTTTAAGATGTTATACAGGTTGGTGATGTGGTAGCCACTCAAGTTTAGGCCCCTTAAAGAGAGGAGACTATCTCATCAGATACAAAGACATTCATTGAAAATGTCATCACCTAACCACCAAGCCAAGATATCAAGGTGAAGTTGAGGTGTAGGATAAAGTTGACAAAGTTGAAGATACAAATAAATCTAATGATAAAGATGGAGTGGAGCAAGAATAGGATATTCAAGTCACCACTGATAGTGAAATGGTGGTTAAACAAGATGGCCCACAAGTAGTTGTAGAGATATCACCAGCTTCTCCTTCCCTTCAAAAGGTGTCAATTCTAGCACTAGAGGAGAAGGTAAGTATAGAGGAAGGTGGGGGAGAAAACCTACAAATTGGTACCCCCACCCATACAAAGATAAATAAATATCTAGACCAATCTAATAAAGATGTTGAGGGTACTTTATGTAATGTTATTTCAATTAAAGTACCTTAAATCCTCCTTCCTCACATAACGGTTCATGATCTAGCCCATAATAAATGTTTAGAGGCCATGGCTGGTGGAGAGTTTCCTAAGGGTGGCAAGGAAACCACCATAGCCTCATATCTACTTGAAACTCCAGTAAATAAATAAACTAAAGTGGTTATGAAACCTTTTAATTAGCCTGTGGTATAAGGGAGATCCATTAAAAAATTACTTGAGGAGTCTCACCAATTCAAACTAGCTTTTGGAGTGTTGGATCAAATTGATCCAAACCTTGAAGGAGAAATTAGAGAAAATAAAGAAGGTGGTGAGGAGTTTAAGAGTTATGAAGAGATTGAATAGTTTACGTTGAGTTTGCAACACATTCCTATGGCACTTCCTACATTAGGTACTCCAATGACACCACCTTTTAATGTCTCAAGTCCTGCATCAATGTCTAGTACGTCAATGGGAATTTAGACCAGACCCCTTCTCTGGGTTAAAGAATAGGTCAAATAGAAAAAGGACATCATGAGAAAAACTAGGGAGATTGATATGGTAAAGATCACTTAGGCATATAAGGCCAAGCCCCCTAATAAGGCCAAGACATACTCTTGAACCACATTCACTACTATGAGAGAGGAATATGGATATAGCCATCCCTCCACAAGATTCTCTAAAAATGATGCTTCCCTTTAAATTTACACTATCTAAAGCTACAAACTAGGGGAGCCATCAAGGAATGAGATAAAACATAACTCACAAGTTTTGGCAAACATGGTGGCTCATAATATAGATAAAGACAAAGCCACCATGGAGGAGTTGAAGGCAGAAAACTAGGCTATGATCTAGTACCTAAAAAATTTAATGAGTGAGCCTAAGGTAGTAACTCTAACTACCAGTGTTACTCTAGGCTCTCTCCATCTCTCATTCACATCATTTGACTTTGATTATATCAATGATTTGAAGACCAGATGATGAGTAATAGAAAAATGGCAATAAGACTTTGGCACTAGCGTTAATTAATAAATCCACTCAGCATTTAAATTCTTGAACAACATAGTGGACAATAAAAGGGAGTGTGATGCTCAGATATTTTTCTATGAGGTAGATATCAATAAGTGGGAAGAAGTGTAGTGAAAGATGGATGAGGTATGCAAGATGGTCATAGACACTTTGGTTTCAAAAAATATCATTGATCCAAACTATCACAAAAGTCCTAAGGAATGTCAACTGGAAATCAAGCATCATCTAATGATGCTCAAAGATGGCATCTTTGATTTGAAAGGAGAAGAGAAATCCCTCAAGACTATAACAAAAGAGATAGATGTCATGATAAGAAAGATGGTAAGACTTGATGATGCAATTATTTATAATAAGAGGCCATATGCACTAATCTAAAAAACCTCATTGATGCACCACAAGAGTCCTTTGATGTTGATAAGATAAATAAACTGGTGTCACTTGAAAAATCTTGTGGCCATCTTAAAAAAATCATTGGATGAAACCAAACCATGCTTTAGAGGATTTCCACTTGTCTTGAGGAGTATTGAGTAAAATTAAAATACCAAGCAAGCCCAAACCAAGGGAATCTCACCCCCATTCTAAAAGAATATACCAAGTATAATAATAGGTTGGACAAGGATTTTGTTATCCAAATCAACTTTAGAACATAACTGGATACTGTAGTTTATTTTGAGATGTCACCACTTCTATCTTATTTTCTCTCCCTTCTTCCTTTTTCTCATTTCCCACTAGAAACCATTGTACTTCACCTATTGGTGCATGTCCCTTTCAAAAAAAAAAATTTTGTTATCATGTGCATAAGAAAGGGACATTTTTGTTTGTTATGCAAGATGACAAAGGTTTTTTTTGTCCCTTGTGGGATCATCCTCCACATAGATAATTTTTTTTTTTTAAAAATTACCATAGTGGAGGATCAAGTTTTCCATCATCACAGGAGCATGAGCATAATCTGAGGAATCATGTTTGTTACAAGGTCTAACAGACTCTAGGCCCATGAAGGAATCTTCCAACTGGAGCATCTTTAGGAATATTCTAAGCTTAGATCAATTCTATAATTAAAGGGGGTATGTCCCATTATAAAGGTTAGTTAAATTTTTGAGTCAATAGATATAGCCTCAAAGAGTTCTCACTGTGTAATATTTCTAGTGCCAAATTGATTTTTGATGTAAAATCACTGGCAAGCTTTGAGAGCATTATCCATGTCTCCCTTGTCACAGGATTATTTTATAGGGTGTTAATCTATTATATTTTTCAATACACATTGTTTTCATTTCCAATTCAATTGATAAATGAAATTTGCTCATGGTTTCTATTCTCTTTCCATTGTTGAAGTACAATGCCATGTTTTACATGCTTAGTTGATTGGTGATTTGATGTATTCATCTTTATGGTGGTCATTTAGAGCGTATATCTAGATTGTAAAATCATTTCTACTTTGAGATTTGGGAATAAGGTGTTGATATCCTTTTTAAGTTTAGTCCTAGGCTTACATATTCAATTAGAAGGGGTTCTTAAAGGATATCATTTGTGCATGATTTCAATTTCATTTGTTTCAGATCTATGGTACATTTGTTGGTAAAGGTGACATAGCAGTTTATTTGGACTTCTTTGTGCTCATATGTTAACCCTCTAATTTAATTTATATTAAATTTATAAATCTTTGTCCTACCTTATTTTACCCTACATAGACCACACCCTTTGCATATTTAAAGTGTTATTTTCTTACAAATGCATAAATATTATATACCCAATATGTGTTTGCATTTTATGTAGTAAAGATCAGCATTTTAATCTCATATTCAGCCTTGTGTTGTTTAAAATCCTTAAGAATGAAATTTTTAATCATATTCATATCTGAATTTAGTAACTTGTGTCTAGCTTAGATCATTTTCTCATTCTACGTGACAACCCTTCTCAAGTAGATTGAGCAAGTTTGGTTGTGTTTTAATCATATTTATAGTCCCTTACACTAATAATTCCCATGAATATTGAATCACAGAATCCATTTGTTTGAGAAAGATACCCCTTATGTCCTCTCACCTTAGTTTAAGCAGAGACAAAAGTAGTAGGGAACTAACCATACCCTTTATAGGTGCCTCCTAGTCATTTTCTCCATTTGGTCTAGTCCTAATGTTAAAACCCTCCCCAACTATAATGGAATTCTAGTAGTTTTCCATCTTTTCTTGTCATTTCCTTCAAGTGTGTTAGGTTGAGAGAAAGAGGTGTATAACTAGGAACCAATAGCTGGCATATGGTTAAAGATAACCTCCAGAAAGGGTTGGCTCCCTTGATGATTTTTGACAATTTTTGACCCCTAGGTTAAAAAGTCAACCCCTATCATTTGAAACTTGATTATTTATGTCTAAATAGACTTGTTCATATCCATTTTCTACCTTGTAAAGTCTTAAAATGGTACTTTTAAGGTCTTATTAGCATATTTTAAGGTTATTTTGACAAGATTAAGGTAATATACCAAAGGTTGGTTTTATGCTAGTCTATCTTCACCATGGTATGAAAAGGTGGATCTAAAAGGTGTCATAGGTTATTAGGTTACTCTTCAATTCATGATACCCCTTCATCACCTTTCATGAACATTTCACACATGTTTGGAAATATTAATGTTATTTTTTAAAGTTTAAGGTAAGTGTCATGTAAGAGAAAGGTGTTTTTTTGTTAAGTCCAACACATTTCAAGTTTACCAAGGATAAATATCCATATAAATACACTTTCAAAAGTTCTTTAAGGAGTTATTTTACTACCATATATGTCAATAATGTTCGATCATATCAATTTTTCTAGTTTAACCTCTAAAAGGGGTAGTTTTAGGCACTTATACAAACTTGGAAGATCCATTTTTAGATGAAAATTTATTTATAGTGTCTCTTCACATTCTCCAAGCCATATTAATGGATAAAAATCTTGAATAGGTCCTAAAATTCCAAAATTTGTATTAGAACCTCCATCACTCGCTCGACTATCTTACAAAGGTCAATTTCAAGTGTTCATTTTAAATAATATAGTTGGAATTGGGAAATAATATTTTTAACATAGGATGGGGTCTTAATTAACTTAAAATACATGTCCATAGTCCTCATATTGGTGTCTCTTCTTTTATGAATGATCATTACTAAGGCAAGGTGGTCTTAAACCCTACATAAACCCCATAGGCTCATTTTTCTCCTTGGAATGGTAGTTTAAAGAAAATTAGAGGCATGAGAGAAATTTTAAATTATCCTAAGAGGTATTAAAAACCATATCACATCTGATGTAACCTATCAGGTAGAAAGAGGAATTTCCATGAGAGATAGGTTACAGGTTTGCATTTCAAGTTTTGGAGGTTTCTAAGAGAATCATGGTTCTGTAAGTGATGTTTGGTTGTTATTCAAAATTTTCACATACCTTATTTAACTACCTCATTTTCTTAAATAGGTTTTTATTGCCTACCAAATTGTAATATTTTGATCAAAACCATCTTAGGTAGTGTACCTTCATGGTCTACAAATCTGAGCATGCATTATTGATATTGTTGAAGTTGTCTTATCTGATGATAGGCCTCAGACACTTAATATAATGTGTATGAAATATTTTTGGAAAACCTAATAAGATAATAATTTCCACATTAACCTTCAAGTCACATCATGTTCTAACTTAAAGACTATGTGTAGGCTACCTACATAAAAGACACTTAAGAGAATGTCTAACCATACAATATAAAAGAGGTTTTTAGAGGTCATGACCTCATAATAAGAGTATATAATCAATGGATTTTGATATCAAGGTTTTAAAATTTCAATATAGGCCTCATAAAAGGTTTCTTGCATTGAAAATGTAGACCCATAAGTCTTCCTAGACTTGTAGGTCTCTTTTGCACATAAAATGCAATACTCTTCCATTAAAATTGAGTTTTCAAGGGATAAATGAAGTTGAGAGTATAGGAAAAGTGTTTGAGTTCATGATCCAATGTTTCTTTTCCTTCTTAAAATGTCTTGACACATCTGAAAACCTATACACCATTCAATTCATCTCCTCAATAAACTGTGTGAATTTCAAAGAGAGCAATGAAAGATTAGTCTTGTTGGATGAGACATAAATCCAAATAAATGGTAGTGAAAGATAAATAAATTAATGATCCATATATCCAAATTTATTTTCATCTCACCATCATTTGATATGACCCTATTATTTCTCATTCCAACAAAACCTATAGTCATAAGCTAGCAAGGGAAAATTTATGTATTATTGAAGGTTGTAGAGAAGATAAAAAAGGTTATAATAAAGGCACACCAAGATGATAATTTTTTTTTAGGTATTGTGTATGAGTTTAATTCTATTCACCCTCTCATACCAAGAAGCTTACCCTCAACCCTAGTAAGGTATCCTCTCACATAAGCACTTACAAGCCTACTAAGGGAGACAAAGAGAAGGATCTTTATAATAATTGGGGTATGAATCAAAATGGTATTTGTAGAACCAATTAAATATTAATATCATGGATAATTTCAAGACCAATGGAGAATGATTAATCTCAAAAACCAATACCTAAGGGGCCTAAATGGTAACTCACAGGCATGCTTGAGAATTCAAGTTGGTTTTCAAGCTTGAAAGAGGATATGTAATATAAACCATTGAATAAAGAGGTTGTGATGATTGATAAAAATTAATAAAATATTTTAGGCTTAATAATGATATTTAATAACATCAAAAACTTCTCTAAAGAGAACACACCCTAAGCCTACAGTCACATAGTCAAAATTAGTACAGTCAGGTATGTCTAGTTAAATGAGAGAGATGTCTTTTGGTTTGAAGGAAAAAGGTATGTGGGAAGGAGAAATGATAGAGTAAAATAATTATTCCATTTAATACTATAGTTTCATAGGGTCCCCACTAAATAACATAATGAACCAATGTAGTGAAAATCCTAAATAGACTGTTTAGGCCTAATATGTGAAGATGATCAAACACACATGCATGTGTGTTAAATGGTAAGAGAATGGTTTGTTGATGGTAATAAGTAAGTATAAATGACATAATAATGTGTATAATACATTAATAAAATATTATATTATGTTTTTAACCCCTTAAATAGAGATAAAATAGCTCAAACATATACACTAGGGTCAATTGCATTGGTATGCTCATAAACCCTAAACATGAGCTAATGGAGTATGTAATAGGACTATGAAGAAGAATGGAAAAATACACCATTGTAATAGATCAAGAGGAGTGTTATAAACATCCTTCAAGTTTTTTTAATCAAAACCAAACTCCAAGATGCCTTTTCTAAGTCATTCTCCCTCTCAAACTCACCAAATGAAGACTATCTAGCCTAAGAAGCACCTTCTCAAGTTTTGAATAGTATGAACAAGTTTTATGGGAGCACAAAATATTTGGGTATGTTATGGGACATTGTATACTTGTTTTCGTTGATTTAAGGTCTCAACCCTTATGAATCATTGTTAATATGATAAGTATGTCACAGGGTACCAAGAAGGCTAGAATTAACTTGATGAGAGAGATTGATCTCTTAAGTACTTGAAATATATTTAATTTTCCTTAAAAACATATTTAAATCATTCCTAAAACTATTAATATTCTCATTATGACATGTTCTTGTACCTTCACCTGTACACACTCATTGAATGTTATGATTTTATAAGGATTTGGGCTCAAAAGAGGATATTTGACCTCATGGATAGATGAAAACCATTGGAGAGGATGGATTGAGGTTTATTATACCTCCTCAAGTCCAAAAATACATACACTTAACCCTAGAAGTACTCCTATAGGTCTGATTGTTGAAGGTAGTATGAAATAGGCTTGTGAAAGACTAGGTTTTTTGGCCATTTCTTGGCTCACACATATACATAGGGTTTAATAAGCCCAAATTTGGCATGAATAATTTTCATGGGGTCCTAAAATTTAATCAAACACTTATTTGTATTTTCACATATGTGGGAGAAAATTACACCCAAAACTTAGTTACTAGGCATATAGGCCTAATTGAGGCTTAATTAGAAAGAGAAAATAGGATAATGAGTGTATTTTCACTCAATTTCTAATCATGAAATTTTTTTTAAAAAAAATTAAGTGCATACTGGGTACTCAAAACTATACCTAATTTTCCAATATAATATTTACATTATTCTACACAAGGAGCTTTATGTGTTTTTAGGGTTACAAGGAATTGAAGACAAATGCAAACTTTGGGTGAATAATGAGGTCTTTAGGATAGCTTGAGGACTTTAAATAAGTTGATTTAGGTATGTTAATATATATTAAGGCCTTTCATGGAAAATAATTTCATTCATGAATATAAAGTCAATATTTGAGCCATTTGGGCAAGATAGGCATAGTAAGACCAATTGGGCTTCAAGACACCTAAAAAGGTGTAATCGTCATTAAAATATCAGTATTATTGGTTTCTAAAGCTAATGAAAGGTGTTAATAATAGGGGTATAATTGAACTCAAGATGAATTTATGATCAAGTATGCCACTTTTCACTTTCCAAGCGAAAAAGAGAGTAGTTTGAAGCAAAATCAAGAGGTGTCAAGCAAAAATATGAAGACTCCTACACCATTTAGAAGAAGATGCATCTTCAAAGAAGAAACACATGTATTTTGAAACCTTATGAAACTATTCTTAAACCTCTTTCTTGATTTTAACTCTTGATTAACACTTGTCATTTTTCTCTTCTACACCCCTCTCTCTCTCTTCTATTCTCATTTATGTATAAATTTAGCCTTGATTGGATTTGTATTCATCCTCCACTGGGTATGACTAAGCCCTAGATATTTTTATACCTTTTATCAATGAGAAAGTACTATTTTTACCTCTTATTTTGATTGTATTTAATGTGTGTGTATGAATATTTTATCGCATCAAGTGTTTTACTTAGTCTTCCTTGGCATGTTATCCATTTCTAACACTCATATGTATTTTGAAAGCTTCTTTGTAGGTCATGTGAAGTGTCCAAGTGAAATATGAAGGTTGAGTGAATTATCTACTCATTAGTGTCATTATATGACCTCTTGATTAGTCTTATTATCCCAAACATCTATCATAACATCCATAATGAAGTGTTGATGTATAGAGGTAGATTATGAGTAGTGTGTGTTTAGGTTAGTCTCATGGTTTATGTGTGCATATAGTTAGTTGGAAATGGTCAATTAGTTTGGTGCATCACCTCCATTAGATTAGGTTTATCTCTATTTTTATAACAAGTTTATATATTAGTGAATGAGATTAAGTGATACATCAAGTGGATCTATCCCTATAACCTATATATTCAATCTACCTATTAGGTCACCCACAGCCTAGGATTATTTCCATGTTACCCCAAATTTGGAAGGCTTAAAAAATATTCCAAGGGTGAAAATTTGGGTGATAACAGTCATGGCATGCCTAGTGGGATAAAGTTCCAAAGTGTTTTAATGATTGTTTATGCTATCATTTTACATATCAATTTTTTAAGGCATTTAATAAACACCAATAGTAACTCCAAGATCAATCAGTTAGTTTTAGCAGCCCATACATTTGTCCAAAATAACTTGTATCTTCAATTCACTATCTTGATGAGGTTGTTATGGATAAGTTTGAAGTATATTTCAATTTTATTCAAGTTGATGAGGCATATCAAGCCTATGATACTCCTTATTAGCCCTATGATGAGCCTTCTCAATCTTATAATGATGCATTCCAATAGTGTGTTGATCCTTATCAACAGTATGATGATTCATATTAGTCATATAGTACTTACTAGCCTCACTATGACCCCAATTATATACCTCAGTAGCCTTATCAAGCTTGTTACCCTCCTTACTATCAAGAGTATCACCGTTATCCTCCTTATAATACATATCAATCATATGATTAGCATACACCTCCCCCATATGGCTACGATGATGCATCTAAACAACCTTGTCTTTAAGATGTAATGGATGAGATGGAGAACAAGATACTAAAATTTTTAGAAAGGGTTTGTTTAACTTCTCAATATGAGGAAGTGATTGGGATTTTTTACGCTACATATATATCTTCTAATTATCTATTAGATAGGGGTGAGTTATGTACATTTGTATTAGAAAATATGGATATTGGGAAAGATAACAAAGTGAGTTGGATCAAATGTTTCAAGAGCACTATTATATTCCTTATCAGCCTTCTTATTTTACTTATCCACATGAATTCATTGACCATCCTCAAGAAGAGATATTCCAAGAGAGTATAGATAAGTAAATTAAAGTGAAAGAGGACCTTGTACCTATTCAAGCCCCATTTTCCCTCATCAAGATCCTAAAGTATTTCCATCTTGGAGGTTTATCTAAGAAGGCATCCAAAATAAGAAAGAGGTCCTAATTGATAAGGTTATAAATCAAATTTTAGTTGTAAATGAACCTAAAAAAGGCTATAAAAAGAATGAAGTGCTTGTTGAGAAGAATGAAACACTCATAGCGCAACTAAATTTGATCTCTCTTCAAAAATTATTAAAATAATATTCCATCCCCAAGATATCAAGTTACAAGTGTGCTCCCTTAGTTCCTAATCCAAATCATGAACATATTTATCACCCTCCGACCATCTCCCTTCTTGAGGAAGAACTTGTTCTATGGGAGACAAATGAATAAGATCAAGTTGAAGTTTAAAGTGAACATAATGAAGATAATTCAAGTGAAATTTATGAATAGATCATCATTGGTACTCCACTTGGTGAAGAAAACTAAAAATAAGTTTTTAGGGATGAAGTGAAGGGAAATATTGAAGGAGTAAAAATGATCAAGTTGTAGTTGATGTTGAAGTAGAATACATCTCAGCTGAAAAAGGTGAGGTCTTAAATGAATTTGAAATGGCTTCCAATGAGCAAGAAGTAGAGCTTGAGAGGGTAGATTTTTACCTAAAACATGATCACATAGAGGAGTTTGAAGTTCTTGGCATCCCTATGACTCCTAAGGGAGATGATAAAGGTGCTTATTTGGTCCCACTTCACAAAACTAGTCATGAAGATTATGAAGACCTATAGCTGTAGTATTTATACATTTTCAACAAGTTTGAATCCATTAAAAGACTCATATAGGATGGAATGAATATTTTGTCAAGGATGATACCCTTCCTAAAAAGAAAATTGAAAGTTCCCAATAAGCCTTTCAATCTACCTTCTTAAGGAGCCATTAGAAATTCAAGTTGTTCATGACCCTACAAATCAAGATGTGATCACTTGGGAGACTATTTTCAAAACTAAAGAGTTGCATGAGATAAATATTGGATCTCAATATGAGGTCATCTTCAATGTAAACATGCTTTTTGTTCATATTTCACTTGAGATCATGCCAAATGAGTTGTCAAGAAATAAGACTACTCCACAAAGCATCATGTCCAAGAAACAACTTGCTCTATATCATTGCATATCTCATGAAGGGAGAGTTTTCAAAAAAAAAATTAGGTTAGTTGTATATACTAATTGCTTTGTTGTGACTTGTTTTCCCTATGTGTTTAGCTAGCATATGTGTGTTGTGTTAACAATAGAATAGTGGAAAGAATATACAATAACCAAAATTTCAAGAAAATACATGAAATTACAAGAAATAATAAAGACAATAAATGAGACCCAAATGACTTATTTCATATTCACCCAAAATGGTTTGATCTTCACTTTCCTATATAATTTTTTCTAAAAGCCTCCACAACTCTTGAATTTCCTCAAATGACTCTTCCTTTACAAGACTATTTGACTTCTTTTTTACACCTATTTTCTCCTTTTTAATACAATTAATGACAAATAATATAAAATAATTTATGTCCTTTACCTCTACTAACACTCACCTCAACTTAAAATGTGTCTCATCCTGAGACACAAAACTCCTACTAACACTCCCCCAACTTAAAATGTCTCTCATCCCGAGACAAAAAGGCCCTAAACATTTCAAATTTTTAAAACTTTAATCCATTCCAAATATATTTGAGAACCTACACTACGTCTACTCCTACTCTCCATGGCCTCACATGCTGGAGCTTGTCCACTTCTACAACTCTAACTTCAAATACATTAATAATTTTTCAAAACTTATGAATACTCTACTTTGTTTCAAAACTTTTTTTTACAATACATAACATGTGGGGAAGAGTAGAGATATAAATATCAATAACAAAACAAGTCACTTGTGCCATGTAACTCTAGTTCTTAGGAATCTCATGTTAGCAAAGAAAGAGCTATTTAATTTTCAATCTGTAAATTTGATGGCTTTAGCTATCCCATCATTCTAATTAATTTTATAGTGATCCAAATTCTATTTTAGGCAATCTTTCACGTTAGAACTATTTATATATTACTCAACATCTGAATAGTATCTTTCTCATCTGACTCACCATCCCATAACAACTCCTTGGCAAAAATATCCTCAAATATTTAATGTTTTTTCTTCAATATCAACTCCACCAAGTAAATCTCATTTTAAAATAACCAAGAAACAATAAATAAACCTTTTCCCAAATTAAATATACTCACAACTAATATAGAAATTCCTTGATGAAAATTTCATGGAGTAACATCCCTATAATAATCTTTTGGCCGTTATCAAAAGATAGCAAATAGTTTTTACAAAGTAAGACCATAGATCCTAACAAATCACCATTGATGTTGGGTTTAAACTACTTGATATTCCATTCCACTTCTTCATTTTATTTAATTATATTTATCAATATTGAATCTAGAATAGGCTCCATTTTAGATAGTTTCACAGGCTCAGCATGTTACACCTACACAATAGTGTCATCATTCCCCTCCTTGGGATCTCTAACCACAATGATATACCAAACACAATGATTAACATAATAACTAATCACACTTCCCATCCTCCACTTTTAACTCTTCCTATATATACTAAACCTTTAGCTTATCATAATAACAATGTTAAGGCCTAGCCTCTCAACCTCCAAACATAGCCTTTCCTTCATATCATGGTCCTTCATAATATGTATATTGAAGTCCCACCTCATGGTTGGTCATGACAAATTTATATATTGGTGGAACTGTCAAACTTCTAGTTGTCATCTATCTTTTGGTTTTTATGCATGTAATGAGTGAGCACCATTATTATGTGTTTTTATATGACAAGAATATGTAATAACTACACTATAGATCTGAATGCAGACCAGTATAAAATCATGCCACATTAGACTACATAATTCATCAAAGTAATATCAAAAGCTTTTTTAAATACACATTTCATGCATAGATCCATAAAAACACAGGAATCTTACATGAACCATGGTAAAAAAATAGTTCCAATGGAAGTAATGGGATTCAAAAAAAATCTTCCTCGAGCTTCAAAAAATCAAATACAAACTATAAAGTGGGAGACCAAATCTTTTTAACAGCCACACCATTGTTAGTAGAGGATCCTAGTGCAATATATCATGTTAAGGATGAGGATATCTAAGTTTAACTTAACTGTGCAGGATAGTGTAGAGAATTCTCATTTAACAAGGAAAATAAAAACATAGTAGAGATGTATTATCATGTGTTTGATATGAATTAGGACTAACCAATACTTCATTTATCATTTACATATAATTCAAAATAACTTAGATAGGATTAAACCAAACATTAAACATGATTACACATGCAAGGAACAAAATAATAAATACAATAGGTAACCATAACCAAATAGTCTATATTGATCTCAATAAAGGTTCATCATATTCTTCATACAAACATACATATAAATAGTCATTTACAATTGTTGACTGTTCACATTCTTCTCATAATTTGGAACCAAAAGAGGAGACTGTTCATCTTATATCCTTTTACAAGTCATGAAAGATAGGACAAAAGACATATAACTGACAACTGAATACATAACACATGAATATCTAAGGAATATATTATGCACCTTTACAATATTTTTTCTTCTCCCTACATGTTTTCTTATTTCCTTTAATTTCTATTTTGTTCTTATTTTGAGTGTGTTTTTAGGTCAAGTCTTTAAATGGTCCTTCTAAGGTCTTATTAGCATATTTTAAGATTATTTTGACAAGGTTAATGTAATATTATATATTGGTTTTATGCTAGTATATTCTCACCATGGTATGAAAATGAGGATCCAAAAGGTGTAATACATTCCTATGTTTATCTTCAAGTCATGGTACCCATTCATCACCTTTCATGAACATTTCATACATGTTTGGAAATATTAAGGTTATTTTGTAAAGTTCAAGGTAAGTATCATATAAGTGAATGGTGTTTTTGCTTAAGTCTAATGCATGTCAAGTTGACCAAGGTTAAATATCTATAAAAACACTTTCCAAAGTTATCTAATGGGTTATCTAATTTCCATATATGTCAATAATTTCATATCATATCAATTTTGTAGGTTTAACCTCTAAAAGGGGTAGTTTTAGTCACTTATATAGACTTATAAGATCCAATTTTAGGTAAAAACATATTTATAGTGTATCTTCACATTATCTAGGTCATATTCATGGATAACAAGCTTGCACAAGTCTTGATATTCAAAAATTTGCATCAAAACTTCCATCGCTCCCTTAGCAGCCTTACAAGGGTCAATTGCAAGTGTTCATTCTGTATAGTAAATTTTGATTTGGGACATAATATTTTTAATATAGGATGGGTCATAATTTAATTTAAATTAATTTCCATGTTTATTATATTTGTGGTCCCTCCTTTATGAATGATTGTTAAGAAGGCAAGGTGGTCTTAAACCCTTCATAAACCCCATAGGCTCATTTTTCTCCTTGGAACAGTAGTTTATATAAATTTTGAGGCATGAGATATATTTTAAAGTATAATTATATGTATTAAAAACTATATAACTTATTTTTCCATTAGGTTGGCATGTGTGAACATTAGGTAGCAAGAGGAATTTCTATGAGAGATAGAGTGCAGGTTTGCACTTCAAGTTTTGAAGGTTTCTAAGAGAATCATGATTCTAAAAGTGATGTTTGGTGGTTCTTCAAAATTTTAAAATACCTTATTAATCTCCCTCATGGTATTTAATTATTTTTTATTTCCTACCAAATCCAAATATTTCAATCAGAACCATCTTAGGTAGTGTACCTTCATGGTCTGTAAACTTGAGCATGCATTATTGATATTGTTGAAGTTGTCTTATCTAATGAGAGGCCTCAGACACTTAATATAGGGTGTATGAAACATTTTGGGAATACATAATAATTTGATAATTTCCACATTATCCTTCAAGTCACATCATGTTTCATCCTAAAGATTATATGTAGGTAGCCTACACAAAAGACACTTAAGAGAAGGTTTAACCCTGTAATATAAAAGAGGTGATTGGAGTTCATGACCTCATAATAAGATTATATAAGAAATTGATTCTGATATAAATGTTTTAAAAGGTCAATATATGCCTCATAAAATGTTTTTTTCATTGAAAATGTAGACCCATAGGTCTACATAGACATGTAGGTCTCTTTTGCATATAAAATATAATACTCTTGCATTAGAATAGAGGTTTCAAGGGATAAATGAAGTTGAGAGTATATGAATGGTATTTAATTACATGATCCAACATTTTTATTCCTTATAAAAAATTCCTAACACAACTAAAAACATATACACCATTTAATTCATCTCCTTAATAGACTGGGTGCTCTAAAGAGACTATGAGTTTCAAAGAGAGAAATGAAAGATTAGTCTTGTTAGATGATAAATAAATCCATATAAAGGGTATTTAAAGATAAATAAATTAATTCTAAATATATCCATCTTTATTTTTTTCTCATTATTAGTTGATAGGACCCTACCAGTGCTCATTCCAACAAAACCTACAGTCACAAGCCTACAAGGGAAAATTTGTGTATTATTGAAGGTTGCACAGAAGATCACAAAGGTTATAAAAAAGGAACACAAATATTCTCATTTTATGTTTGTTTCTTGTGCATTATTTTCACTCTATTCACCCTCTTACACCAAGAAGCTTACCCTCAACCCTAGTAAGTTATCCTCTCACCTAAGCACTTACAAGCCTACTTAGGGAGATGAAGAGAATGAGCTTTATGATCATTGGGGTATGAATCAAAAGTGTATTTAAATAACCAATTAAATATTAATATAATGGATAATTAAAATACTAATGGATAAGGTTTAGTCTAAGAAACTAATGCCTAATGGGCCTAAATGGTAACTCACATGCATGCTTGAGAATTCAAGTTGGTTTTCAAGCTTGAAAGAGAATATGCAATACAAGATATTAAATAATGAGGTTATGATGAGTAATTATAATTAATATAATATATAATTCATAATAATTATATTTAATAACATCAAAAAGTGATCTAAATATAATACATCCTAAGCCTACAGTCATATAGTCAAAATTAGCACAGTCATGCCTATCTAGTTAAATGAGAGAGATGTCTTTTGGTTTTAAGGAAAAATGTATGTGGGAAGGATAAAATATATATTTAAATAATTATTCCATTAAATAATATAGGTTCATATGTTCCCAACTTAATAACATAATGACCCAAGGCAGTGGAAAGTCTAAACAGACTGTTTAGGCCTATAAGTCAAGATGATCAAATACAAAAGCCTACATGTTAAATGGTGAAGATAATGGTTTGATGATGGTTAGAGGCAAGTATAAAGGACATAAAAATGTTTATATTACTTTAATTTAACATTATATGAGGTTTTAACCCCTTCAATAGAGAGGAAATAGCTCAAAAATAAACACTAGGGTCAATTGCATTTGTATGCTCATAAACCCTAAGCATGAGCTAATAGAGGTTGTAATATAATTGTGGAGAATAATGGTAAATTACACCATTGTAATAGATTAATATTGGTTTTATATACCTCCATAAGATGTTTTTAATCAAAACCAAACTCCAAAATGTTATTTCTAAGTCACTCTCTCTCTCTCTCTCTCAAGCTCACCAAATGAAGACTTTCTAGCCCAACAAGCACCTTCTCAAGCTTAGAATACTACAAAAAATTTGAATGGGATCCCAATATATTTAGGGATTTTAGGGGTAATTTTATACTTGTGATTTTTTAATTTTTAATTGGTTAAGCTCTTAGGATTTATGAATCATCGTTAAGATGATAAGTATGTCATAGGCTACTAAGAAGGCCAAAATTGACCCAATGAAAGAGATTGATCTATTACGTATTTTAAATGAATTTAATTGAACTTTAAAAACCTTTTACATAATTTCTCACTCCATTAAGAGTTTCCTTGTGACAATTTCTTGTACCTGCACTTGTACAGACTCATTAAATGTTGTGATTTTGTAAGAGTTTGGGATCAAAATAGGGTTTTTCACCTCAAGGATAGATTCAAACCATTAGAGAGGATATATTTGGGTGTATTACACATCATAAGTTCAAAAATTATTTACACTTGGACCTATAAGTGCTCCTATATATCTGATTATTAAAGGTAGTGTGAAAAAAACTTGTGAAAGACTAGGTTGTTTGGCCATTTCTTAGTTCACACATCTACACTGAGTTTCAAAATAAAAAATTTGGCATGGATCATTTTCATGTGGTCCTAAAATTTACTCAAACACTTATTTGTATTTTTAAATGTGTGATAGAATATTAGATCCAAAACTCAATTTTTAGGCCTAGAGGTCTAATTAGAGAGAGAAAATAGGCTAATGAGTATACTTTCACTCAATATCTGATCATGAAATTTGGCACAGAGTTGTAAGGTCATATTGGGTATTCAAAACTATGACTAGTTTCCCAAATCATTTGTATATTATTTTACATAATAAGTTTTGTGTGTTTTTAGGGCTACAACGAATTGAAGATAAATGCAAGCTTTAGGTGAAAAATGAGGTCTTTGGGAGAGATTGAGGCCTCCAAAGGAGTTTAATCAAAAAATTTAATATATAGGAAGGCATTTAATGGATAATAATTTTATTAATAATTATAAATTCAAAATTTTGTCATTTGGGCAAGATAGGTGTAGTAAGACCAATTGGGCTTCAAGACACCTAAGAAGGTGTAATCATCATTGCAATGTCAATATTAGAAGGTTCTAAAACTGATTCAAGGTCTTGAGAATAGGGGTATAATGTAACTCAAGGTTATTTTATGATAAAGTATGCCACTTGTCACTTTTTAAGCCAAGAAGAGTGTAGTTTGAAGAGAAAGTAAGAGGTGTCAAGCAAAAATATGAAGACTCCTACACGATTTGAAAGAAAATGCATCTTCAAGGAAGCAACACATGTCTTTGGAGACACAATTAAAATATTCTTCAACCTCTTTATTTATTTTAAGTCTTGATTGACACTTATCATTATTCTCTTTTATGCCCCTCTCTCTTATATTCTCATTTCTCTATAAATTTAGCCTTGATTGGCTTTGTATTCATCTTCCACCTAGGAATGGTGAAGCCATACCCATTTTTATGCCTTTGATCAATGATAAAATATTGGTTTTACCTCCTCTTTTGACTATATTTTATGTGTGTGAGTGACTAGTTAATCTTGTCAAGTGTTTTACATAGTCTTCCTTGGCATGTTGTCCTTTTCTAGCACTCATATGTAGTTTGAAAGATTCTTTTTAAGTCATGTGAAGTGTCCAAGTGAAGTGTGAAGTTTGACTGAGTTGTCTACTCATTAGTGTCATTTTATGACCTGTTGATTATTCCTCCTGTCCCAAACATCTATCATAACCTCCATAATGAATGGTTGTTTTAGAGAGGCAAATTAGGAGTAGAGTGTATTCAGGTTAGTCTCATGGTTGATGTGCACATCCAACTAGTTGGTAGTGGCCAATTAGTCTGGTGTATCACCTTTATTATATTAGGGTTCTCTCTCTTTTCCTAATAAGTTGATAGATTAGTGAATTACCCTAAGTGATACATCAAGTGGAGTTATCCCTATAAATTATGGATTCAATCCACCTATTAGGCCACCCACAACCTAGGATTATCTCCATGTTACCCCAAATTTGGAAGGTTTAAACAATCTTCCAGGGGTGAAAATTTGGGTCATACCATTGCTACACCTATATTATCACTAGACCTACTCAAATTATAATGAAAAGGGAGAGATAAAGTTGAAAGCAAATATAAAAAGGGGTGATGCACCAGATTTTAGTTCTCTTCCTATGGTCTATGAGTTGATAAAAAAGCTAAAAAAGGCTAAATATAATCACACAAATTCAAAAAATTCTCTAACATAAGTATTTCAATATGGAGGTTGTAGCTGATACATCAACTTAGAGAGGCAATTAAGAGGCCTAAAATGAGGCACTAATGAAGGTTTTCCACACAAGATTTTTATAACCACTTGATACACACTATATGACCTAAAAAATTATAAATTACTCATAAATAGGCAAGAATGAAGAGGAAAAATATAAGGACATTGAACATCAACACTATCATTCATCAAAACTTCACCATGAACACACTAAACATCAGATGAAGAAGGAAAAATCAATTTTTATTCACTTCAAAAAGAAAGAAAAAGTATCAATTTTATTAGGGATTCACCATACTAACTTTGAGGATCCTTTAAAATATCATTTTCATAAGTATTTATAGAATAATAAAGAATAAAGAGAGTGGATAAAAGTGTATGAAGTCCATCATGACTATCATCTATTATGAAACTAGTTATAATGCCAAGAAAAGGTGAATAAATGGTCCTATTATTCATCCTCAACATGTGTTGTCATGGTTTGATTATGTCCTCTTGATACATGGCATATAAATGACTCTTCATATCCTATGACTCATCTTTCTTCACTTGAAACTACCCTTTCTTGGTTGGAGGAGTTGCAAGTTGTTATTTTGACACATGACTCACTTAACCTCATTGGCATATCTCTAGGACATTCTTGGTTATTTAAATGCATGTTTCATATTATTTAGAGTGATACTTAAGGCCTAAATCTCTTTATATTATGATCCTTGTCCTTATAACCTGTAGCTTCATGTCAAAACTTGTTTGGTTCAATGTGAGGCAATGAAGACAAGTCTATCTCTTCATCCAAGACCTAGTCCTTTTTTGAAGTCTACCAAAACAAATTTTTGACCTCATGGATATATTTTAGGAGATCATGTAACCTTTTTTCATCCTATAAAACATATTCATATTGAACTATCACAATGTCTCTTTAGAGACTTTTGATGGAACTAGTATCTTAGACTATTTTAGTATTATCTTCTAGGATTCTTAAAGGTGAAGCATATGTTTACCAAGTTATAACATCCCACACTGCCTGCATTGACATAGTGTAGATCAGAAACATCTCGCTACAAGCTTGAAAGATTTTTTAGAGGATTGTATTTTTCTTTAAAAGTGCATATTACTCTGACATCAACAACTACCTATGTGTTGATCTCTTCAAACCTATCTATATTCATTGAATTAGGATTTCATATAACCTATACAATCTCTATAGGATGTCACTTATGTGTCTATAAAGGTGTCATGATGTTTCTTATTACAATTGATGACCTCGAAAGGAATCGTAACCTTATTTTTCT
The DNA here is from genome assembly GCA_037957365.1 of Torreya grandis. Lineage (NCBI taxonomy): Eukaryota > Viridiplantae > Streptophyta > Pinopsida > Cupressales > Taxaceae > Torreya > Torreya grandis. Next base: position 1,742,590 of record JARHVA010001675.1, read on the forward strand.
ATGCAATCAAGAAGACAATATTCACATGGCTTGGTTTAGAGACTTGAAACCTATTATATAACCATGGATAATTCTTATAATTACTTTTTTATTTTCATTATACCTCTTTCTAGGATTAATATACCTCCTTAACTGATCAAAAAGACCTTACTCACTTAAACACCTACAAATAGGCTTAAAAATACAATTTATAGGCCATTTTCATGCATTTATTCTCAACACATGCCAATATTATTCACCCAATAGGTTCCCATGAGGTTTATATACATCATCAAGGTTATTTCAATGAATTTTAAGTGTATTATAATTATTTAAAAAATAATCATCGATCCTCAAGTTCCTTGAGGGTAAAAGGGTAATTTACGTCACCATCTTATTAAAGATTGTTCATAGAGTTGAGCCCCCTAATGAAATAAAAAATTTCAAAATTTTGGAGTATAAAAACCCTATAATCATCCCATAATTTAATTATACCCAATTCATCTACTCAACCAACTTCCCATGTGAGAATTTTACCTTCTCGGGCTTCCAGGCCTGTAGTGTGCATTCAAGAGCACTATTTGAGCAAAAGAATATTATTTTATGTTTGGTTTTGGTTTTAAAATCATCATCTATGATTTTTTAATGTTTTATAAGGTCTTTATATGGTTTACCAAAAGTTTTGGCCTCCTTAAGAGTCTTAAAACCTACTTTTTCCCATGTCAAGGGTTTATAGGCATTATGACTATTCTAGCCCTAATGGATTCATTTTGCCGATTTCTCTTCATTAAAATGAATAAAATAATTATATATAATTTATTAATGGACCCTAAAACCTTTAATGAAGCTCTAAGCCTTATGTTCAATACAAAAATTGTCCTTTCTCTCTATTTTTTGTATGCATGCCTGTAGGTGCCTATTTAAAGCTTGAAACATATTATAGACCTATTCTTGTATTTCAATCCCCCACTTATTAAAAACTTAAATGATATTGAGAGAAATATGAAGTTTTTTAAACTTTTTTGAGAACTTTCCCAAGGAAAAAACCTATAAGATATGCCAAGAAATTATAATTTTCAGCTTGCAAACTTGACAATCTGCTTGTACATGCATGAATATTGTTGTAACTTTTTAAAACTTTGTGAATGTAAATTATAGGTTGATAAATGTATGAGTATAGTAAATCAAGGTATAAATATGAAATAAAAATATGCACTAATTTTTAATATAATTGACTTAGTTTGACCTTTATAAAAATAACAATAAATAATGTAAACAAATACTTAGCTAGAAAATGACTGAAATGGGAGATCTGGAGGTTGTAAATTGAGATAGAGGATAATCTAAGTGGCATGGATAATATAAAGGTGTCAAAACCCTTCCTAGATAGTATAATCCTAATTTTATAGTATCACCATGTGGTGCTAGTGTCCTTATTTTGGTGTTAGTGTCCTTTGTGCAAAATTGTTTAGAGCTTCTAGGTGCACTTATGTCTGGGTATGCCAAGCCTATTCCTATGTGCATGAGTTATATATATCTATGAATAAATTTTCATGAATAATTTTATAAAAAAACCCTAAACATCAATGTTGTTAGGGTATCCAATTGACACAATTAGTAAGGTGTGTTTTTTACTGGGGTACATTGGACATCCTCAACACCCCACCATGATGAGAGTTGCCTACATACTAATACTCTGAAGAGGGATCAAGACCGATGTATTTATCCCCACTTAAGTGGTGGTGCAAGTATAATTGAAGCTATTATGAATGTTGGCTTGATTTATTTAAAATTGATTAAATCTGGAAACATGAGTAATCTAAGCTTAGCGATTTTGTAGATGGTTATATGCAAAAGTAGGGCAGAATAGGGATTGATAACCTTGATCATGCACAACTTGTTCTAAGTTTGTTTTTCTAATTTGTATATGATTTCCATTTAGTGGTTAGAGGGTTAAAATCCATGTATATATACTATGCAATTTCTTTCATGGGTCTTAAAATAGGTCTAATATAACTCTAGGGGGTTGCTCATTTGAAAATATATCCATTGGTAGAAAAAGGAGGGAAAAGGACAAGAGTGAAAAAATTGGGACAATAACACCATGGGGTGCTACTATCCCTATTATGGCACTAGTGTCTAGGTGGCAGAACCTGAGTTACTATGGGCTAAGATGCTAAATTGAGGGTTTATGACTACTTTAGGGATTTTTAAGGATGTGTGTGGCATGTATGAAGGATAGATAAGTGTCTACATAGGCTCTAAGATAGGTATAGAGCTAAGCTAGGGATAGGTGGTCTCAAATAACACTCTTAGAACTCAAGTGTCATTTTTAGGTGATTACATTTGCGCACCTCACTTTGTTCTAGAAATGTAACAAAGTGAAATGACTAGGATAAAGGAAAAATAAATGTACCTAGATTTATATAGGAGGCAAAGCCTATGAACCTATATCTGTGTATGTGAACCATGCTCCATTATGTGTCCTAAAAATTAAATGTCCATACATTAGTCCTTATTTAAGATATATCAAAAGAAAAATACCAAATTGAGTAAAGAGATAAGAGAGAGGAAAGGAATGAATACACCTCACTATGTACGTGATCTAATGCATAAACATGATCTTAACCTATATGTGTTTAGATAATGATAAATATATCATTATCTAAGATTGAGCTGATGAATTGTTCAATCCCCATGTGTGGGTGGCTCAAGAACTCAATCCAATTTTGAGTCCATCATTGCCCACCCCTGCTTGGTGGATCATTACCTATAAAGAGCTTGAATTAGACTAATGGTCTATCCAACCCTCTTATGTAGGTGGCTCAATAACTCAATTATACTATGACTCTATCATTGCCTACCCATGTGTATTAGATGCATATAAAACTCAAATTACATGATGTAAATGGAGATGTGTAACTATGTATGTTAGCTCTACAACCACTCAATAATATTAGGTAGCTCTTGGCCACTCAAGAATGCCAACCACTATATATGGAGTAAGTTATTAATATGGTGTGTAACCTATGACATGGTGTCTAATGTATACAATGTATAAAATGGCATAGAGCTTGTAATTCCATCTGATCAATTAGTGTATAAGTGAGCATATGTAAATAATGTGGCATGTACATGCCCCCAAATATAATACTTGATTATATGGATTTTAAACTAAGTTGTAATAATATATATTTAAGCATCTAAAATGAAATGGGAATGATCATGTTATGCATGATGCCCCCAATTTGAGCAAGTTGTTATGAATCTAAGTTAAATTGAGCCAAAACTGGTAATCTGTAACTAAACCTATACTATACCTATTATAGTTTTTAGGCCAAATATAGAATTTTTTGAAATCAAGGATACTAAATAATAGTTCCATATCTTGGATAATAGCACCATGTGGTACTAGTGTCCCAATTTGGGAACTAATTTCCAACTATTTTGATTTTTGTCCAACTATTTTGATTTTTATGCAACTAAAATTTATCTTTGCATCACTATTTCCCACTAGAATCTAATTTCTATGTCATTGATCATATGTGCTGAAAATTTTACTCTAAGTGTATTTAAATAGCTTGATCTCTATGATAAACCCCTATGAATGTTAATGTAATTAGATTAATTAGAGTGTTAAGCTTAACTTGGGTCTTAACAAAGGGAAGTGTTGACTATTTTGACCACAAGTCAAAATATGTCAACCCTCTATAGTAAAAAAATTGATATAGGGGTATATAATAATTTTATAGGGTGTGTCATGGTATTATTTTATGTCATTTAATATATTATTAGCTTTTTCAGGGTCAAATTATAGTCCTAAGTCATTTCATGTCATTTAGGGGTCATTTTAGAGTCATTGTTGAAGGTTGTATAGTTTTTTTAAGTGTAAAAGTGTTCTTAACTCTCTTTAAATTTAAAATATGTCAATAAATTATCATAATTTTCATTTTTAATTGAAAACTTGTATGTTCCTAACTAAAATCAAGAAAACAAGTGAAAAGAAGGAGGTTTTGGTAGTTATACGTCCTATAGAGAAGTGTGGCACATGTGTAAATCTCATAAAATGATATTTAAGTTTATTTGACTTCATTTCCATGTTTAATTTTCTTTATATGCATAAAAATGTCTGAAAACCATTCTAATCCTCCATCACTCCACTAGACATGTAAAACTAGTCAACATGTATTCTAATGGTATGGCTAGTAGAAGAGGTTTCAGGTCAAATTCTCTTTATGGTAGAAATTAAAATTTTTATACTTAATTTTCATGGTAGGATTTTTAATAATGGTTTCCTATTATTTATGAACCATTCTTAATAAGTTGATTGTCTCATTTTGCTTGCTAATCCCCACACCCTGCAGGTTTTCTTCTTATTTAAGATATTCCATACAATCCACTTGTTTAAATTAATTTAAAAGCATGTGGACATATATTTATAATTTTTCCCATATTTTTTTCCATGTTTAGAGGTGGCTTGATTAGTGAAATAGTTCAAATTATAGGTTAAGACAATTATTGCTAGTTGCAACCATGTTGCACCATTTGTAGAGGTTCTTGTCCTTTTTGTGGTTTTAGATGAGGATGATAAATTGTATTTAATTTCTCCCATATCATGCCATTCACATCCTTCCTTCCAATATTAGTTTCAAAAGGTTTCACATAAATTTATAATCAAGAACATGGCACACAGCCAAGTTTTATGCATACAATCAGCTGAGTCAAGTATATGAAGACTCTGAGCATGTTCATGGAGAGTATATGAAGATTATTAAGATGTTGGACACCTTCTTGGATCATGATCAAATAATCTAAGCCCTTCAAATGATAATTAATGGACTATGATGACCAATTCAATCCCTAACATAATCTTACACCATTAATGGGCACCTACAGGTGAACTATAAGGGGATGAACACATTGAGATAAGGCATTGTAACTATTTTGAACTCATTCATGGTGTAAAGGATCCATTTAGATACCCTGAGCAATTATAAGACTAGTTATAAACCAATACACTATGCATACTGCTCATATCCATATTCACTACCTTGTATACTAAAATGCCCACCTACATGTGGCTCTCACAAAGACTTGAAAGTGTTGCATAAAGGTGTGTGAACATGTTTTGAGATATTCCTTAATGTCACAGAATGTTTAAATTTACATAATACTCATGTTAAATTAATATATTGGTAAGTAGGCTTGAAAATCATGTTCAGATATAGAAACTAAATTCAAGGACTTATTACCTTAAAAGATCTAAAAAAAAGCCTTTCCCACTTTTGGTACAATCATATAATGAGGTAACAGGAGGTCTCGATGAGTTTAAATTTTTTAGTCATGTAGCCTTCATGTAGGGGTAACACCTTGTAAATGGAGGTGGATGTTTGAGTTCAATAAGTGATGAAAAGGAGGCCTTCTTTGTCGATATTCTTTCACTGCAATTTTTTCAGTGTTTTCTATAGGATTTTGAACTTTCAAGTGACTTACAATCCAAGGTATAATGATGAGAGTATATATGCATAAAAATTAGTCCTATGAAGGTAATGGTCACACTAATGTTTAAAATAACATCAAGAGGATTGAAATTACAAGGTTTTGACCTGCATGATAACCTATAGGACCCCTTTTAGCCCAAGAAAGTACACCTATAGGTTTTCAAGAAAAGTAACGTATAGAACCTAAAGGTTGAGTGATAATTTTTAGTTCTAAGAATGATACAGGTTTGTTTCACCTATTAAATAAAGATAAAATATTATAAGGATACCTAAATATGAAATTTATTAGGCATGACATTATATAGGTGTACCTTTGTCTCAGAGGTCACCTATAGTCAATTGTAGTTTGATAGTACACCAAAGTCTAAACAGTCTAAAGGTTAGCCTAACATAAACATCATGAGAATAATACATAAGTATTTTTAAATGATATAAAATACTCTAAGGAATCATATAAACATGTCATGATGTTTAATGTTTCAATGTTCACCTATAAGCAAGCATGTTTTTTGAATATAACATAGTCATGGTTAACTGCAGTCTTGTCTATGCAAGTGCATGTTATACCTTGAAAATTTTAGCAAAGGGTTGGATTGTGAACATGTGTGAATATTATTATAAATTAGTAATATACACATCATAAAACTCTTATATGGTGAAAACATGGCAATAATCAGGTTCTCAAATGATAACCTACAGTTAGCACACAAAACCTTGTAGTTAGATAGTACTCAAAAGTTTGTCTCAATTTTTGAAATATTTGAAGGTTTTTTTGATATGATTCAGCCCTAAAATTTTGTATTTATGGTCCTTAAGACATATTTAATCCTCCCACACATTCAAATAATTTAGGAAAATAGGGGAAGTGCCCTTTATTTTGTCTCAGATAGATGGCACTCCCAGAAGGTGCAAATCTATAGGTTTAGTAAATAAATGGTAATAAGGTGTGTTAGGAGATTGTAACCTTTCAAGGAGTTTAATTAGGCATTAAAAAACCTAAATTAGTACTTTCAACTTTGTAAACTACTTAGGGGTGTTAATGAGTAGTTATGTGCTTATAGACCTATTAGGTCTTGACTAGGCCTATTGCCTAAAAGGGGTCTAATTCATTTTATGACACAAATGAGATTTATAATTAATTGGAAAATTTATTTTGTAATATTTAAGGTATTTTTTATCTTTTTATTTGTAGAGGAGGCCATATAAAATCCATTTCTTATCTTAGACGCATGATAGCCTATATAAAATGAAGGAAAGAGTTCGAGAGGCTAACTTTGAAAGTTTATACCTATATGGAGGCTTAACATGTGAATATGAGGATCCACAATTATTTTAATGGGGTTAAAAATAAGGATATAGTGTAATTTTTTTAGGGTTCTAACATCAAACCTATATGAATAATCTTTAAGGGTGAAAACCACTTAAAACCTTCTAAAACCCTTGATAAGGACTCGATGGGAAAGATGAAGAAGGAGAGGCATCCATATGATATATAATGATTTGGGAGATAATTTTAACTTGTAGATAACTCTCCAAGGCTCCTTCCCATCAATTTTAGTTCTACCCTACTTGTATGGATAGGGTGTAAAAGTGGTTTTCTTAACAATTTTGTGTGTTTTTTAGGTTAAAAAAGGTTTTAAAGAATGAGGATCATTTTGGGAGAGATATTGGGACCTATCCTAACTCATTATATCCGTTATTACCTCATAAAATATCATAAAAACCTTTGCTATCACCTTCATCTCAACCATTCCTAACTGGCATAGTGAACAAAGAGTGATCACCAAGTGAGAAGGTGAAAACTCTAATTGAGAGGCCTTTTAAGGTCTACCTAATGGATCTAATGTCAATAGGATTATTAACAAGTGTCACATCACCCCTTTTATGGATTTTATTAGAAAACTAAAGACCTCTTTGGTGCCAAATGTGAAGGGTGAGTGAAATGAGGGTGATTATGACTATACATAGTGATAACTCATGTCCAAAAGAATGTTATTAATTAAGGACATAAACAATGCATGTTGGGGCCTATTTATAACCTCCCCTTCATATTTTAATCATCTCATCTATCCCTATTCTATTTTTGATCACTCAAAGAAGGCCAAATGATGAAGGTAATTTTCAAGGAGCAAGTTGAAGAGTCCTATGCCATATTTAAAGAGTTTCATGCCTTTGAGGGACATTTTTCCAAGTATACATTTCATGGTATGTTCCATATTCCTTTTTCCTATATATTTAACTCCTTATCTTAGCTTAACAATTCATTTACTGACTCTTGGACTCCATTCTATTCTCTCCTCTCTCAAATTCTATAAGTATTGACCATTTTGTCTCTTATCTAATAACTCCACTCCATGTATGGTGAATCCTTATGAGTTTGATGTTGTACTTTGATTTTAATAATAAATTTAATTTGGTTTTGAGTTCATGAATATTTTTTCTAAGTGTGAGAAGTGATGAATGGTAAGGTTTAGTGATAATTTTTATCCTTACTTCTCCTTATCCTTTCATATTTATGCAAGAGTTATCATTATAATAGGTCATATAGAGTGTAGTTAGTGTTTTATGATCCTTTCAAGTGTGAAAGTGTCCTTAGATTTAGCAATCTAATCTCTGATCTTCTTGCCTTGAAATTTATCATGCATATCACCTCTATATTCAAACACTTATGTGAGGACATATTAGGATTTTGAAGCTACTTTGTACGTCTTATTTCTTAGTGAAATAAGTATGATAGCATTGTGTAAATCCTTATGGTGTATCACCCCATTAGAGTATCTTTATTTCATGCATTCATTTATTCCTTTTTCCACAAATAATCAATTACTATAGGTGATAAGTACTTCAAGTCAAATTTAGGGAGATATCCCTTAAACCTATAGGTTTACTTCTACTATAGGGAAACCCACGTACCTCAAAGTATTCTAATTTTTCCCAAATTTTAGAGTAGGATTGAACAACCTCATATAGGGTGAAATATTTGGTGACAATAGGAAGCTTCACCCTAGTTAAAATAACCTATGTGGGGTTTAATTTTGCACACCCATATGTCAAAATAAGAAGTCAACATGGTTATTAAAATGTTGACATTAGTGACCTAAATATTCATTTAAAAACTAAACCTCTTTCTATTATAGGTTAAATCATTGAGAATGGGGGTGTTTTAGTGAGCTTATATATTTAAATTTCAATTATATTCCTATAAAATATTAACCAATTAGCATATATCAACTTGATCAAGAAGCATTAACAAGATAGCTCATACATTCAATAGATATACAAGATCAAACACATAACACATAGTTTCTATGGGAAACCCTCATGGGGAATAAAACCCACTCTCAAGCCTACAACACAAATACAATATTATCCTATAATAAATTACAAACAAGATAATAATCAACTCCTTTAGACCAGTAAACCTTGATCATATCCTCCTGACCAAAGGTATTTAGTGATACACCTATTTCATAAGGAGCAACTACCTTTAAGGAAGACCAAGTCCTTTAGGCCCTCTTTTTAACACCTCCACCTTATAAATGATGTCTTCAACACCTGATTATGGATCTCTATCTTCTAATCCCTGCATAAGCTCTATCTCTATCTCAAATAGGCCTCTCATATAGGCATATCACAAACTCTTTCCTTATTCACTCAAACTATCCTCATATACACACTCTAACCTCTTCATATATCCTCAAATTTCAAGATCACTATCCTAACATGACCTACAATTCATACACATAGTGAAAAAACTATTTTTCTCATTAATTCAACTAGCATACACACTACCTATCCTTCGCTTTACAACTCTCACATCCACCTTGCACAATTCTTCCACATATAAGTCTAGAAACCAACACACTTGTTTTCACTATATATAGAGAAATCATGAATCAACAAGATCAAAATATTTCCTTTTCATCCACAAAACATTCCTTCACCCTTAAATCATCTCATATAGGTCACACTTAAGCACAATCCCCTTTCAAAATAGGCCTAAGTCACTTTTAGGTCCTATGGAGACCCATTCAGCTCTTTGACACTTCTATAAGCAAAAAAAACATATAAAAATTTTCCATCATCTTGGACCCATTCCACATGACCATTTTTTCATCCTTAAATTATCATAGTTATTAAAACATTCTTCTGTTAAAGCCCAATTAGCTCAAACACTTCTCTATACACACAGTCATTATGAATGAAAATATAGTCAACTTCAAAACCTTTGTTCATACTGCATATGATTGGTTAAACATTAAAAATGCATGCATATCACCTTTATGGAGTCTACAACACTCTCTAATATATAATTCATCATGAAACATCAAGATAACATCAACACAAGCTCAAATATCCTTCTCATGTCACTTGCAGAACATATATGAAAGCATAGTCAACTTTAGAGATCAATATCTTTATCTATAAACACTTATAGATCTTTAAATCAGGTTCATTAGATGCACTATGGAGTCTTATTCATCTTTTATATTTACATCCTGAGAAAATTCATCCTAGATCAAAATTTATAGCCAAAATACATATAGGAGTTTTTCCCTTTGTTAAAATTCAAATATTTAAATGTCAACGGTCACAATTAAACTTTGAACACAAAGCTCACATCTCATGTCATTGCTACTTAGATTAAATACACTCTATTGATATTTTTTGATATTTAATTAATAGGCACCAATGATCAAATGTTAAACCTTTATCACTTTGATCTCATCTCATGTAATCTTGAAACTTTGACTCAATGTGCTCCATCAATTCTCTATGGATCAATTAGGTCTTTAACTAGCAACACTCACCATTCAATCAATTTGTATGAACACCCACTTTCCATTAGATACTTATCCTTTACCTTTACTTAATAGTTAAACAACATTCACTTCTTTCCATCTCGTTACTTCTTATCATCTTAGAACACACACACTCCATTGATCTTCTATAAGATGTTTAATATTTATCTTCACTAAATAATTGTCATATTAACCCATTTGAATCTATGCACACCATTGGATCTATAAGTATGAACTCCCATGAACTTTTAGTTCTCTACTAGTTCTATATCTTTAACATCATGCAAATTAACTATGGAGATTAATTGCAATATGTCTGGAAAGCCAATTTTGGACCTTAATAACTTTCACCATGTTTTTAAATTAGTTGTGGACTCTGGATATTCCAAATTGTGGCTTGAAGGGGACTCTTTGAATGTTATAAATATCCTTAATAATAAGAATATTTTATCTTGGACCATAGAGGATAAGGTAAAGGAGATGAAAACATTATTGAACAAATTTGAAGAAATAAAAATTACCCATACCTACCGCGAAGCCAATGGAGTTGCAGATTGGCTTGCCAATTGTGCTGTCCGAGAAGGGAAAAAAGTGAGGTGGGATGAAACCTTAGTAAGGAACGTGGATTTAAGGGCTATTATTCGTCTCGATGCCACACATGCGAAAGAAGGGAGGATTGGAGTGTAATAAAATCCTAATGAGTAGGAGGAGTGGTAGCACGGGGAAAGGAACCCAATTATTAAAAAGCAAGGTCCTCTATGGGGAGAAGCAGATCTTGAAAAGCCAAAAACAAATTCGACGTCCCAATCAACTTGACAGCAGGAGGATCCAGGGTAATATCCTTAGTAATCAGGTTTCAAAGAAAATGAGTATGGTGCGAGAAAGAAAGGGAGAACCCCATAAGCAGGAGCCCAAGAGTTGTGCAGAATGGAGAGATAAACCCCAAGTCTGGAAAATTATGCAAAAAGGAAATGTAACTAGCTACATGGAAAGACTCCATGGCTCTAAGCCGCACATCACGATGGCCTTCTTCAAAAATTGGTCCGACGACAGGGTCACCCTGCATGGTATAACCGTAAATTTAATTGAGGATTTTCTTGCTAAGGTTACAGGGTTGTCAATGGAAGGAATCAAATTTTCAAAGTAGACCAGCATTTCGAACGAAGCATTTTGCAAGTTCCCCAAAACGGATGAGGAGGAGCAAAAGTTGGTCAAAAATGGGGATTTTTATGAGCTGGATCAGATTAAAGGGATATGGAGGGACATCCTAAGCTGTATAAGGGAGTACTTCATCCTGGACGGTAGAAGCAAATGAGTGCATAAGTTCCATTTTGTCTTCCTCAACCACTTCAGGCATAAGGTCAGCTTGTCTTTTCCTTTCTATCTTCGCTACTCCCTGATTCAAAGCCTTTATGCTCATAGAAAAAAGGATCTGCGCCCTATTCTTCACGAAGGCCTAATCCTGCTTATTGAAGGATATTGCAAGAATAGGGCACTGGTTAAGTATCCCAAACAGGGGAAAAATAAGTTGCTAGGGAATAAAAAGAAAGAAAGTGTAAGCAGAAGAGGAAAAATTAAGACCCCTAGTCCTAATAAACATAATGCAGAAGAAGAAAGGGGTCGGGAGAGACTTGAAGAACCCGAGGAGGAAAAATCGGAGGATGAAGATGGAACAGAGAGTTGGGAAACCAACTCTAGCAATGATGAAGAAGGATCAGAGGAAATTGAAAAGGATAAAGTCAATACTGAGGAGGAATCTGTTACCAGAACAGAAGAGTTGGAGGAAAACCAGAAAGTGGCAGAGGAAGACACTGTCCAGGAAGATCCTGGTGAGGACCCAACTTCTAAGAAAGAAAAGGAAATATCTATCCAAGAAGATATTCAAAATGTGGAGATGGAAATTGAAGAAGGAATCAATGAGCGGGAACAAAAGAGCAAAGATGACTTCTTTGAAGAAGATAGGAATAGCCTGAATAAAAAATATAAGGATTGGAGAGGAAAGAATCAGAATGATGAAATTTACACCCCTATGACTTGGGTTAACAGTAAAGCTGAGTCTTCTTCCCAATTAGATTCTTGGCTATGTAGGGAGATCATTAAACTCAAGAAAAAATTGGAAACGTTGGAAGAGTCTCTGAAAGCTGCTTGGAATAAAGTAAACAGCATGGAAATTCAGCTAAGCGAGATCCCTGTGAAGCTCAAAGCTTACGAAATCAATCTCTGGGAGTTAATAAAGGATAACAGAAAGAAAATGGATGAAGTAATGTCTAACATTTGTGCAGCAGCTATCAATATAGGTAAACGAGCCAATGAGGAGACCAAAGCACTAGAGGGTCCCAGCAAAAGGACAAGGCAAAGTTACAGAAAGAAAGATACACAAAAAGGAGCTTTGCTGGAGGTTACCACATAGGAAACTGCTTTGAAAGAAAAAGAAGCCATGAACTTGATTCTAGAACTGGATGAATAATCTGGTCCTTCTTGGTGGTAAAGAAACTGGTACAGTTCTTTGTTTTTCGCTTGTTAGCTTTTGTATGTTGTTTCTCTAGACTTCTATATCTGGGTTTTGATCGGATGTATCTCTGATGATTTCAGGACCATTCAAAACCTGATTTTGCTACTTCTCTGTAGTGTTTTTTAGGCGTTGCCTATGGGCGTTGTTGATTTTTATTTTTTTTTTGCTCTTTGTTAAAGGGTTTTGGGGCCCCTTCAAAACTTGCTTTTACCTCTAATCTAAAACTTTCACCATGTTTTAATGCATGATCTCAAATTTAGACCAAATGATCTCTTCACATAGGAGAATCTAACCATGTATCAAAATTATCCTATAACCTTCATTCATTTAGATATAATGACATTAAAATTCCTTCTCAAATATTTTATCATAGAGCCAATTATGCTTAGAACTTGTCTAGGAGGCCAACTTTGAACATGCATATATTTTCCCATGCTTCAATACTTGACCTAAAAGTTAGCAAAAATAAACTAGGTATAAAATTGAAAAAACCCATATGATCATCTTATCCTAAAATGTCTACATGTGCTAGATATAACTTCATCAATATACTTACTCGGCTCTTCTTGCCTCATTGTAAATTTAGCAAAGTATGGGAAAACACTATCAAAATACCTATGAGCCCAACTTTGCACTTACATATCTTTGACTAAACTTAGGTGCATGACCTAGGATTTGCTACATATTAACTTAGTACAAATGTGATCATAACCATATGACCAACTCCCCCTAACTCATCCACACATGGCAAAGGTGACATCATCAAACTACCTACTCAAATTTTCAACCACTAAACCCAAGCTATCTAGATGAAAACTATGGACTACCAGATGAATTCCACTTACGAACAAAAGCTCTCAAAGTATAGATAAAATATTAGGAATCTATATCACATTCTCTAATCATGTCAAAATTGAAGATCAACCAAGCCTCATTTAAGCACACTAAGATAAGCACATTGCACACTTTGTCATTGTTTATTAGGCTATCAAATCACTTCATCCACTCACAAGGACACCTCCATGACATCACCATGACATCACTAATAACTCTCCAACACTTTCACATTGCCAAATGATCCTCATCACCTTCCCTCAAAATTTCTATAAAATAGAGGGTAAGGATTGAGTGTTATAAGCAAGCAAACAAGGAGAAATAATCATAACTCTTCTTTTATTTAATTAATTACTTCATAGTAGAAGGTGTTTTGGGTTAGGGGTGACCCTAGGTGAATTTTATGCATCCCACATACAATTTTTTCATGGTATTAAAGCACCCCCTTTTACCCTTCTTCTCCAAAGACCTTCATCCTGTCATATTGTCCAAATTTGTGTAATAGTGTTGAAAGGAGGCTTTTTCAAGCCCTAGAGGCTAGTTGTGGGAAAATATTCATTTTGAAGAACAAGTTATGTTTTTGACCAGATTAGAGTTCTTGGACAAGTTTATTGCAGGCAATAAATGTGGTGAAAGCTTTCTTTTTATTCAAATCAATCATTTATAGCTCTCAATTTGCCCATCAAGATTTATGGTTGATGCTAATTTTATAGAGAATTTAAACATTGTGAGCTAGATCTAACTGTATGAATGTGTTAATAGTGATTGAATTATTTGGGAAGAGTTTTTATTTCATGAAAATTAGACACCATATGTTCCTAATATGCACAAATTCCCTGGTCAATTTTGACTGTTCATTGGGTAAATGAATTTGTAATTTTTTTTTTAATTAGTTTGTTTTAATATTTCAAATCTAAAAAATTAAAAATTAAGATCTTTAAAAAAAAGGGTTTTGATTTTTAAATATGTATATATTCATTTTTTGTAAACATTTTTTATTAACATTTTTTCAAATTTAAAAAAAAATTATGGCTGAGCAGGGTTTGACCACCCCTACTCCACCTCCTATTACAAAGTTAGTTCCACATTGGCACAAAAAAATGAGAATTAGTTGGCCCTTTGGTAGGTGATCCCACTGACACTCATCAAACTAAATCTAAAAAGGCTACTATGGTCCTTGTTGCTCATGCCCCTAATTTTAAAGATCCTTGGACATTTCATGATGTAGTTGGTAAACCTAAATGGGATGAAGCAATGGAAGTTGAATATCATTCCTTATTGAAGAATGATACTTGGAACTTAGTTCTTCTTCCAAAATGAGGAAAATTGGTTTGGATCAAGTGGGTCTATCACACCAAGCATGTAGTATATGGTTGATTTGACAAGTACAAGGCATGCCTCATAGTGAAAAGGTTCTCCCAAGTTGAGTGAGTTGACTATTCAAAGACATTTTCCCCCATTGCAAAGATGAATTCTATTCACCTTATTATTTCACTCACTACATCACATAGTTGGAAGGTGCATCAAATTTATGTTAACATTTCTTTCTTACATGGATATTTATAGGAATAAATCTACATGGAGCAACCACTAGGGTACATTTAATATTATTCCCTTATTTTCAGACTTTGATGATCTCTTTATGGTCTTAAACAAGCTCCTCAAGCTTGGTATTATTGAATGGATCATTTTTTGCTTGATAATATTTTATCTAGATGCCATTCAAACCCTATCATATACACAAAGAGGATAGATGGTTAACTCTTTATCCTTGTGATTTTTATTGATGACTTTATCATCACTAATATTTCTTCATATTTGATTAAGGATGGAAAGTCAAGCCTCATGGATCAGTTTGAGATGTCCAACTTGGGCCTTCTTCATTACTTCCTTAGTCTTCAATTTTCCCAATATAAGATAGGGATCAACATTTCTCATCCTAAGTATGCTTTAGACATGCTTTGTCACTTCAAAATCTTGATTATAAGCCAACCTTGACTCCCTTTTAGTGTAGATTCACTTTGACTTCCAATTGTTCTACACCATCTATTGGTTTTACATTATATAGATAGTTGGTAGGCAACCTTCTTTATTTAACTCATAGCCAACTAGATATCTCATTTTCTATTGGACTCATATCTCACTTCATGAAATATCCACATAAGGGTCATCAGTAAGCTACCATGCACATACTTTGCTACATTTGTGACACAATCAATTATGGCATTGAGTATACATCAAGTAGCTTAGCTTAGTTAGAGGGTTATATAGATTCCTATTAGGTAGGTAATGTTGATAATTGTAATTCTACTTCTGGCCACATATTTCATCTTGATTCTGGTCCCATCACTTGGTTAATTAAGAAACATGTTATTACTATCTCTACGATAAAGGCCGAGTATCATGGAGCTATCAACAAATGCCAAGATGCTCTTTGGATCCATCATATTTTGTTTGAGTTTAGATTTCCATCTGACCAACCCACTATAGTTTGGTGTGATAATTAGAGTTTTATCCACATTTCTTATAACCCATTAGAACATCAATGCACTAAACATATTGAGATTCACATGTACTTCATTCAACAACTCATTCAAGACCATATCATCAATATTCAATACTGTCGCATAGAAGACCAAGTTTTCAACATATTCACTAAACCTCTATCCACATCAAAGTACCTAAATTTTTAGGGTATATTCAAGGTCAAGGAAGTTATCACTAGGGGGATTATCTATAGCTCCTCCTTCTTGATTGTACATAGGTACCTAATCAGGCCTTATTATCAAGACCCATTCTCAAATTTTTATCTTCTCCCCAAGTTAATCTTAAGGGGGGATGTTAGAGTAATTAGATTAATTAGAGTGTTAAGCTTAAACTAGGTCTTAACCAAGGAAATATTCACCTTAGTTATAATAACCCATGTGGGGTTTAATGTTTCACACCCACATGTCCAAATAAGAAGTCAACATGGTTGTTGGAATGTTGACATTAGTGGCTTAACTACTTATTTGGTAACTAAACCTCTTTCATATTACTAAATGATCCTCTTCACCTTCCCTCAAAAAATTTATAAATAAAGGTAAATTATTGAGTGTTTTAAGCAATAAACTAAGGATAGATAATCATAACTCTACTTTTGTTCAATTAATTTCTTCATAGCAAAAGGTGTTTTTGGTTAGGGGTGACCTTGGGTAAATTGTATGCATCCCACATACAATTTCTTTCCCCCTCTTTTGAAATGAGTTATTTAACCTATGAAATAAATTTTCCTTAAAATAAAAATATCTACAAAATGTGTGTTAGCTATATCATATATGATATCTACATAAGAAACTAATATGATGTGCATACATAACATCAGAAAGTAAGCTAATCTGAGCATAATTTTTTAATGTGCAATTATGTTAGGTCTATCATTCACAAGGTTTTCAAGATAGATATAACAATATATATGAATAACAAATTTGAGAAATAACTTAGTAACTATCTAAGGGGATGGGGCGTGATGTCCATCATGGCACCCAAGTGGGAAGGGGAGATGCATGATATCCCTAATGGCATCTAAAACTAGAGTGTGTAACAAGAAAGATACAATTTTCATGGATATTATGCATATAATAAAGCATACATACAACACACATGAGGCACACAAGTAGGCCAATGGGTCATAGTATAAGGGACATGGGCACGTGTCATTAAATCTAAGAAAGCAATACATACAAGGACATGTTTAAATTTCCACGTATGTAAACAACAAGCAAGTTAGCTTAGAGCCACATATAAAGACATGTTAAAATGTCTACATACACAATAAAGAAGGCACACACAAGGACATGGGAACATGTCCAAAGAATACATATAATGAAAAAAAAGTGGTATATATCCATAGAGAAATGGCATATTTAAATTCCCTCGAATAGAAGAAGCATAGAGACCTGATCAAGTCTAAACTAGGAAAGCTAGAAATGAAAGTATGCATGAATATGTGGTACAAATTTGTATAAGAGCTAAGATGTACATAAGTTGAGTCTAGAGTAGTAGTAGTTGGTAATGAATCTAAGTAGGTGTAGGATGATCAATATCAAGATATAATAATGTTAAATCTATGATGTAGAGTTTATAAATGTGTAACCTAGCCATCAAAATTGTGTATAGGATGCCCTCAAATGGGCAAATGTATCAAATGAAAAACTTGTGTATCTATGCATATGCCCATGATGGGTAGATGGTAGCAAACATGGATTTGTGTATTGGACCTGAGTCTTGTATCAATATGTAATTACTCAAAAAGAACAAGTGAACATTTATGTATGATAAAAATCTACTCTATTAATATAGCTAGCATACATAGTATCTGGTGAATATAATATGTAAACATGGAAATACTTATAATTTATAATTTGTATTTTTTAGTACATATTTGTTTTTGTGTTTTGACATATTATATATTTTTTTTATTATTTGGATATAAGCTATGTATAAGCAACATGAAAATGAAACTATATACAAAGAGTAGGAAATAAGGAAACTATGTATAAGTAAATGTTGGAAATAATTGAGATAGTGTACAATTAAAATGTAATGCCTATATAAACCTAAAATCACATCTATGGGATGTGGATAATCAAATTATGGATTGGGTGGGAGGTCATTCAATTTGGGATACTAGATCTATCCAAACTCAAATAAGTCATCATCATGATCATCATACCATATTATGTGTATCAGTGTATCCTTATCCTTGGCATTAGTTTGGATTTTGTACATCTGAATAGCATGATACTATAATGTATAAGATTCCTCTTATATAGTACCAAGGTAAACCACATTGGACAATGAAATATCTATATGAAACCTATGGTTATCATCTATGTCATCATGTAGAATGTAAACTATGTGTCCCTCATTACTGTGTGTCAAACATATGTTTGATCGATCAAATGTGTCATCTATCATCTATAACCATGTACTACCAAGTGTAACTTGTATATAGGTTCCCATTCTCATGAGAAATAATAATGTTTTGTCCACCTTGGGGCCACATGCAAATACTAGTGTGATATTTCCTATAAAATCTTGACAATGTATGGCATGTTGTATCTCATTCTCCAAAGTGCAAGTATTAGGATTGAAATCCTCATCTATAGAAACATGGGGGATGTATCTATCCTTAAAAAAATTTAGATAGTCAATGGATCATTTCATGAGTATTTATGTCGATGTTTATTCTATCATGGTGCATGTACTTGTAAATGTGGAGGCTATAGAGTATAAATAGTGCCTTGAGACTTGAAATTATTCAACTTATGTTATAATGCTTATAATGTATCTATATCATGTCTTGTAAGACTATGATAATAATAAAAGAGTTGACCTTTCTATTATGATAATCTACTGATGAACCTATGACAAATTGTGGGTAATTTCATCAATCCTCTATCAAGTAATATCTATAGAATCTAGGGTAGTCTATCCTATTAACTACTTAATTGAATATATATAAATGAATAAATATCCATAGATGTAAAAATATGTACTGATTGAATGGAGGGATTTGCCTCTAATTGTAACTAATTAATTGAGCATGTAGTTGTATGACTATGAACTAGTGGTGTTACCAGTGTAGAAAAAGGCATGAGTGCCTTAGAATCATCTTTGTACTCTCCAAGGTCCATTGGTGTGAAGCTCAATCCAAATAAATATTCATTAATGTCAATGCATGTTGGATTATCCTTTGTGGTGGCCTAGGAATCTTATTGGAGTTATGGATGTATACTTATTCTGAGTTAATTAGTAATTTTTAGGAACAAGTGATTAGTTATGCAATAAAATGCAACATGGAATTCATTCCTCAAAATCACAATAGAAAAGATATATGGAATAAAATTTAGATATAAGCAAATACACACATAACATCGATATAATGTGGTTCACCCAATGTGGGCTATGTCCACTAAGAGGCTCTCTATAATATTATAAACAAGAGTACAAAAAAACTCTCAACAAAAAACCTCTTACAAAGATAACTTTCTCTAACCTAAATTCACACCAGAATTCTTGAGATGCTAAGCTACACCTCAAACCCAATCACATCGATCAAAGAGAGAATTATAGAGCTCAAAATGAGATGCAAAATGCAATGAATAATGTTTTACCCCTCACCCCTATTTATAATTTTAAAAAACACTTTAAAAATGTGCCATAACCATAGAGATAATCATATCCCCATAAAATAAGGCAAAAAATAAGGGATGTTTCAACCACACAATCCCCTAATTCTCTTAACACCTCAGATCACACCCACTTCTCCAAAAAATGTACCACAAATGGAGGAAGTGGTTGACATACTCAAAAATACATCCCACCATTTGTGAAAGTAAAAAATGCATGTTAAAAATGCCCTGGTAATTTTACTTTTACTGTAGGGGTGAAATGGGCTCCATGTTTAACAATCTCCCACTTGGTGTTCATTTCTCCTTGAACAAATATTAACACTCCTCCATGATCTTCATGAAGACCAACCAAAGCTGAACATAACCTCAACTTCTCCAATGTGACTACCTTGGTCATTAGATCCATAGGATTCTAGCTCATATGTATCTTCTCTAGATTCACCATGTTTTCCTCCAAAGTTATCCTAATGCAATGATATTGTAATTATATGTGCTTCATCCTCAAGTGAAAAGCATAGTTCTTGGCTAAATGTATAACACTTTCACTATCACTATGTAATCCCCCAAATTTTTTCTTACGCCCCAACTCATTAAGTAAATATTGTATCCAAATCATCTCCTTGTGATCCTCTATAGTAGCAACATACTCAACCTCTATGGTTGAAAAAGCCACAACCTTCTGTATCTAGTAAATCCAACTAACCATTGTATCCCTGATAGTAAATACATAGGCTATTTCAATCCTCTTGATGTCAACATCCCCAACCATATCCAAGGCCACGTAACCACATAAAGTGGTGTTTGATCCACCAAAACACAATGATATACACATGGTTCCTCTCAAATATCAAATAATCCATTTTACTGCTTGCCAATGCTCATAACCTAGATTACTCATGTACTTACTACTCCCACTACATGGGCAATATATGGCCTAGTAAAAACCATGCATACATAAAGCTACCAACCATTAATGAGTAAGGTACTGTAGACATATTTAACTTTTCTTCTTCTATCTTGGGACACTGCTTCTTTGATAATCTAAAATGGCCTACCAAAAGAGTCCCAACCGGCTTAGCATCCTACATACTAAACCTCTCCAAAACTTTCTTCACATACTCTTCCTAGGATAACATTAGCTTCCTTGCCTTCCTATCTTTAGTTATCCTCATACCAAGGATTTGCTTCTCTATACCCAAATCCTTCATAGAAAAGGAATAACCAAGATGCTTCTTGAGTACTTGTATCTGTTGCATGTTCTTTCTTATAGCCAACATGTCATCTACATACAAACATAGGATAATATAATTATCATCCTCAAATCTCCTGACATACATGCAATGGTTAGAATGACACTTGGAGTAACCCTGTTCTAACATAAAACTATCAAAGTTCTTATACCATTGTCATGGA
Source organism: Torreya grandis (assembly GCA_037957365.1). Taxonomy (NCBI): domain Eukaryota; kingdom Viridiplantae; phylum Streptophyta; class Pinopsida; order Cupressales; family Taxaceae; genus Torreya; species Torreya grandis. Next base: position 1,763,807 of record JARHVA010001675.1, read on the forward strand.
GGTTGTTTCAGTCCATATAATCTCTTCTTTAGTTTTTACACTATTTTCTCCTTTCCTTTGATCTCATAACCCAATGGCTACTCCATTTATAATTCCTCCTCCAAATCACCATGAAGGAATGTAGTCTTCACATCTAACTATTCTAAGTGTAAATTATCTACTACAACTATACTAAGCATAGTTTTAATAGAAGTCATCTTAACAACAAGAAAAAAAATCTCATCAAAATCAATACCTTTCTTATGTATAAACCCCTTGACCACCAATTGAGCCTTATAAATTTTCCTTCCTCCCTCCTCTTCTTTGATTTTGTATACCCACTTGTTCTTAAATGCTCTCTTTCCCTTGGGTAGATTCACCAAATCCCATGTCTAGTTCTCCATGAGAGAACTATGTTCCACTTCCATGGCATGCTCCCACTTCTCCTTAGAATTCACCTACATTGCTTCCTCAAAAAATTGTAGATATCCATTGTCAGTAAGTAACAAATAACTCAAATATGGGGAAAAATTCAAGAGCTTTTCTTACCCTAGAAGACCTTCTTACTATAGGATTTTGGGGTTCCTGTGTAGGTGGTTCCTGAATTGTCTCCTTGGACATCTTACCATTCATAATATCATCCAACATTTTGTACTCTTTTTTTCCCTGTTCCTACAACTAATCTTTATACATGAATTTTTCTACAAAGACAACATCCCTAGATTGGAATATTTTTTTGTCTCTAAGACTCCAAACCTAGAAACCAAAGTCATCCTCACCATAACCAATAAAGGTGCATCTCTCAAACTTAGCTTCTAATTTGATCCTATCTTTCTTGGCAACATAAACAAATGCCTCACATCCAAAGACCCTAGGAAAATAATAATTAACTTTCTTACTAGACCAAGCTTCCTCAGTTATGCCTCCATCCAAAGGCACTAAAGGTCCTCTATTAATCAGATATACCACTATGATAACTTCTTCCACCCAAAAAATTAGGGGAAACCCTACATGTAACCTCATACTCCTAACACATTCCATGATTGTCATGTTCGTCCTCTCTGACACTCCATTCTCTTGTGGTGTCCTTGGAACCTTCCTTTGCTTATGAATTCTATTCTATGAAAAATAATCATCAAATGCTTTACTACAATAGTCATCTCTATTGTCCAATCTGAGACATTTCAACTTGAGACTTGTTTCATTCTCAACCAAATATTTCCATCTTTTAACAGTTTCAAATACATTAGATTTCTTCTTAATGCAATAAACCCAAACTTTCCTAGTTACATAATTAATAAATGTAACATAATAATTTGAAACACTAATATAAGATACTTGATTTGGCCCTAATACATCTGAGTGAACCAACTCTAATTTATTCTCCTTCTTCATAGGTCCAACCCTCAGGAACTTAACATGATTTTTCTTCCTCTACACACAATCATCATAGAAGTCCAAATCAACCTGTTTCAATCTGGGTAACTTGTCTATCAATATCTCCATAGCCTTTTAGCTCATATGATCAAGTCTTTAGTGCCCCAAAGTTACATATCCATCTATAGTAACTAAATTATATAGTGATCAACACTAATATTCAAATACAAAGTGCCTATTTTCTTAACTCTCACAACCACAAGAGCACCCTTGGTAACTTTCCAAGAGTCTACTATAAACAACGCTGAATAGCCCTCACTATCCAACTACCCTACTAATATTAAATTATGCCTTAACTATGGAACATGTCTGACATATTTTAGTATCCATGTGTTCCCATTCTACATATTCACCTAAACACAACCTTTCCTACTATATTTCATGTTTCATCATCACCAAGATTAAAATGTCCAAAATCTCTTTGAACATAATTAGTAAAATAATGCCTATGTGGGATGGCATGAAAATAAGCCCCTAAATATAATACCCAAGATTTAGAAACATTATCCAAGGAAATAATTAAAGCATCCTGACTAACAGTACATATTGTCATATTTGCCTCCTTGGTCTCTTCATGTTTGGCCTTCTTGTCTCGAAGTTCCCAACATTCCTTCTTTATGTGTCCACTTTTACCATAGTTCCAGCACACCATCTTGGCTCTAGATTTAGATCCTCCCTAACCCTTTAACTTTCCATAGTTTCCTTTGCTTATGTCCTTTTATCTCCCTCTAGTCTCCACCATCAAATCATTCCTTGAATATTATTTCCTAGTGTTCTTCCTTCACATTTTCTCACTAAAAATCACACCTATAACATCATCAAATTTTAAACTTCCCTTAGCAAGGATGGCATTACTCACAACCATAACCAGGGTATCCCAACCATTTGGTAAAGAGAAAAAAATCAATAAAGCCTTAACTTCATCTTCAAATTTAATACCAATATAAGTTAGCATACTCACAACTGTATTAAAATCATTCAAATGATCAGCTACATAACCATTTTTAGATTTTCATATTAAATAACCTTTTCATCAAAAATACTTTATTAGATGTAGATATTTTTTCATATAACTCCCCTAATTTCTTCATCAGACCAAATTTGGTCATCTCCTCTGAAATATTGAAGGTAACTAAAGATGTAAGGCATAATTGTATGGCTCCCAGTACTTTCCTATCGAGCAAATTCTAATCTGCCTAATCCATACCTAAAGGTTGGCCTATTTTCCCCATTAAAGGGATATGAGGATCCCTATAAAATAATCAATCCTCCATTTGCATCTTCCATAATTTGAAATTCTGCCCATTGAATTTTTCAACTCTAGAACTGTCATAGCTCCCACTCAAGCTAATATATTTCTCTATGATTCACCACTTTAGCAAAACCACTAAAGCTAGCTCTAATAATAGTTTTTAGGAATAAGTGACTAATTATGTAATAAAATTGAACATGGAATTCATTCCTCAAAATCATAGTAGTAGATACATATGGAAGAAAATTCAAATCTAAGCAAATATACACATAACACTGATATAACATGGTTCACCCAATGTGGGCTACATCCACCAAGAGGCTCTTTATAATATTATAAAAAAGAGTAAAAAAAAACTCTCAAATAAAAACCTATTATAGAGATAACTTTCTCCAACCTAAATTCACACTATAATTCCTAAGATGCTAAGTTACAACTCAAACCCAATCACACTAACCAAAGAGAGAATTGCAGAGCTCAAAATGAGATGCAAAATGCAATGAATAATGTGTTACCCCTCACCCCTATTTATACTTTTTTAAATCCTTTTAAATTTTTCCATAACAATAGAGATAACCATATCCCCATAAAAAAAGGCAAATAATAAGGGAGGTTTCAATCACATAATCCCTTGATTCTCTCAATACCTTAGATCACACCCACTTCTCCACAAAACATGCTATAAATGGAGGAAGTGGTTGACACACTCAAAAATACATCCCATAATTAGTGAAAGTAAAAAATGCATGTTAAAAATGCCCTGGTAATTTTATTTTTATCTTAGGGGTGAAATGGGTTCCTTTTTTAACAGTAATGGTAACTATGATGTGAGAATCCCATCATCCACCTTGGGTGGAGATAGTTGTATTATGGGTGGGTCCTCCTCCATCATGGGTGAAAGTAAATATGTTATAGGAGGATTTGGAATAGGTGTAGTAATAATATTTTTATATTCCTTAACCTCATATATATGCATCTTCTTAATTAAAATCTTGTGAGGTGGGGACTCTATAAGAACATGAGGTGTCCCATCTGAAGATGTACTCAGTGTGGTGGGCTCAATGACTCTACAATATCTAAATGGTTTATTATCTATTGGACAAGTGTATAAGTATCTATCATGTAAAAACTTGATGCATATGTGTAAGGTAGAGGTTATATCATGTATCCAAGGTCTCCCAAGTAATAGGTTGTAATGCAAATGATTAGGCATCACCTAAAATTGTGTAGGTAGGGTTTTTAGCCCAACCATAATATCCAAAGTAATATAACCCAATATTTGTATAGGAATTTCATTAAATCCTCTAATATTATTATATGTCTTATGAATGGATGTTATATCAACCCCCATAGTATGTAGAAATGTGAGGTTGCATATGTTATGTCTTAAACCACTGTCAATTAAAACTCATTTAATAGTGATGGTATTGATTTGTGTATGAATGAAGAGTGTCAAATTTTGATCAATAATTGACTATGATGGAAAATCCTCATTATAAAAATATCAAAAATCCTCAATGTCCTTGATAGTGTTCATGATAGATGTAAAGTAATCCATTTCGGTGTCACGAGGTAAAGATGCATGATTGAGTGTTTGAAAAAGAATATCTTTGAAAATAGTTACCTATTGAAGTAATTCCATTATGGAGATCTTATCTAATTTATTATTTAGTTGATCTATAATATTATATGCTCTGTGATGATCTTTAGGTCCTATTGTAGTGTTTTGGGGATGAGCGGGATGGTGGGATTACGTTGTTCCTATATAGGTTGAGGAGGCATCATGTTCCATCTATTAAAAGCTTGAACCACAAGATCTACTATTTTCCAAGGGAAAGTAGTAGAGACGGGATGTGAATAAATATAATCAATTGGTCTAGGTGGAGGAGTAACAAAAGGAGTCCTCTGAGCTATCTATCATTGAGTAGTAACCAAAGGTAACTTAAAGTGAGCCACGTATAAATGATCCTCATAAGAGGGGGACTAAAATAGAGTGGACCAATGTGTAAAATAAGTTAAGTTGTGGCATGATCCATGAGAAGAGTGACATACATGTGCATTGTTCTACAAATGGTGGGTAATAATCATGCTAGACAAACCACAAGATTTTGTGCCAAAAAGTAGAAAATAGCATCCATCATTATAATCATAGTGATGGGCTACAAACTGAAAATTGAGTTTATGGAATTAATAATGGAAACCTTAATGGTGCACTAGGGTTTATAAATAATATGCTCAAAGTATATGAAGTTCACCAAATGTTTTAACTTTTTAGGACTTAGTGAATGTAAATCCTAGGTTGCTAAAAGTTTGAGTATAGTAAATTAAGGTAAAAATATGTAATAAATAGAGCCACTTATTTGTAATATAATTCACTTAGTTTGAATTTTATAAAAATAGAAATAAATAATGTAAACAATTACTTAGGTAGAAAATGATTGAAATAGGAGATCTACAAGCTGTAAACTGAGATAGAAGTTGATCTGAGTGTCATGGATAGGATCCAAGTGTCAAAAACCTTCCTAAACAATAGCACCCTAATTGGATATTAGAGCCATGTGGCACTAGTGTCCTTATTTTAGTGTTAGTGTTCTTTATGTAAAACTATTTTGAGTTTTTAGGTGCACTTATGTCTAGGTCTACCTAGCTTGTTCCTATGTGCATGGGATATATATATCTATAGATGACATGTTATAACTAATTTTATACAAAAACCCTAAATATATGTGTTTTTAGGTCATTTGATTGGAAAAATTAATAAAGTGTGTTTGTTAGTGTAGTATGTTGGACATCCTCAACACCCCATTGTGATGAGAGTTGCCTACATACTAATACTCTAAAGAGGGATCAATCCCAATGCATTTCTCCCCACCTAAGTGTCAGTGTAAGTGCAAGTAAAGTTAGTATGAAATTAAGCTTGAGTGATTTGAATGTGCTTGAGACTGGAAATCTAAGTAACCTAAGATTAGGGATGATTTATATGGTTGTATGTAGAATTAGGGTAGAATAGGGATTGATAACCTTGATTATACACAACTTGTTTTGATTTTGTTTGTGTAATTTACATCTAATTTCCATTTAAAGGGATAAAAGTGATGTATATATACTATTCTAGTACTTATGTGAATATTAAAAGATATTTAAGCTGACCCTATGGGTTTATCATTTGAAAATATATCCATAGTTATAAAATTATGGAAAAGGATAATAGCGCAAAAACTAGAACACTAGTGCCATGGTGTGTTATTGTCCCTAGGTTAGTGTCTAGGTGGTAGAACCTGAAGCACTATGGGCTAGGATGATAAAATAAGGGTTTAGGACTACTTTAAGGATGTTTTGGGACATGTGTGGATTTCCCAAAGGTTGGATAAGTCTCTAAATATTCCCTAAGATAAGTCAAGGGCTAAGCAAGGGATGGGTGGTCTCAAGTAACACTCTTAGCACTCAAGTGTCATTTTTAGGTGATTACAAATACCTTATTTCTTACCATATTTTTTATTTTCATGTTTATAATAAGTTTTAGATTATATACATTATGGGGTAAATATCAATGAGGTATTTGAGACCTCATCTTTGGTTACAAACCTATTCCTTATTCCTTCAACACTTGAACCCTATTTAAGAACATTTAGGCCAATGGCTTTTATAGACTGTTACCTGTAGCTTCCCATAAAATTTGATCATAAAGGGTAAAAAAATTGTTTCTATGTTTTTTTAGTGTATTATAAACTTATATTTTAATGTCTCAAACTTTTATTTATATTTTATTACTCCCCAAACATCAAATTTGCTTACTTACAGGACTGTATTTCTCTCACTTGAGGACTGTGTGTTTAAATCAATCCTAGATAGTCACTTTGGTAATGAAATAAAAATTGTTGAGAATGGAATGGAGAGTAAGTGAATAAAACAAGTGTATATCATTTTATTTCACCCTTTACATAATCTTTAAAACCTCTCAATAGTGTCAAACATCTCAAAACTTGCATCTTCTCAAACCCTACAGACCTATAGGTTCAGATTTGACTCATTCATGTATTGAATGTTTTATTGAAGATGGTGTAGGAGAGATAATTAGGTTTTTATGAATTTTCAAACATAATTTACACTTTATTTCATGATCCTTCATGCTATAAACACCTCACAACCCCAACAAACCCTGACTGTCATGTCTAAAATAGCATATCAATGAGATTTTCTTGCTATTAAAACCATGACCACTTGGAATTTATATAAATTTTGATATTTTATGGGTCAATAGACCTCAAAAATACATTTTAAAAACATTTACATGAATTCATAAAACATATACATGTCATTTCAAGAGGAAAACTATGATAGTGGGGTTTCATAGGGTTTAAGAGGCTCTAAAATTCTTAATAATGATTCATAAAACTTTGCCACCAATCCAAAAAATATTGACATGGATTTAAATTACATATGGGTGGTAAAAATTTATTAATATCATTTTATCTAAAAAATATCCTCCTTTACAAACCAATGTTATGAAATTAAACCTTCTTCTCTTGTAAGCAACTTGATGGGAAACTTGAATAGTCTTTCACCTTCTTTAGACCTAAAATTTCTTTATCTACATGATTTTGATCTTGAGGAGGATATATAAGGTTATTATTAGCTTATAACACCATAATAAGTTTTAAAATACCTTTAATGAGACCACCTTATCAATTTCAAGGACGTATAAACACTTTTTGACCTATTTTCATTAAGAAAGCTTGCCATATACTATTGAAATTCCATGTTAGAGCTATGAACCAAATGCCCCTTGAGTTATTATTTTATTTTAAGATTGTGATGTAATGTACAAAGAAACTCTTCATCTTCTTTTCCCTACCATTTCCTCATTATACTATGTTTGGATGTTAGAACAATGAGCAAAGCAATTTTTTCAAGCGAGTGTATGTTTGAAAAGAAGTATTGTGACAAATTGACCAAGTATACAGTCAAAAACGACATAAGGTTTTCTTCAACAACTATCAAATGACACCAAAAAGACCTTTTTGTCCCTTATTCATGATATTTGACCTTCATATTTGATGTTTCCTCAAGGGGTTTTAATATAACATTATAATATGCAATATGATAACAAATGAAACCTTAATATTTCCAAAATTACCTTAAACTCTAAAAAGGCTTGAAGTTTCAATGGTGATACCTCATTAGCTTTGATTTTTGGTCTAATTATCCATCATAGAGTATCATTCTTTCTTTCATGACTACCACCTCATTATTTTCATTATAGATCAAACACATCTTAACTTTCACAACTTAAGCTTAATCTTTCCAAATTTACCTTAAACTTTGGTAAATTGCATTCAAAAGACCTCTTTAAATATGATGGTATGAAACTAATTGGACAAGACACACACATGGACTCTATCAACCTAATAAGACCCTTTTTAGACCTTGACATGGCATACAACATCAAACCATGGCACCAATAAATGACTCTCAATAAGAACATTTCAAGGTTAGATGACTCAGTTGCCTAGTTTTTAACAATCCTTGGTCAAGTGTGATTGATTAGCTAACATTTTTGGCAACCTCTTAGGGTGTTTTTCATACTAAAAATATATATTAGTTACATTATACAACCCATTAGGAATTTATTCACTGAACATTGCTTCTCTATGAGATAAAATCTAACCCTGAACATGACATTAACTTTTGAAATAAACTAAAAACTAAAACTACCTTCAAAAAAAAACCAAAATAAGACACACATAACAAAGCAAACATGTTATGGAATCACTTGGATAAATAAAATCCTAATTTATTATGTACAAGAGGATAAAATGACCTCAACATCAATTCTTGAGGTGTATTCCATTGATTGGGATATGTAATTATTCACCATTTAGCTTTGAGAGCTAAAAATCATTATGTTGCTTGCAACGAGTGATGACATAGGGCCCACTCCATAAAGTGTCAAAATTTGTATGTCTTCCAAGTTTGGCTCTATCTTCATCTTATTTGAGTATAATATCACCATCCTAAAATTCTCTTGGAATAACTCTCTTATCAAATTATCTCTTGGTTTGATCTTGATGGGAATCCATAATATGCATGGCATGATTTCTTGTTTCTTATAGCTCCATTAACTCAACTATTCTAATCTCCATGGCACAATTATTCATCATCTCAAGATGATGTTTAAATCTTTGAGTTAGTAACTCAATAGAGATGTGTATATTAGCTTCTTTTCCATAGACAATCATGTATGGTGAGTTGCCAATGGCTCTTTTAGGATTGATCCTATTAACCCATAATCTTATCTTCAATCTTGTATGCCATGTTCTCTAATTTTCCTCCATAGTCATCTTGATAAATTTGATTAGATTCTTTTTTTTGGACTTTACTAGTCAATTTCATTGAGGATATTAGTTTGAGGATGTACTTAGGTGGATTCCATGCTTCAAAGCCCACTCACTTATCCTAGTATCAAGGAAATCCATTGTATTATATGAGATAAGTGTAGAAAGCACCCCAGATCTAGTTAATATACCTTCATACAAGTCTAAAAAATTAATTTCATCAGCTTCCTTGAGAGATACAGCCTCTATCCATCTAGTAAAATAGTCAATTATAGTCAACACCCATTTATGACCAATGCTTGAAGGAGGATTGATCATACCTATGAAATCTAATCCCCTTTGCATGAATAGTTTGTCTACTTTAATGGGCTGGAGAAACATGGCTGAAATATTTTTTTTTCATATGAATAAGGAAAACTTTTGACACTTTCTCACCCATGAATATGAATCCTTGAATAGGTTGGGCCAATAATAACTAGCTCTCATCACTTTTTATATTATAGTTCTTGGTGCAAAGTGACCACCTAATGATCCATCATGAAATTATGCTAATACTTTCTCAACATGATCAAACTATACAAACCTTATGATCACTCTATTAAGGTCATTTATAAATATTATTACATGTACTAGGACATATGGAATGGATTGTAATCTAAAATGTCTACTTTTCTTGTCTAGGCCTAATGGACATGGACACTCCTATGTTTGGAGGAATTTGACTATGTCATGTATCCAACTCATGGTATATGGAGATTTATCTATTTTAGGATCATCTTAGAGTTCTATTATATCCTCTTTTTTCTCTTTCAAATCTGAATCTAAGTTCTCACACATTCCTTTACCTCTCACCAACTTGGCAAACCTTGATATCTACATCATATTCCTTAACTTTGATGATCCAACCAACCCTTTTCTCATACAAATATCTACTCAAAATGAAGTATTTGATGCTTGTATGAGACACCATCACATTTAATTTTTTTTAAATAGTACGTGCCTAAAAATTTTAAGGCTTATTATAACATTAAGCACTTGCTTCTCTACAAAACTATATCTTACCTCATAGTCTTCTAACCCATGGTTGAAGAAAGCAAGGGGTTGTTCAAGACCCTCTTCATTTGATTGTGTCAACATGGATAAGATGAATTCATAATTTCCCAAAGAATACAAGGTGAATTCCTTATTTAAATTAGGACTTGCAACTATTAGAACTTGAGCTATGACTATTTTGATAGCACCAAAACTATCCCTTCCTTATCTATTCCAACTAAAAGCCTAATTTTTCTTTAACATGGATGTTAGAGGCTTGATAAGATTATAAAATTGAAGTATTAATCTCAATATGAAGTTAATTTTACCAAATAAACCTTACATCCCTTTCTTGTACTTAGGTGATGATAAAGATAATATACCCTTTCAGGATCTTTGGAAGGACCTTTCTTGGAGACTTATGGCCCAAAATTTTGCCTTTAAGGACTAAAAATACACACTTTTTTGGATTGATAAACTCTAAACTATCTAAATCTCTCAAAAATATTCCTAATATGAATCAAATTATCATTTTCATCCTTGGAGAACACTATGATGTCATTAAGATAAATCAACACTATATCATTTATCAAACTTTGAAATGCCATGCCCATGGCTCTTTGGAATGTGGCTTCAGCATTGGACAACCCAAAATTCATCTTATTATATGAATTTTTTCCCCATTTTGTTTTAAATTTTTCCTTATACTAGTCTTCCTCTTACACCAAAATCTTATTATACCTTTAGTAGCCATCAAGGAGGGAGAAACATTTAGAATATGCTACCATCTGTAAGATTTTCTCCATGCAAGGTAAAAGATAGTGATCCTTCAATGAAACTCTATTAAATTTCCTAAAATTGACAAACAATCTTATCTACTCATTTGTATTCCTTACTAATACTTTATTGGCAACCCAATATGAGTCTTTGATAAGAAAGATGATGTTAGATTCTATCAACTTAGTCAATTATTTCCTTGTTAGGGGTTCAATTTTGGGTTGATAGGCCTTTGCCTTTACCATACTAGTTTAGAATCTACATATATCTCTATAGTATGTTGAGATAGGATAGGATCAAAACTTTTTATATCACTATACTCCCAAGAAAACACATTAGTAAACTCTTTGCATAACTCAATGAATGCAAGTCTCTCTTCCTTGTTACATACCTTTCCAAGTGCTATAAGTCTATATTTTAATATGGTGATCCTCTCATAATTCACTTTATTTTTAGATATAATTATGTTCTCTTTATTCATTTTATCATCATCATTGAAAATTCTTTCAAGTGTCATTATGCCTTTAGGAATCTTGTTTGATCTTAATTGCACAATTTGACCATCATATTGATGATAAAATTTAAACTGATTTCTTGAAAATAACTCAACATCTTCTTAGGGAAAGCATGTTATTTATTTATCACTATAAAATACTTGTGAATTAACATAATTATTATGAATGGAAGGTCTTATTACTACCTTGACATGTGTTTGGCATCTTGAGTTCTAGACATCATTGGGGATATCAAACTGAGCTCCAAATATAGCCAACTTATTAGCATGATTATTTTCCTCCCTTGGAATGGATTATATGTTGCAAATCTCAAATTATTTCATAATATCCCACACCCTATGTTTTTATTACTTTATCAAGGATTTGTTTGTCACATTTTGAAGACCAATTAGCTCACTATCACTAAATACTTGTAAACACTTCACTCCTCTTTTCTATCTCATTAAATTCTATGTACAAGTGCTTCATACTCTATTTTAATACAAGTAAAACTTAATTGAAGTAATAAAGTGGTATAATACCTTTGTTTGGAAGGAGAAACCAACATTTCACCACCTCTTACACCAATCTTGCTCCTTGATCCATCAAAGAATAGTTGCCATAGACCATCCATGGGCTCACTAGGCTTAAACAAATGTGTATGAAGGAACCTTCTTCATGTAAGCAATATAATCCTTGGCATACTTATTCCATGAACTTATATGTATCATTTTCATGATGTTTACATACCCACTCGTCAAGAAAAATATTAGGTATGCCTTCAAGAGAAATAGCTAGTTCTTATTTAAAATGGAGATCTCCTTCATCAAGAATAGTGAAATTAATATTAGAAACATTAGGAACATAAGGTTATATATGAATATTAGTAATTGGTTCTAATTTTATCTTAACTTTGGTGCCATACCTAGTCTTAAAAACCATATAACATCAATCTGATGATAAATATCCCCCAATCTTGGCTATGAATGCTCTAGATAAGCATAGGGAAAAGTGGGGTGGTAGGTTTATTACAAAAACATCTTGAGGATTTGAAAAAGTGGGGAAATAATGAAAATTAAAATTCATACCTTGATTATACCTACAATATTGGTGGCTATCCCATCCAATTTCAACACTCCTTTGGTGATTGGTTCATATTTTAGGCCTAGCTTATCAGCCACTTGTTTAGTCATTATAGAGGTATTAGTACCACTATTAATCATATAAGTGTGTAAAAACTAATCATCTATGATGAGAGAGATAGATATAAATGATTAATATTATCACTTTTGACTTTTCTCCCTTCTTTGGGATAAGTGTCATTCATGAGGACTCCTCTCTCTTTCATTATTGATCCAGCTACAAGGTTGAGATTAGATAACTCTTCTTGAATTAGTTATTTTTTTTTCCAAGAATGGACAATGTCTCCCACATGGTAATGTTCACATGTGCCTTACTCATTTTATCAACAATGCTGATATAATAACTACCAACCTTTTGATGTCCTTTAAGAGTAATAACACCATCTTGAGCTTGTGAGGATTAACGTAAAGGAATAATTATCACATTCAAATTTTTATACATTTATTATAATTTAGGGGATGAATTAGGCATATTATTCCATTTAGACACTTGAGAATGTGGAATAGGTACTTGACTTACCTCTTGATTTCCTTTTAATGCTCTTTCCTTAGCCCTTGTGTTGGCTACTATAAGAGTGTCAATGTTACCTATGCCTCTAAATTGATTCATTACACAATAATATCCTTCTTGATAATTAATAAAGTTGGAATCATGTTTTACTTACCCTTGAATAGTCTCTCCTTGTAGTGGAATCTCAACTTTGGGATTTTGAGAAGCTTAATTACCTTGATAAACTTGAACATTTTGAGAAACTTGAGCACCTTGCACCATGGGAGATTGATGGGGCATACCATTGGATTACATAACCTAATTTTGGAATTGATTATAAGGAAGTAACCATGACTGATCTTATATTAAATTTTTTTGATCTATAATAATATCATTTAAATAGCTAACAACATTTGGGTTATAGCTAGTGTAAGGCTTAGCATTGATGATTTGTCCTTGATCTTGATAGTTACATTAGAAAGGAGGTCTATTAGCCTAATTGAACTAGTTATGGGGATATCAAGGCATATATTGATAATATTTATGCCCCTTTATATTTATAGTTTCATTTATAAAACTTTTTAGAAGAGTCTTGACTTCCTTTAAGTCATTATGAGGAGTAGAGCAGCCTTTACTTGATTATTTGGTGAAGGAATAGGAGCTAATATGGGAAATGGAAGAGGTGTAAAATGAGTAGGGGGTGAAATTATAGAAATAAAGGCATAAGAGGCCTTGGAGAAATCTTACCAACTAGGATAAGATAATTATCATCCCTTATTTCCACCTCATATGCATCAATCAAGATGTTCCCCCCATTAATTGAATATTACTACTATGTCATTATTCAAATACCTCAAATAGTACAAGAAATCATAGTTTATAGTGGATTTGACTATGGATGGGATCCTATCCCAAGTCTTTTGAAACCTATAATTGAAATCAACCATGAATTATTGAGGAGATATTTTTATGGTAGTAAATTACTCCACCAAGGATAAATGATCACTCTTATCCTCAAAATTATTTCATAATTATTCTCCTAAATCATCCCAAGTAGTGATATAATTAGGCCTCAAGCCTTTATAGCATTGAATATCCTTCTCTGTGAATGAAGTGGCTAAAAATTTTATTGATACATTCTATTGTATCACATGATGTACAAAACAAATGTTAGCAATATCTCTTATATTTTTAATAGGAATAGTGGAATCTTCTCTAGTTACGTGTGGGATACTTTTAAGGGTAGAAAAAATATATCATCATACTGAGATAGGAATAGAGGGTTGCCACCATTGAAAGGAACAAAATATTTATTTCTAGTCACTACCATCTTGAAAATTAGAGGAAGATTAAAAAAATGTATAGATAGATTTGTATCAACAAAAAAATATATTTATGTATACACGTGTGTAGTATCAAATATCTTTTTCATATCTAAATGGTAAGGTAATTATAAAAATTGAAAAGGAGTACCTTTAGTAGAATATCTTATAGTTACCTTTGGCATGAAAATTAGACACTAGTATTACAACCAAGATGTTTGTTAGAGTCTCTAGATTTTGAATGTAGATGTTATGATAGCTACAAGTATGTCAAGATCAGTACCGATCTTAAGTAATCTTCTTGAATTTGAGTCCCACTGGGTGTTTCAAAAATTATTGTCACTTTGAGTTTCACCCTTTGAGGAGGTGTTCCAATCTCCTCACTCAATTAACACAATGGGAAATATCTAAGATTTTGGGTGGCCTATGACTAAAGATAACCTCTAGAGAGGGTTGGTTTCCTTGGTGCTATACCTATATTATTACTACCCCTACTCAAATTATAATGAAAAGGGAGAGAGAAAGCTAAAATTAAATAGAAAAAAGTGGTGATGCACCAAATTTTATGTCTCCTCCTATGGTATATGAGTTGATAACAAATATAAATGAGGATTAATCTAATCACACAACTTCAAATAGTTCTCTAGAATAAGTATTTCAATATGGAGGTCACATGCGATACATCAACTAAGAGGGGCAATTAAGAGGCTTATAGTGAGGCACTAATGAAGGTTTTCCACACTTAACATCTGCATAACCACTTGATACACACCATATAACCTATAAAAAGTTAAATTCTTACAAATAGTCAATAATGAAGAGGATAAATGCAATGATATTGAACATCAACAATATCATTCATTAACAATTCACCATGAACACACTAAATGTGAGATGAAGAAGGTAAAATTAGTTTGCATTCACTTAAAAAATAAATAAAAAGTATAAATTTTAGTACGTATTCACCATAATAACTTGGATAATCCTTTATAATGTCATTTTTAGGAGTATTTATAGAATAATCAATAAGAAAGAGAGGATAGGTATGTAAGAAGTCCATCATGACTATCATCTATCATGAAACTAGTTACAATGCCAAGAGAAGGTAAAGAAATAGTCCCATTATTCATTCTCAACATGTGTTGGATTAGCTTGGTGATGTCTTCATGATAGGTGGTGTATTAGTGACTCTTCATCTCCTATGACTCATCTTTCTTCACTTAAAACTACTCTTTCTTGGTTGAAGGAGTTACTAGTTGATATCTTAACACATGGCCTACTTGACCTCCTTGGCATCTCTCTATGCCATTATTGGTTATTTAAATGCATATTTAATATTTTTGAGAGTGATAATTAAGGCCTAAATCTCCTCATATTTTTATCCTTTTCCTCTTCAAATTCATTCCAAAACTTGGTTGGTTCAATGTGAGGCAATGAGGACAATTCTATCTCTTCACCCAAGACCTAATCCTTGTTTAAAAGATGCCAAAACAACTTGTTAACCTCATGGATATGTTGTAGGAGATAATTTAACCTTTTTAATCCTATATAACATATTAAATAACTAATGTGTATATTTATTAGGTCTCTTAGGAGTTCTTGATAGCATATCGAACTATCACAAGGTCTCTTGAGAGACTTTTGATGGAATTAGTATATTATATTATACTAGGATTATTAAAGGTGACTCATAGGTTTACCAAGTCATGACATCCCTAAATACATAAATATATAGTATGTATAGGAAACATCTCACTTCAATCTTGAAAGATTTGTTAAAAGATTGTATTTATCTTTGAAAGTGCATATTACTTTGACATCAACAACTACCTATGTGTTGGTATCTTCAAACCTATCTATAGTCATTGAATTAGGATTACATATAACCTATATAATCTATCAAAATGTGTCACTTATGTGTCTTTAGGGGGGTCAAATGTTTTCTTGTTACAATGGATGACCTTAAAAAGGTCTGCAACCTTACTTTTTTATGCAATCAAGAAGACAGTCTTCACATGGCTTGATTTAGAAACTTAAAACATATTATACCACCATGTATACTTGTTATACTATATTTTGGAAGGTAATTTTACCTCTATCTAAGCTTAAGATACCTATTCAACTAGTAAAAAATACCTTACTCGCTCAAACACCTACAAATAAGCTTTAAAATATAGTTTTTAGGCCATTTTCATGCATTTCTCCTCGACACGTGCCAATATTATTGACCCAATAGGTTCCAATGAGTTTTTAAAAAATCATAAAGGTGATTTAAATAAATTTTAAGTGAATTATAATCATTTAAACAAGCATATTTAGTCTTCAAGCTCTTTGAGGGTAAAAAAGGTAGTTTTAAGTCTCTATCTTGTTAACAATTGTTCATAGAGTTGATCTCACTAATGAACTAAAAAATGACAAAATTTCAAGTATATAAACACTATAATCATCCCATAATTGAATTATACCCCATTCATCTACTCAACCAACTTCCCACCTGAGAAAGTTTACCTTCTCGAGCTTGCAAGCCTGTAGTGTGCATTCAAGTGGACTGTTTGAGTAAGAATCTTCTTTCATATTTGTTTTTGGTTTAAAAATCCTCATATAGGATTTTTTAATTTTATATAATGTCTTTATATGTTTTATATAAAGTTTTTACCTTCTCAATAGTCTTAAAAAACCTAATTTAACCCATGTCAAGGGTTTGTAGGCATTATGATTAATAATTATTCTAGCCCTAATGGCTTAATTTTGAAGATTTATCTTCCTTAAAATGAATAAAATCACTATATATAATTTATTAATTGACCCTTATACCTTTAATTAATCTCAAAACCTTATGTTCAACACAAAAAATTGTCCTCTCTTTCTATTTTCTATATGCAAACCTATAGGTGCCTATTTCAAGCTTGAAACCTATTGTAGACCTATTATTGGATTTGAATCCCATGATTATTATAATATTAAATGATATTGAGATAAATATTAAGTTTTTTAAACTTTTTTTATAACTTTCCCATGGATAAAACCTACAATATTTGCCAAGAAATTCTCATTTTCAGCTTGCAAACTTGACACAGTCTACTTGTGCATGCATGAATACCTTATTTCTTGCCATATTTTTATCTTTTCATGTTTGGAATAGGTTTTATTTTATAAAAAATATTTTATTAATATCAATTATATACTTTATACCTCATATTTTTATAAATACATATTCCTTGTTCCTTCATCACTTGAACCTTATTTAAGAACACTTAGGCCAATGAATTTCTTAGACTACTACCTGTAGCTTCCCATCAAAGATGATCATATATGGTATACCAAATTTTTTTATGTTTCCTAAGTGTCTTATATAATTATATATAAATTTATCAAAATTTTCTTCATAATGTATTACTCCCTAATCATCAAATTTGCTTACCTACAAGACTATATTTCTCTCACTTGAGGATTGTGTGTTTGAATCAATCCTAGAAAGTTAATTTGGGAATTAATGAAAAATGGTTAAGAATTTAATGGAGAGTGAGATCCTAAAAAATTTTCATATCATGTGATTTTACACTTTTCATAAGCTTGAAAACCTCTCAACATTGTCAAATAGCTCCAAAATTGCATCTTCTCAAACCCTGCAGACCTATAGGTTCACATTTGACTCATTCACATATTAAATGCTTTATTGAAGATGGATTAGGAGATATAATTAGATTTTTATGAATTTTTAAACATAAATTACACTTTTTTTCACTCACCTTCATGGTGGAAATACCTCACAACCCCAACAAACCCTGACTATCATGTCCAAAACAACAAATCAATGAGATTTTATTGCTAGTATAACTATGACCACTAGGAATTTGTATCAAGTTGGATATTTCATGGGTCATTAGACATAAAATAGACACTTTACAACCATTTACATGTATTCATCAAACACAGACATGTCATTTCAAGAGGAAAACTATGATTGTGGGGTTTAATAGGGTTTAAGATGTTATAAACTTATTAACAATGATTCATAAAGATCTACCCCCTAATACTAAAAATATTTCCATGTATTTCAAGGGAATAGGGGTAATAAAAATTTATTAAGATCATTTTATTTGAAACATATACTCCTTTATGAACCAATGTCATGAAATTGAGCCTTCTTCTCTTACAAGCAACTCGATGGGAAACTTGAATACTTTTTTGATTTATTTAGACCTAAAACTTCTTTATCTACATGATTTTGAGATTAATGAGGTTGGATAAGGTTGTGGGGAGATTATAACACCATATCAATTTTAAAATCCTCTCAATGATACCTCCTAATCAAGCTTGAGGTTGTATAAACACTTTTAGACCTATTTCCATCAAGAAAACTTGCCATATTCTACCAAAACACCCTATTAGAGATATGAACCAGATGCCCATGGAGCTATTATTTGCTTTTATGGTGGTTATTTAATGTACACAACATATTTTCATCTTATTTTCCCTTCTATTTATTCATTATACTATGTTTGGATGTTAGAACAATGAGCAAAGCAATTTTTTCAAGTGAGTGTACATTTGAAAAGTATTGTAACACCTTGACCAAGTGTATAGGCAAAAAATACATAAATAACTCTTCAAGAAGTGTCAAATTACCCTAAAAATACCTTTTGACCTCTATGCATGATATTTACCTTCATATTTGATATTTTCTCAAGGGGTTACACTATAACATTACAACAAGTAATATGACAAAACAAATAAAACCTTAATATTTATAAAATTACCTTAAACTCTCCAAAGGCTTGAAATTGTAATGTTGATACTTCAATAGCTTTGATTTTAGGTCCACTTATCCATCATGGAGTATCATGCTTTCTTTTATGACCACCACCTCATTGTTTTCATTATAGAGTAATCACATCTTGACTTTCACAACTTAACCTTAATCTTGCCATAGTTATATTATCATTCAAAACGTGCATGCATAGATGGTCTATGATGTGGGAAGTTGTGTGGTAGGGCACAAAGCATGAATGCCTTGTGTATGGATTAAAAGTGTTCAGCACTAAGCATGTAAGTTATGTCACTCACCTGCATGCTCAGATCATCATTTTTCTTGTCACATTGATGGGAACATCCCTAAGATGTGGGACCCTTGTGCTCATTATGATGAGCCTCTAGAGTAGGCCAATTTCTTTTTATTATAAGTACACCTAGTTAAATACTAGAGTGCAGACCTAAAGAGTAGAAAGGTAATTTTACCACTAATCTAAACATAATATTTTTGAGGAAAAATGGAGGGAGAAGGTAAGAGAATGTTGGTAAATAAAATGGTGATATATTGATAATAGAGCGAGCACTCCTATTACCATGAAGACACTATAAATCTTTGAGAACAAGATGTTATCATATAGACTTCACCAAGGATGCTCTAAATTCATAAGTATTTTACAAGAGGCACAAAAACATAATGTAACACCAAGAGGGATGACAAATTATCCATAGAAAATGTCTATATAGACCTAAATACACATAGGATATGACCTACAATTGAGTTTTGAGTTCCACATAGAGGTGTTGGGAATGGATAACGATGAGAGGGGAAAACATTACCCATATATAAAGATAAACAAATGCAAATATCACATAAGGTACATAATAAAAATAGAGGGAGGTGAACTTAATTCTCCTTAACTTGTAAGATTCAACCAATATAAGTGCTCTTGGAGGGCAAATTTTGGCAATGTGAAGTTGCTTACAATGAAAGACTAGGATTTTATAAGAAATAAGAGGCCTATGGGTCATTAATTAAAATATTACCCACTATTGGGGTGGTTTTAACTCTTAATGATGATCAATTGAGTGGTTTGAGGTTCTGACATGATAATTGTGTGCGCATGTTTCTATTGTAAAGGAAATGAATAAGGCTCAACCACTTGATTTCCTTGGGATCCACTATTGGCCACATTCCTATGGCTATCCATCATGCCTCATTAAGGTTGTATTTGGCTTTGTCATTTTCATAGTCCCTTTTGCTCTAACATTACTTTGTTAGATTCCCACCTACCACCTATACCTTATCTAACATTTGTCGATCCATTTGGGTCTACAGTCATAAGAGTTACATAGGCTTCGTTTAGCTCATTGAATTGTTAATGTACATGTGAGAGGGATTGGCATGTAACTATTAGGAATTATGTGTGCACTAATAAGTGCATACTTAGGACTTATCCAAATTATATGAAAATTGAGAGTCTTCTTGGAAAGGAATGCACACCTTTACTTGGCCTTTGATATCCTATTTAATCTTTGCACTCATGAATTAAGTGTACACTTGCTTTATGCCTTACTCACATCCTATGCAAGGTACATGCCTTAAAGACTACATAGAAAATAGGTTATATAGTGAAGCTATGAGTTTCTGAATGACATTGATGTAGAATTATTTAGTGGTATTATATGAATCTTAATTGTTTAGTATCAAATCCCTTATGATGGTTTACAAGCCTATATTATAAATTTGGGAGCTTTTACTTGCATGTGAAGTAGTTTGGGTGTGGCATAAATCCTAGTCTGTGATGTATGAGAGCACAAAAACAAAACTCTATGATTTGGTATGAGACTTTATCATGGAGGTTTAGGGCCCTTTTTGAATGTAAATGCACATGAATATAGAAGATCTTGGGTGCACTTCTTGCAATTTGTAATTATTTCCCACGTACCTCTACATGTGTTATCTTAAGACTGGGGCTCTACATCCTTAATATTTCATGCCATTTGCATTTATATGATGAGGTATTCCTACATGGGATGCACATCAAGAATTCCTAATAGGCATGAATCAACACTTAGTTGATGTGCAATCTAAACTAATTTATTTAGGTGTGGGCATAGATGGGAGGTATTTGTGTACAGATTACTTTAAAGAGTTTGACACTTTGTAGATGTGCAAATATTTTGTAAGATCCTTACGGGCTGTATGAAAGTTGGGGTTGAATTTGAAAGTCAACACTTCTAGTGACCACAATGGGGTACTTGCTTTCTAAATGGGAATCTAGTAGCCTTTGAAGTAATCCTTTAGGTATGGAGTCATTAAAGCTACAAACCACATGGCCTATGCCAAAATAATTGAATTAAGTCCTGCCCTTAATAAGGCAAAGGGAGAAGAACAAGAAATATATGTGAGATATGTACTTAGAGGAAAACAAAACTAAATTAAGACTAATAGTGTGCCTGCATGTACTTAGGGAAATATAATCTGAACTAATTTGATCTACTATATATAGCCTAAAAACATGAGCCTTCATCCTCCTAGGTCAAAATAGAAACCTCTTAGATCCTTTGTATTGTGCATCATCCTATTATTTATATGTGATGGGTGGAGGTAAGAGAGCATCTATTTAATGTGAAGGAGGCATGCCTTGGTTAAATTTTGAAGAGTGCTTGTGGAAGCTCATTTAATTGGGATCTATTTTAATGAATGACCCCATTAAGTTATGCATAAGCTTTCCTCCTAGATGGTTAATGTCTTAGAATTTGATCCAATCCCTCCTAGATTTCTTGGTGCCTAGCTACGCTATTTGCTTATATTGGGCCTTTTAGAGCTTGGGATGCTTATGTGTGATGTTAGAGTTGGTTCTCATGTTTGCTAGGTTCTATAGATAGTTTTTATCTATTTCCTAGTTTGTCCATTTATGGATTTATCCCACATTGGTTAGTTTGAATTACTTCTTTATCCTTGCCTACTTAAGCAAGGGTTATCCATTGTATTATACATGTTTTTCATATGCTTTTTATGAATACAATTATTTTTGTTCATGATTGGTTTATTCCTTGTGTGTATGTTGAAGCACTCATGAATATGCTAATGGTGTGTTGGAGATATCTTGGTTGAAGTGTTGTGAACTCTTTCATGGTGTCAGATTAGTCTCCAACTATCATTTTTTGCATTGTTTGTCTACTCCTTAAATAATTTGTATGGTTCCTTTTCAAATATAAGTTTTTTAATTCATATTCAAAACACCTCTATTTTGGAGAGTTTTTGGTTTTGAGTATGCTTAGATATGTTGTATTTATATCTAATCATTCATAATGATTTGCATTTGAGTTACTTGGATATGTTGTTCTAGAAATACTTTTTTTGGAGAAATTATAAATTTTTTTAGAAAATTATGACTATCTTGAAAATCAAGTTTCTCTTCATATAGGTGTCTAATTCAGAAAATTATTTCACTTCTGGAAAGAGAACTTCAAGAGGTTTCCTAAAAGTGGTCATAATAAATATTATGATTAATATCCAAGGAGATATGAGGCTCTGAATTTGAACCTATGATTCTATATTTCTACAACTTTTTAAAGCATGATTAAGGAAAAAAAAATAGATCTTGTATTTAAATTGAAAAATCAACATGGAAGATTGATCTATGTGGAAGATTGTTCTTTTCCTTTGCTGCAGATTTCCTTCAAATCCATTTTTTCTAGATTTGGTAGAAATAATTTAATTTTTTCCAAGCATTTAAATTTTTTGGATTAATATTTTATTTTTGACCCATTTATGATTGGATAACCTTGTGAAATCCATATCTTTTGATTAGTAACTCAAAATTGAGTGTTATTTTTTCAAAAGTGTATGTTTTTTATGCATGATCTATTAATGTCATTTATTTTATTAAAATTCACTAAAATGTAAAGTGCCAAATTTGAGGGGGGCTATACAATAACCATTGGGGATTTATTCTCTCATTTTAATTTTTGATGCATTTTTTATTGTGACTGACCTCTTATTTGCATGAGCTTTGGCCCACATTACTCTATCTTGGCCCACATTGTATTGCTTATGCCACTCTTTCACTTTGCACTAGCTCTGATGCATTTTTGGCTGAGTCCGACATCCTTTTCATATACTTTATATTTTGTGTTTGGTATTTGATCATTTTAGTTATCTTTTTGCATACATGATGTCTTTTTTTTCCAGTTACCATTATCTTTCATCATCCCACAACATGTTTTATTCTATTTTATGCATTGGCACTTTGACACACTTGTAGTTTATGTCATGTCTCCATCAAGTCCCTTTTTTTATCACCTAGTATTCTTTTATGGAGACACTTTTTTACTCCCTTATTTTTGGGGCATATCTCATGATTCTTGAGGCTTATTCGACAAGTCAACAATCTCCTCATTTGGATCTATTCTGGTGAAGCCCAATGTCTTCCTTATTTTTATTTGATGTTTTTTAATGGGATATATTATACTTGTATTGATTTATAAAGTGCCATAGGTGGGTTTGATTCAACCTTGTCTACTTTCATGTGTGTGTGTGCTCTATTCTAGGTACCTTTTCACTTATTCAATTATTTGTCTCTTCCATCACCACCATGGGCCATCATCTTTGAGAGACCTTATTTATATTTTTGACACAACTCTTTTGTTACCATTGGCAGTCTCTCATAACTTGAATTGTAGTTATTCTAGTGAATTCTAGTGTCATCTTATCTTTTTCAATAATTTGACAGTCTTTTTCAGCATGATATGTAACCATTATGGTGTATATAGTGTCAACTTGTTCGGTGTTTGAGTAATGGATTTGGACCAATCATACAGACATTTTCTTCCACTCCACCTAGTTAATAGTATGGGGGGTGTGGTGTACATTCTAATTCTTAGGTGTTGAACATTCCATGCACATGTAGTACTCTTTTGTACTTTCATCACCACTAATAGTCTTCTTGATTGAATCTATTCTGGTGAAGCCCAATGTCAATTATTTTGTGATCGAGTAGTGGATTCGAACCACTTGTGAAATTGAGTTCCTTTGTGACTTTTAAGTAATTAAAGTTTAGACTTCTTTAGCATCATCTTGAGTGGCCTTTCTAGTTTTCTCTTATTTTCTCTCTTTTGGGGGGAGACTTTTTCTTTTGAGTTTTCTCTTTATTTCCACTTTATTGTGTGTGTGTGTGTGTGTGTGTGTGTGTGTGTGTGTGTGTGTGTGTGTGTGTGTGTGTGTGTGTGTGTGTGTGTGTGTGTGTGTGTGTGTGTGTGTGTTTGTGTGTGTGTGTGTGTTTTACTTTTGTGAATGTTTTTTGGATTCTTCTTTGTACATGGGTATCTTATTAAGGCACTTTTTTTTAACAAAACCCATATGAATATTTTTACTTGATTTCATGGCCTTCTTAGTGACTCTTATAGTGACACTAGTGCGGTATCCCCACCAATGACATCAATGTGGTATCCCCACTAGTATTTATTCTCATTTCTTACCATCTTGTTTGAGGATGTACAATTAATGCTTCTTATATTTCATCATCATTCTACCTAGTATGCTGGAGTGCAATGTTTGTGTTTAATGATCCTCATATTCAACACCATTCCTAATTTCACTTGGTGGTTATAGTGACTTGACATCCGTGTACTATAGTAAGATGGATTGGTGTCCATAGGGACACATGGATTGAAACTACATCCTCTAGTGTTATCCCCTAGCTTCACTTGAGGGGGGGTGTTAGATTTGGTTCTCATGTTTGTTAGGTTCCATAGATAGTTTTTATCTATTTCCTAGTTTGTCCTTTTGTGGATTTATCCCACATTGGTTATTTTAACTTATTTTTTATCATTTCCTACTTAATCAAGGGTTATCCATTATATTATACATGTTTTTCATATGCTTTTTATGAATATAATTAGTTTTATTCACAGTTAGTTTATTCCTTATGTGTATGTTGAAGCATTCATGGTTATGGCAATGGTGTATTAGAGAGATCTTGGTTGAAGAGTATTATGAACTCTTTCACTTGATGATTGAGAACATCATGAACTTAGTGGGATTCCCTTGCTCATCTCATAGTTATTGCTCCACATCCAATATGCCTTTTGAAAACACCCCTATGACATGTCTAGGCACACAAGGATTGATATCACCCATCATAATAATTTCCTCTATATCTTCATGTTATTTATCAATCTCAATTATATGGTATTACTCCCTTAGTTATAACTATCCTTTTAATAACTCATTCATGCCTAGATGTACACCTAGACCCTTACGAGCTTCTTTCATCTACAAGGTTGTAACCTCTTCTATGTATGCACCCAATTTTTTTGTAGTATATGATTGAAACTGGTAGTTGGCATAGAATTAGTCATGGGTATACTCTTAAGTGGATTTTGTTTTATCATCAAAACTTGAGCAAAATTCCTCTATCTCATCCCAAAAAGAGTCTTCCTCTTGTGCTTCTATTTGTGCCTATAGGCTAACCTTGACATGATCATGATCATTCTCTTTAGGTGTGCACTTCCCTTGAATATTTGATTCTTCTATGAGGTCCTCTTCTATAGCATCAAATGGTAGCTCATTAACCTAAGAGAATTTTGGCCTATGATTTTGGTTTCCTTTTGGAGTAGTGTAGATCGACCCTTCTTCATTAAGATCCTCTCCTTCTACTACTAATTTATTTGTTCACTCACCAAAATTTTACTCCATCTAATTGTATCTATCTTCTTCTCATAGTAGGTTTGATCTCTTTGGTGTTACAGTACATAGGGTACTACCAATGATTATATCTTCTTATTCACTTGAATTACCCTCCTCTTCTTTTGAGTAGACTTCATCTAAGCTTCACATAACTGGTCCTCCTTTAAATAGGGATATGGTAGGAAGGTATAAGTTTTAAGCTAGTGTTGAAGGATGTTTTACAATGTTGGGAATTGTGATGTTGGGATGCATAACCCAACAAAGTTTCCATGACTATGTTTGAGGCTCCAGAGGAAAGAAAAGTTCTTGAGTTGGCATGAGCATAGGCTCTTGTAAAGGAGGGGGACATCTAAACCTTGGAACCTTGAAATTAGAGGATTTACTTGAAATCATAGAGGATTTATCTTACTTGAAGCTAGGGAATTTGGGTATAGAAGCTCCTTGCCTCATGGGTTGGCCCACAAATATAGGGGGAGACTACTTGAAGCTAGGAAAGGAAGGAATGAAATCAGTTGGTTTTGATACAATTCCTTGAATTTTCATAAGCAACTGATGCATCTTCTCTTCTTTGGTTAAAATCTACCAAGCCAAGTATTCCTCCTCATATATATGATGCTTTGTCACCTATTACTATTGAGAGTAAGCTTGATACACAAGTTATTTATAATACCTACTATACCCCTACTCTTTTTTATTCTCCCTCAACTATATCTAGAAATCTAGACATATATTGATGATGCTCTTTTGGGGTTGATTAGGAGGGTAGTAATGTGGGTTGGTAGTAAGGTAGCCTTCTTGAGGCTGGTTATAGGTGTGAATAGGCTATCAAGAAGGCTAAACTAGGGTGAAACTAAGGGAACTCTCATAAGCTTGATATGAGAAATAGGAAGGTGTGATAGTAACATTTTTATGGAAGGGGGGGTGTAAAGACATATATTTAAGCACTCAAACTACTTAAAGTAATAGATTTGATCTTTGGAGTTACCATGGTGTTAAAGAAACTACATTAGATGGTAAGATGCACTAAATAACACACCAAAATCCTTTAATGGATGATGTGAATCTCATCAAACTGAGTCCCACTAGGCATGCCAGAAACTATTATCATTCAAAACATGCACCCATGGTTGGTTTATAGTGTGGGAGGTTTTGTGGTAGGGTGAAAAACATGAATGCCTTATGCAGGGCATAAAAGTGTTCAACATTAGGTAGGGAAGTGTTATCTTTCACCTATGTACATGAATAATTGGTTATCTCATTGCAATGATGGAAATTTCCCCAAGATGTGAGACCCTTTCGCTCCTTGGGATGAGCCTCTAGAGTAGGTTGGATTCCTTTTATTCTAAGTGCACCTCATTTAATACTACTTCATAAACCTAAAGAGAAAAAATTTAATTCTACTACTAATATAAACCTAAGATTTTTGATGGAAAAGGGTTGGAGAAGGTAAGAGAATGTTGGAGAATAAAAAGGTGATACACCAAGAATAGAGCGAGCACTCCCACTACTATAAACACACTAAAAATCTTTGAAAATAATATGTTATCACACAAACTCCACCAAGGACACTCTAAATGCATAATTATTTTACATAAAGGCATGAGAATAAATTGAAACACTGAGAGGGATGACAAATGATCCATAAAAAATGTTTATACAAACCTGAATGCACACAAGATATGACCTACAAGTGAATTTTGAGTTCCACACAATGGTGTTGGGAATGGAAAATGATGAGAGGGGTGAAAATTACCCATAGACAAAGATCAAAAAAACACAAATATCACATAAGGTGTAAGAATAATAGAGGGAGGTGAACTTAATTCTCATTAACTTGCAATATTTAACCAATAGAAGTGCTCTTAGAGGGAAATTTTTGGCATCATGAGTTTGCCTAAAATGTGTCAATATGTTACAATGAAAGCCTTAGGATTTTAAAATAAATGAGAATCTTATGGGTCATTAATTAAAATATTACCCACTATTAGGGTGGTTATAACTCTTAATGATGATTGAATGAGTGGTTTGAGGCTCTAACATGATAATTACATGCTCATGATTTTGTTACAATGAAAATGAAAAAGCCTCAACCATTTGATTTCCTTGGGATTCCCTATCATCCATTTTCTTACAACTATCCATCATTCCTCATTAAGTTTGTACTTAGATTTATCATTTTCATGGTCCCTCTTACTTTGACATTAATTTTTTAGATGCCCAACTATGCCTAAATACCACTTGAACATTATCTACCACTTATCAATCCATTTGGGTCCATAGATGTGGGAGCTACATAGGCTATGTTTAGCTTGATGAGTTGTTAATACATGTGTGGTAAGGATTGGTGCATACCTATTGGGAATTATGTGTGCACTAACAAGTGCACACTTGAGACTTAGCCAAATTCTATACAAGTTGAGAGTATTTTTGGAAAGGAATGTGCACCTTTCTTGGATCTTTCATAGCCTGATTGATCTTTACACTCATGAAGCAAGTGTGCACTCATTTTACACCTTAGTCTTATCCTATACAAGGTGCATTTATTAAATATTATATAGTAAATCTATGAGTTTATGAATGGCACTGATGTAGAATTCTTTAGCATGATTGCATGAATCTTAACCCTTTAGCATCAAATCCTTTTTGATGGTACTCACAAGCCTACATCCTAAATTTGGGAGCTTTTACTAGACTGTGAAATAGTTTATAAAAAACATATATCTTAGTCTATAATGTATGAGAGCATAGAAGCAAAACTCTATGATTTGCTGTGAGACTTCATCATAGAGGGTTATGACCTCTTTTGAATGTAAATGCACACAAAAATGGAAGATCTTGGGTGCACTTCTTAAAATTTGTAACTACTTCCTGCTCACTTTTTCCAATGCTATTTGAAGACTAGGGTTCTGCGTCCTTGATCTTGTACACCATTTTCACTTGTGAGATGAAGGATTCCTATATGGGGTATGCATCAAGAATGCCTAGTAGGCATGAATTATCACTTAGTCAATGTGTAGATTTGCATTGACTACTTTAGGCATGAGCATGAATGGGATGCATCTATGCATGGCTTGTTTTACAGAGATAGACACATTGTAGATGAAAAAATATTTTGTAGGATCCTTTTGAACTCTGTGCAAGCTAGGGGTGACTTAGAAATTCAATAGTTAACTTAAAATTTGATAAATTTCATTACAAAAGACCTCTTCAAAGATCATGGCAAGAAACTAATTAGACAAGACACACACATGGACTTTAGCATCCTAATAAGACTCTATTTGGACCTTGACATGGCATATAACATCAAACCATGACACCCATACATGACTCTCAACAAGACAATTTCAAATTTAGATGACTTAGTTACATGTTTTTGAATAATCCTTAGTCATGGGTGACTGATTAGCTAACATTTACATGCTCATTATATTTTAGGAGTTTCATTTAAGCCTCAACGTGTGATTCATTCTCAGTCAATAATTTAGATATTCTCAATGATTTAGCACTTAAGAACTAAAATAAATCTTGGAGTCAGATTAACCAAATAAACATATAAGGTAATTTTTATGAACTACAAAAGATGGAAAACTTTAGATTTGGATAGAGGAATTAATGTAAAACTAAGACTCTTGACAACCAAGAATAAATTTGATAAAGCCATCACCTCATCAATCCTTTCTTGGATTTAATCAATTGAATCAAAAATTGACCAATATATTAGCTAGCACTCTAATAATCCCATCTACTATAAGACAACCTCCAATTAAATTTTAATGAAAGTGAGGGATTCCTCATTATCTACCCTAATGGCCAATGATACTGCTAAGAAATTAGGCAATAAAAAGAAACCTATGATTATCTATGACAACCACTATTGGATTCTAGATCATGTTGTCCATCCACCAAGCCAATCCTCAATTCATTATATTCTTAATGGTTTGAAGATGAAAATGGGCAACTCATCATAAATTATAACATGTGTTCAATATTCACACAACAAGTTTCCTAGATCCTAACTATAAAAGACACACCAAGTGAATATTATGCTCATAAGTCTACATTTCTAAATCACTATGCATCATCAAAAATTAAAATTGAGAAAATCTAAAAATTATGATTGTAGAGAATAATTTTCAGCTCCATACAATGTGAGAACAATATTTAGTTCCTTTATCTTTTACGATTAGAATGATTTAGATTATTTTTATTATATTGGTCATGTTGAATTATTAATGCTTTAGGTATTATGAATTTTCTCTTTAAAGCTTTTGAAAATCCATATTACCTAAACTATTAGGAATAAATTAGAAATTAACGTAGAATAATTTCATAGAATCACAATAATAATAGATATGAATAGAGATGCATAAAGAATAGAAATAAAAATGCACAACAAGAAGACCATATTTAATGTGGTTCACCCAATGTGGGCTACATCCACCAAGAAACACTTGCTCAAATTTTATTACAAGCCAAAAGAGTACAATCCACTCTCAGATTAGTCTTCTCACAATTACAATGCATAAAATATTATTTGGAGCTATGCTCTACAAACTTTCTTGAATTTGCACATGAATTCACACATTTTATTCACATTTTCTAAAAACTCAATTCCTCTATATCTCTGATGTATTACCTACTACATATATAATACATCAATAGGTAACCACACAGTGATTTTACAAAATAATGGGTACCAAAACCATGGGCCAAGTCAACCCAAAATGAATCCCCATTAAGGGGGTCCAAAAAAAATTTTGGGGGATATTGCCCCCAAACCCCGATGAGAATACATAAATAATGTATAGTAAATTTTAAATGTACAGTGTTTGAAATACATTTTAATCTAGAAATAGGCTCTACAGCATAACATAAAAAATGTATAGGTTTACTTTTAGCCACTTTGTTGAATTAATAATGTGTAAATATAAGTTTGTAATAGGTTGTACCTAGAAGTTTGAACATATCATATGGCTTATTAAATGATGTGGTAATTAAATGATAGTTTGGACATTCAACTAAAACTACCTAAAAAATGTATAGATTTAATTTTGGTTAGTTTGTTAAATTAATAATGTGTATTGGCAAGCTTGTAATAGGTTGTACCTATAATTTTTAAGTTATAATATGGCTTATTAAATGATGTGGTAATTAAATGATACTTTACAATTTAAGCTAAAAATAAATAGGGCTTGGCATGTAGGCTAAAGATATGAATATGGGGCTTGATCCAAATAATAGATATAATGTGGTGGTTACAAATCCAATTCCATGAATCAATGAAATATAAAATATGATCAAGTATGTACCTATATAGTGTTTGTAAATGAAATATTAAAAGAATAGAGAAGGTGGAACCAATTATTTTAATATGACCTTAAACATTCCACCCATGCATTGGGCACGAGCTCTCAAGGATGTCATCATAGAAGACTATATTTTACCAAGTTATAGTTGATTAATTATTCTCAATTTTACAATCAAGTTTTATTAATAGGATTTGACAATATAGATTAATGGAAATGTTTATTTATATTAAATATCAAGGTGATATGTTGGTAAAGTGAGTAATTGATATATTGGAATCATTCAAATATTGAGTTATTTCTTATATCTATGATAACAAAATATTCATGTTATGAATGAACCCCTTGTGATGCTTTCTTATATTTATGTTATGTGTTAATATTATACAATAATAACTATGGGATCACATTATATGATCAATTCCCACTTTAATTATTATTGCACCATGTTCAACTATAATCATATTTCCCATGAATTTAAACTGGTGAAAAACTAATTAAGATACAATTGGAATTTGATTGCACACTAGTTGGAATCCAATAATAGTTATATTAGAATCTATTACCACACTAGTTAAAAAAATAAAAATATTAGAATATTATATCCCACTAGTTAAAAAATAATAACATCCATATATAAATCTAATTTCAATAACTATAAAATCATAAATGGCAATACTATAAAGTCTATATTCTTTGGAATATGTCCAAATTTAATGAAGTGACCTCTAAATTGATAATATGAGAAATAGAGTCCTATATTCTTAACTTGTAAATAATGGGTATCGATATCATAGGAATATTGCCAATAAAACTAATAATTTCAATATTGGAATCCAAGAACCCACTAGTTAAAAACTAATAATAATATTATATATATGCAATTTCAATGATTATAACACTACAAATGGTAATACTATAAATTTTATATTCTTGTGATTATGTCCAAATAAAAATAATGACCTCTAAATTGATAATATGAGTAACTAAGTCCTATATTTTTTAACTTTTGTAGAATGGGCACATGCCCATAGTACACAAGATAAGAATAATGACAAGTATATTTTACATTGGGCACATGGTTGAAAAAAAGTGTTGTTTAATACTTGTACATGGTGTAATTATGTTTTACAATGTTGCACTAAAATTTTTAAATCATCCATGATATGATGTGATTGGTTAATATATGATAAAATTTAGATAAATATTAAATAGTACTATAACAAATATTAGGTAATACTATGATAGCTATGGGGTCACATAATGTGATCATATCCCATTTCAACCATTGGACCATGATCAAATATTAGCCCAATTACTCTAAATATGAATTTAAAGGTGAAACCCCAATTAAGATATAATTGGAATCATATTCCACACCAGTTAGAATCCAATAATATCTATATTTTAATCCAATATCACACTAATTAAAGCCAATAATAAAATTATTATGATCTAATATCCCATTAGTTAAAAAATAATAATACTAATATAAAAATCCAATTTAAACCATTATAAAACCAAAAATGACAATACTATAAGTCTAGATTATTAGGAATATGTCCAAATTTAATGAAATGATTGTTAATGAGGATGAATATAAAACTCTAGTAAATTTTAACATGATTACATAGAATTATTATCATGGTATTATAAATACATTCCTAGACCTAATCTTTCAATTGCAATGCACAGCATATTAATATACCTAGATGTCAAGCCAGTCAAGCAAAAAATTAGAAAAATACATCCAAAAGTATTCTTGAAAGTTAAAAAATAAATTGAAATGATTTTGGATTCAATTTTCATTAATTTTTTTTATTACCTTTAGTAGGTATTTAACATATTACCAATTACAAATCCTAATAGATACACTTGATCTTATACATACTATTCAGATTTAAACAAGGCATGCCCCAAAGATGATTTTTCATTACTAAATTTGACATGATCATTAATTATACCACTAGTTTAAAACTTTTATCTTTTATTTATGGTTTTTATAGATAAAATTAAATCATTATTAACCTTATATACCAAGGAAAAATGTCATTTGTTACACCATGGGGAACATCCAATTATGTCATCATGCCTTTTAGATTAAACAACATAGGGGCCACTTATCAGATAGCTATGACAGACATCTATCATGACTATATTCATAATATTGTCAAATATTATGTGGATGAATTACTTTCTATATAAAAACATCAATATGAACATGTTAGATACATACAATTGGATATTTAAGAGACTACATAAATCCAATGTGCGTCTAAATCCAAAAAAGTGTGAATTTGGATTTATATCAAGGAAAGTTACTTGGTTATATCATATCTCAAAGAGGCATTAATGTATATCCCCATAATATCAAATCTATCATTTATATGCCTACTCTAACATGATTGACTAAATTATGACCCTACAAGGAAAGATTAATATAAATAAGATGGTTTGTTGCTTAGTTTGTTAACACGATGCAATATTTCATGTGCATACTAAATAAAGATTAAAAAATAAAATTATATGGTAGATATCAATATATTTTTTATAAAATTAAATAATATCAAATTAGTCCACATATTTTCATGTCTCTGATAATAGATAGAACTCTATTGTTATACATCTCAACTACATAGAATTCTTTGGGAAATTTACTCACACAATATGATGATGATTATAGAGAGTGTGTCATTTATTATATCATCCACACATTATTTGATGGAGAATTTATGTTTATACCTTTTATTTGTATTACAAAAATTATGACATTATATGTTGAATAATTAAACATAATTTATCACAAAGGTGCACCCACTCAAGTTTCTCATGTCCAAGTTTAATTTATTAGGTCACATCATTAAATTGGTAATGTTAATCATGGAATTTGATCTAAAATTCATATATCATTAATTAATAAAAAGGAGAATTATTTTATATCATCTAGTAGTGGAACTTTTATTAGATACATCACCAATTAATGATGATTTTTTTGATTACTTCATTGTCTATCAAATTGATAATGATACATGGACCATGTAATTTTATGGATCAAAGTGTGCCACTGGTACATGAGTAGAGATAGAATGAATTACTCTCCAAGGTCATCCATTACCATTCACTTTTTGTTTGATATTTTCATACGTAAAAAATATTAAATAATATGAGGCTTTAATATTGGGTTTGTTTGTGACACACTCTACAAAAAAAAATCTAAAATCATAAAAATATTAGCAATTGGTGGTTAACCAAGTTTGATATATTTATCAAACTAAAGAAGAAATGTTAATCCCATAAAAATAAATGGTACAAAGTTTAACAATGTAATTTTATATGTTATCAATATAAATTATACCCCATAAGGATAATATACATGCTAATGCAATGGCCAATATTGTTTCCATGGTCCCTATTGGAATCATTTAGGAGCATATGATTTATAATATTCATCAATTAAAGCACTTGTTAGTCACTACAACAAATTTAGATGTTTTCTAATCCTTGGTATAATGATATATATAATTTATGTTATCAAGATTTTATCTCAAAACATAATAATTTAAATGATAAATGTAAATTACAACATGAAGCAATGTGTTGTGTTTTTATTAGAGTATATTTATTTGAATGATCATTTGACAGGTAGTAACTTCAAAGTCTAAGACTATAAGAATATAAAATAGCCTTGATTGAAGTACATAATAGTGGATGTATTGGTCACTTAAATGACAAATCCATGTCCTAAAAATTATTGCAATGGGTTTATTATAATACCCCACATGAATAACTCACCTTTCCCATGTTGATTTTAGGCATTTACCAAGTGTGACAACCATGGTGGTTATTTTTTTTGAATCTTTGGTTTATTTTTTTTGCTAATAGACTAATGTTTGTTAATAATTTAATAAAAAATAATTAATTTTAACTTTTATGTATTTGTCATGTGAATTATTGTTCCTAAAAAACTCAATATTCTATTAAAAGGGTCATAGGCCTCCTAGAAAGGCCATGATCCCTATTTAATAAGATTTATATAAAACCTACAATCCTTAGGGTCCTTCCTAGTTGTTAGGCTTGACCCATTTGATTGAGTGTTTTGGAAGTTGTGTAAGAATAATTGATTGTGTGTAAGAATCCCATGTGGGCATGTAAATGAATTGATTGTTGTGTGAGGCTTTTTGTTTATATGAAAGCCTTGAGTGTGTAAGATAATTATCATCTCTTATGACATTAATATGACACTTGTAAGTAATTTAACTTCATTAAGTCAATGATTTTTAGGGAAGAGGGATTTGACTCTCTTTTTATTTCAAATCCTTGGTCATTATTGGGCTCATTCCTTTGTGGGGAGGAAGAGCATGAAGTGGATGTAATTTGGAAGATATTTTTGGAAGGAGGAAGAGATATTAATGGAGCCTGAGAGCTTGTGAAATGAATTGCAAGTGGTGGAGAAAAGGTATGGATCATATTCATATCACTCCTTTAGTTTTTTATGGGTAAAGAAAATTTAATTTAGTAGCATATGATAATATTCTTAATCATGTTTTTTTTTAAATATTGTAACACACTCTCTCTCTCTCTTTGAAATTTAATTAACAATATTGTCTTCCTTATGTGTGGGAATGGTCTTTTTGAAAATTCATTCTTTTCTTGAATAAAATCATAATTTACAAATAATTAAAATTTTATATAATTTATTGATCAATGAAATAAAAGAGAAAATTTAGCTTGCACTTCAAAATAACTGGTTTTAATGGAATTTAGTTTACAAATACAACAAGGTCATTTATATTGCATGTAAAATAATAATAACAATTAATAGAGTTGAATAAAATAAAATATATAAAATGAAAATAAATTCATTTTTGTATTTACATATCGATAAACAATAATAATAATAATAACAACAATAACAACAACAACAATAATAATAATAATAATAATAATAATAATACAAGTTCAAAAAAAAAGAACAAACTTATTATAATGAAATAAACAAATATTAAAAGAAAAATAAAATAAGAGATATAATGAAATATATGTAAATTAATAATATATGTAAAGTGAAATTGAAAATTTGATTTCCATTGAGTATTATTTATTTATTTTTTATCTTAACAATGTAAATTTTGTGACCTATTAGTGTAGCATCCTCTCATTTTTAAATAACATGGTATTGCAAAAGAATTTTATTTCTTCCCTTCAAAAAATCCAAAGGATTAAGAATAATTAACAAATATGGAAAAAAAACATTTTTTAAATAACCAACTAGGCATGTCATTGGGAGGATGGCCATGACCCTAGAAAGTCAGGACTGTAATGGTCCTGGCCAAAAATACCTATAAATTAGCCATAACCAAAACCATAATTATGGATACAATAAGTATAATTCCATATTAGTGTGGGAACCTTGATTGTCTAAAACCCTAGCCCATAATTATTATTTTTAATTATATTCTTTAATTTTGTGTCATGACTGAGTATGAAACAACTTCTAAAGTGTGGATTATTATTGACATGTAGATTTGCAAACATTTTCATATGTTGTTTTTATTTCATATTGTATCATGGACTTTTAAATTATATTCTTTAATTTTGTGTCATGACTGAGTATGAAACAACTTCTAAAGTGTGGATTATTATTGACATGTAGATTTGCATAACATTTTCATATGTTGTTTTTATTTCATATTGTATCATGGACTTAATTAGATAATTTGATTTTAGTGTTATGTCATTATTATTAAAATGATTATATTATAACGTTATACTTATTTTAGTTGATTATTTAGTTATACTAATTGGATATTTATTAGATAGATATTATTGATGTCTTCTTTTATGACTGTAGGATTTAAAATGAGCTAGGTTTGGTTGATGGAGTCTGGCTGATAGGGTTGTACTAGTATCAAGTTAGTTATAATCCATAATGAGTATTGAGACACAAGTTTCCAAAATAAACATAGCTAATCTATAGAATATCATTTGTTGACTGTAAATACTTTTTAATTTGATATAAATGTTGTGTTTGTACATCTTAATCTCTTGAGTCAAGTTGAATGTTATGTTTATTTTTGTCTATTTGGAAGTTTTTGGATGAGCATGGCTATCTAAGCAAAAAACCTTAACTAATGATGCAAAGCTTGTGGAAATCTTGTAGAAGCTTTTCTGCCATTACTTGGTCCTCAGATTTTTTATGTCTTGAATGGGAAAGTTATAGTGTACAAGGTTATTGAAATTCTACTATTTTTTGCTAGAATAAATGGGGGACATGGGGTATCAAGGAGTTAATACCTCCATTGTGTTCCACCATGACCTAAGTGATTTTAGTGGGAAGTTTTAGACTTTAATGAGGTCTTAAGAAAACATTTTTTGCATAAGAGAATGGTTCTATTTTGAGGCTGCATATATTTTAGTGTGTATTGAAAAAAGTAAGGACACTCTATTATGTAAAATCAAGGTAATATACATTATCACTCAAATAAGTAAGTTGTGTCTTCAATTTTGTTTATTTTGTGCTACAGACATAGTGTATAATGTGAGTGAATAGTTTTTTATTCCTTCATTTTGTTGTTATTATTTTTAGCTTTATTGGTTAAACTATGACACAGGGTTGTGTCAAGAATGGTGTTTGAATTTTTAATTTTTCTAGGTACCATTTTATTCAAACCCTTATTTGTGATGTTAACACTAGGTGTTCATGGATAGAATTTTACTTGGCATTCTAACATTAAAACTTAGGTTGAAATCTCAATTGAGTGTATTGTGTTGGTTTACTTGTTTGGTTGTTGTGTGTTTTGGAAACTCGATAATGAAATCCATGATCTAGTGATCTAGACACCTCCATCAAGATAATGGTTTGGGGTGGTTAGGGCCACCTATGGAGGATTCATTGGACTTGATGAAATGTGTTTTAAACTTCTACGAGAGTTTAATGTACATTTGAGAATGTAAGAGAAGATTAAATGGATTCAAATTAGTGATGGAAGGAATCTTAGATTCAAGTTGTGATTCATGTTTATATGTTCATGAATATATTATTCTTATCTATTTTCATTTTTTTTGAATATTTCCAAATTGTTATAAATTTGCTTTGCAACTTTTTGTATATTTTGTTAATTTTATGGAATTATTAGTTGTATATAATTTATAAAATGTAATGATGGCATTTTGTGATTGTCACTTTATTTTATATTTAACTATGTGAGCTATTAGATGAGTTAAAGTATGGCTTCTATTTAATGTGTTTTTTAAGATTTATTAGTAGTATTATTAACCTTGGTGTTAAAAGACTCTAGTTATTCACTATGAATCTAAATATGGATGTACATTTAAATCTTAATAATGAATTATAAAGTGTTTATGATCATGGTGTTTGAATGTCAAATGAAGTGAGATGGAATGACCTCATCATAGTGTTGTTTCATGTTGATTTTGATTGTTGCATAATATTCAATCTAAATATTAGTTTTGTTGGTTATTGATTTGGAACTCATTTGGTGTTGAGACATATACCTTATGTAATTGGTATTCGATTGATGCTAGTATGAAATAGTATATTGGGTTTCTTAGAGATGTAGGTTGTGTATAAGAATCATTTATGAGTTGTCTTGATTGTTTAATTATTTTAAATCATGATTTAATCTCTTACTGAGACTAAAAATTAATGGAATTCTTAATCATTGTCATTATAAAGTTGGTTGATTATTGTATGGAATCAAATTGTGATTATTGGTTTTAATATTCTTGAATGTGCATTATATTTATTATATTACTATTGGAATGAGTATTTTAAAGTGTTTTAATTATTATCTGAGAGTTGAATAAATTTCCATATAGGAAAAATATTCTCTTTAACTATCTATTTGTGATTAAGCATTCATCAATATTTTAGTTTGAATAGAATTTTATTTTTTGGTGAGTTGATTTTAATGAAATTTGGTATAATATATTTGTTTTAAATAGTATTATTTCATTCCATATTGATAATGTGATCACTTTATCATTGAATAGTAATTATTTATAATCCTAAAGTATTGGATGTCTTTTGCTAACTATGCACAAATGGATATCTGTTCTATGTGAGACATTTTAAATGGTTAATGAAGTTATGAATTTATATGAACTATTAATAAGAGTTGTATTTTAAAGAGTGTGATTGAGTTCTAAAGACTTCTATATAAATTATAAACCATGGTAGATTTTTCTAAAATCATTTGGGTTGATTGTAAGTCTTATGATTCTTTTATATTGTTCAGAAAGGATTTAAAATTGATAATACATGTTTGGTTGAGTTAATACTTGACTACAAATATATTATTATTTAGATAGACTTTTGGATATTGAAATATCAATTTAGTTATTTTTGCATTTGATTATAATGCATGATGGGTAATATTTATTTCTATAACAAACATGAGCATGACTTATAATAAAGAAATAATATTTGTTATTTATATAATTTACTAATAACTTATCAATAATTATGATTTTGACTAGTTAAATTTATTTGGGTTCCCCTCATGTTTTGCTCTTGATTATATCTTTTTGTATAATGAT
Organism: Torreya grandis; assembly: GCA_037957365.1. Taxonomy (NCBI): domain Eukaryota; kingdom Viridiplantae; phylum Streptophyta; class Pinopsida; order Cupressales; family Taxaceae; genus Torreya; species Torreya grandis. The sequence continues at coordinate 1,803,378 of JARHVA010001675.1, forward strand.
AGCAACATTGTCCTTAATGACACTTAGTTGTGAAATAGATAAATTTTATAACATTTTCTAAATGATTGGATTAATAAACACGGTTGTTGTTTGAATTATTATTTATTGAATTATCTTAATTTGAGAATGACACCATTTAGGGGCAAATAGAACTCTTTAAGTTCTAATTTAATGATCACTTAGCACTTGAGAAAGGGTAATTCTTAAAGGAAAATAATAATGCTTCCCTAAATAGAATTTATCTTATGGAGATGCCTATTACAAAAAAAGGAATAAACTTATTTTATTCTAAAGTTATCTTAATAAGCTTTGATTTTTATAAGGGAATACTTTATACATAATAGGCAAGGCTATGACCCTAAGATCAAAGTGTGAATTTTTCTATGAGGTAGCATCATATGTATCTAATTTAATTGTTATGACAATAGGAGTTATTGGGTAACACTTTTATTTGATAATAAGTGTAGCTTCCCTCATATAAAAAGAGGAAATTAGTAATTTGTTTTGTATTAAATAATTATTATTGTAGATTTTGATTCAATTTGTATGTTTATTTGTTAATAAATATTTATGATTCATTTATATTCATGATGTGCCTTGGAATAAAGTGATGAATTTAATTAGCATGAATAGGGGGAATTAATACTCATAATTTTATTGCAGGAATCTTAATGTTTTACTTTTGAATCAATTTGGGTAATACTCCTTTCAAGTAGATTTTGTAGTCTTACTTATTATGTTGGTAGATATGTTTATTAATAAAAGCATAATCATGTACAAATAAATTTATTATAACATTGAATGTTAAGAAGGAAATATTTTAAGTTGTATATCCTTTATATTAATTAACATGAAATTTATTCTTCCACAAAATGAGAACTTATTTAAGGTTGAGTTTTGATAAGTTGGTTTTATGATAAAAAGTTAACTTGTGAGAATATTTAGGTTAGAATTTATAAAGATATGTAAGTACACTTATACATCATAATATTTATATGCTTCAAGGGATGAAATAATTTCTTCTTAGGTCCATTCATATAGACATAATATTAAGGAAGTTGACTTTCTCAAACTTTCCTATGATCTTTAGCTAAGATCAAGTTTGAGTTGTGTAGACCTATTGAGTCTTTTAGTATATTTAGTGTAGAAAAATGATTTTTTTGATATTTATTAAAAAAATGGGTTCATTACTTTGGTATCTAAACATGATTTATGCTCTAGAGAACTTTGAGGAAATAATTTTGAATTTGTACCCTATATGAATCTATAAATTTTAACTACTTTGAATGGTTAGAACAAGATCAAGAGGAATGACCAATGCACCGACCAGGCTAATAACAATTTTTCAAGGGTTAGAAGTAGAAACTAAGGTGAATTTCTTGGTGATCCAAATTATAATAAAATTATAGTTTACCCTCATCCCACTAATAATGTAGTTAGTAACAATGAAGTCCCTGGTGCTAATGCATTTGGAGGAAATCTAATTAATAAACATGAAAAGTCTTGAATGGGATTTTTACAACCTTAAATACCATTCAAGGTTTAATGGAAACTTAAGAAAGCAAGATCAACAACCTTGAGAGTGTTCTTAGAGAAGGTTTTCATGGGTTGGAAAATGAGCAAAGGGAGGAGTAAGTACTCTAAGAGATGCCCTTGTTAGTGGTAGACCCAATCATTAATTATCTTAAGAAGATTTTTTCACCTACATTTTAGGGGAAGAATATGGTGATGAAATTGATGCTTATCTGGTACACTTGCATAAGTATTTTAATTTGCATAGCATGCCCTCTAATGTGAGAGTTAGGGTGGTAGCCTATTGAATTATTAGTTATTTTTCCTTATGGTGTAATAATCTTTGTGATATAGAAGAGTGCCAACATATGACCCTTACCTAGATAATTTTTGAAAGACAATTCCAAAAAATATACTTAAATGTCAAATTTAAAGAATAAAAACTCACTAATTTTTAGCTACTGAAACAAAAAAACATGTTTTTCATTGAGTATGACAATAAATTTATAAATATTCCATGTCATGTAATATTATATGTATGACAAAGAGATTAAAGTGACCAATGTTAAAATTGGGATTTAAGGAAATATTGATGCATGACATCAATATGATCAATATGAAAAACTTGGTGATTGCCATTGATTCTACCCATGGGGCAAAAGAGAAGGAAGATTATTGGTATAAAAGAAGAGAATATTTTAGGAAGAATAGACAACAAAATAAAACTAAAAATACCTTTCCCACTCCTAATAATTTCAAGAAATTAGATTAGAATTAAATCTTTACAAGGAGTAATAATCGCTTTGGTAAGTTCCCAGGATAGAATAAAAACTTTAAGGCCCAAAAATCACCAAAAATATGATCAAAAAATAGAAACCAAACCCAAAAAAATAAATTTTGACCAACCACAAGAGCCAACACTATTTCTATTTCACCCCTCAGAGCTATACAATGTTGGGAATGTGGTGATAACCACTACAAGAAGGAATGTCTAAAGCTAAAACTTAGTCAATCAAATAACCATTAGGTGTATACAATTGTGATAATAACAATTTTGATTTATAATATACTCTAATAAAATCATATGTACTTTATTTGGTCTTAATGTGTCCATTATGATTGATTTTGGTGCTATGAATAGCTTTATCTCACTTGTAGCAAATAAGTGTAGATTTGAACCTGTTAAAGTCAAATAAGTTTGAGAGGTAGAGTTTGGTATAGTAAAAAGGGTGGTATGCATAGATTATTATGGCATAATCATGTAAGTGCAAGGTATTAAAAATCTTGGGGCACATAAATTATTTTAGCCTTATAGTTAAAAAATCCAGTACATAAGGGCTACCAACTATATATTTTCTAAATGCAAGAATTATCTAAGGATAGAGAACCAATTTGTAGAGATATACATTTCCTTAGGGAACTTATGGATTTATTTCCATAAAAATTACCCAAAATTCCTCCTAAACATGAAATTAATTTCTCTATATATACTATACCAAGAACTACACATGCTTCTAAGGCTCCTTTTAAAATTTATTATTTAAGACATCATTTATAAATATGGTATTGTTGTAGATCCAAAAAATATAAAGGTATAAGAATGGCTTACTTTTTATAATGTACATGAAGTGTGTATTTTTCATTGGCTTGGTTGGTTATTATCATACTAGGTTTGTGGATAATTTTTTAGCATAGCCAACCTAATCACTTCCTTACATCATAAAGGTAAAAAGTTTATTTGGACACCCTTGTGTGAAGAGGCATTCCAAATTATTAATGGGTTGTTGAATACAACACTTATACTTGTCATTCCTAACCCAAATGGTAATTTTGAGGTTTGTGAAGATGCTTCCAAGGATGGATTTGGTGGCATTCTAACCCAATATGGAAAAGTGGTAACTTATTAGTCACAAAAACTCAAGGAGAATGAAAATAGTTATCCCACACATGATATGGAGCTTGTTACCACAGTTCATGATTTGAAGCAATGGAAAATATTTCTATTGGAAAAATGTTTAAGTTGAAATCTAATCATTGCATCCTAGAACATGTTTTTATATAAGATGACTTGAATGCATGCTAGTGCAGATGGCTAGACTTTATAAGTAATTTTGACATGGATATTTCATATGTTAAAGGAAAGGAAAGTCATGTTGTTGATGCACTTATATGGTGTATGTACCTTGATTTAATTTTAGTAATTAGGTCTACTTTTAGAAATGTTGTATTGAAATAACTCGTTGATGAATACAGCCAAGAGGTAAGAGAAATTTTAGCTGATGATCTTATTGTAAAGTCATTTATTGATTTTTATGTTAAAAATGATGGTTTGATTAGGCATAAAATAGAATTTTTTACCTAAATATGGGGACTTTCAAATTTAATTTCTAAAAAAAGTGCAAATAACACCTCATTATGTTTATCTAATTGTCACAAAGATGACACATGAGTTAAAAATATATTATTTTTGACCTAGTATTAAACCTGATGTGGTTGATTTTGTAGCCAAATGCTTGGAATTACACCAAGTAAAAGCTGAGCATTCCCATATTTTAGGCATATAGTATCCTCATTAAGTACCAAAAGATAATTGGGTTATAATATCACTTGATTTTATTTTTGGGCTACCTAAATTTTATAGTAAACATGATATTATTCTAGTGGTAATTGATAAATTGACCAAGTTTGGTCATTTTACTATTGTAAATTTAACTGGTGATCCTTTTGTGTTAGGAAAAATATTTATAAAAATATTTTTTAGTTGCATGACATGCCAAAAATACTAATTTCAAATAGAAAAACTTTTCACATTAAGATTCTAATGAATTTTGACTAAAGAATTCAGAACACGCTTGAATTTCAATTTTACATACCACTTGGAAATGGATTGTTAAACTGAAAGGTTAATCAAGTGGTTAGATATATATTATGAATGTATATCATGGATCATAAAACTAAGTGGGAATATTTTCTCTATTTATTTGAATTTTTTATAATAACATTAATCTTTTTGTAATTAAAATGGCTCCTTTTGAAGCTTTGTATGGGCCCAAGTGTAGAACACCACTTGGATGGGAAAACTTGTAAAATAAGGTTATTTATAGACCTAATTTACTTCAATAATATGTTAAGTAGATGGATCTTATTCATAAAAATCTAAAAACTACCTCTGATCATCAAAAGAGTTACATAGATCAAAAAATAACATCACATGAATTTAGTATTGATGATAAGGTCTTTTTGCATGTTAGACCTAAAAATAGTTCCATTTTGGAAAATATTATAAATTAGATCCACACTTTATTACACCTTTTGATATCATTGAAAATATTAGTCTTGTTACTTAGCATCTAGCTCTTTCTCCTTCTTTGTCTAGGATTTAAGATGTTTTTCATATTATTTTATTAAGAAAATATATATTTGATCATGTTCATATTTGGATTGGAAAAATATTCAAGATACGTAAGAGGAGAAGATACAATTGGAACTAATGAGGATCATGGACCATTTCAACATTAAACAATAAAATAGATAAATTTAGTAAGTGTTGGTCCACTGAGACCTACTTAATGAGAGGAGTGCTACATAGGAATATGAAAGTCTTTTTAGGTAGAATTACCCATAGATATTTGAATATTCATTGGGATGACTCTTTTTTAAGAGGGAGAGGATGTCATGACCTAGTCTAAAACAACTTGAAAATTGTGGATTATTATTGACTTGGACATTTGCATAATATTTTCATATGTTGTGTTGATTTCATATTGTATCATGGACATGATTAGATAATTTTATTTTCATGTTATTTTATCATTTTTTTTTTAAATTACTATGTTATAAGGTTACATATATTTCAGCTTATTATTCAATTCTAATCATTGGATATTTATTAGATAGATATTATTGATGTCTTATTTTATGATTGCAAAATTTACAATGAGTTAGGATTGGTCGATGGAGTTTGGAAGGTAGGGTTTTACTAGTGGCAAGTCAGTTGTAATCTGAAAATGAGTACTAAGACACAAGTTTCCAAAATAAACACAAATTGTCTATAGACTATCTTTTATTGACTATGATTAGTTTTTAGTTTGATCTAAATGTTATATTCACATGTCTAGATCTTTTGAGTCAAGTTAAATGTTATGTTTTTATCATCATTCTTATCTAGCTTAGTATGGTTGCCTCTTTTGTTAAGATTTAATTTATTTAGATTCATATTTGGGGTTGATGTGATTAAGGCCTATTTTAAAATAGTGTCACTTACCCAGTATGTAAACTTGTTTGGTATTGATTCCATATTCATAAAGCAATGATTGTAGTAAACTTATCTTAGTGGCTTTATGTCTTATATGTCATATTAAGATTAGTTTTTTTAGTATTAGCTTCAACATTGTGAATTTTTTGTTATGGAATTTCAAAGTAATTTTATCTTAGGGCTAGTTATCTTTAAGGTCTTTATTATCTTGATGTTAAATTTCAAGTTTGATGGTTTTTATTGTTGACTAAAAACATATCATGGGACCATTATTTATTTGTTTTATTCTTTATGTTAACATGGTCACTTGGAACTTATACTATTAAATATCATCATTTATATTTTATTGGTATTCAATTATCATGTTAATCACTAGCATTGAACTTTAACCATTGTGATGCATGGTAATCATGTGGTTGACTTAGTTTTTTGGTTGGCTTGATGGTTTTGTTGTTAGTGAAGTTTCTAGTTTGTTTTTGTCTATTTGCAAGTTTTTTTATAAGCTTGGTGAGCTATGAATTAAAACCTAATTTCCACCATGAAACTTGTGAAAGTTTGTCAACCATTGCTTGTTCCTTAGAGATCTGATGGCTTGACTAGGAAAGTTATGGTGGATAAGGTCATTGAAACTCTATTATTTTTTGTTGGAATGAATGTTGGATGTTGGGGAACAAATTCCATATTTTCTTAGCTAGTCACTTTATATTGCTTTTTATTCATTTGGCACATTATGATGACCCTGACCTTTGGTCTCAAAACTCTAGTTGACCTAAGGTTTCTTGATTTACTATTTTTTGAATCCTAATTTCAAAGTGTTCAAAATTTAAAACTCAAAATTTCCCCTTTTCTACAAACATGATTAATATGGATATATTTTTTAGTTAATTCATTCTACATCATGGTCATTGTTACTTGTTATGTTTTATGTATGATTAAATCAATTAAAAAGAGTAACCAACTTGATCAAAATAATGAGAGGATTTCAAAACAAAATTACAATTTAAGCCCTCTTTACAACTCTTATGTCAATAGTACTAAGCTTGTTCCTCTTAACCCTAAGGAGGGTGATAGATACCATCCCTATAACTAGGTCCATGTTATCACTCATTCAAGGGTTAATGTAGATGGTGTATGTATGCATGTTTAATTTGAGGTACCTAGGTTTTGTTCTTGTGAATCCTTAAAATATTAAATCATCCTTATGAACAAGTCAATAAAAGAGTGGAAAAATAATTTCAATTCAAAGATCACATTATTGGAAAATTAGATTACATACCTATAAAACCTAACACATGGTAGTGTTAATCATGTGTTTAAATCCTCATCTACCAATGTTTCACCAAAAAAGGTTTCACATCCAAATGAAAAACTACAACAAAATACATCTAAAATAAGTGATTCAAAAAGTGACCGAAAGGCTACTAAGAGTCCAAGTGAAATCCTAAGAGAAAACATTTGAGACAAAATGATTAAATTACCTCCTCCACATCCTATAAGGTGATCCAAATAATATTTTGAATATCATATAATACATGGGCATCATAAAAAATGTTGTTTTGTATTATATGACAAAATACAAAGTCACAAAGGTAGTGGTGATCATATCATTGATACATCAACCAAGAACACCACTCACATTATGAGTACCTCTCCTAAACCACAAATACCAAAACAATAAATGTAGTTACCCAAAAAATATATAAAGTAAAAATAGTTGAAAATAACAAACTTAGAGCCAAAAAAGGTTCAAAAATACAAATTAAATCAACAAAAAGATACAAGTTTACTTCTCAATAATGATACTTAATTTTCCAAATAGTATGGTTTTGGAAATAAATATTTACAAAACATTGGTTATCGTGGTCAAGGATTGGGAAAACATTCCTAAAGCATTAGTCATTTTATTTCCACATATGATCAAAATGACAATTGAGGCTTGGGCTATATTAACAATACTAATGCAAATCATTAAAGATACATTTGGCCGATGCAAAATAATAAGAACCTATAACTAAGAACAAGTCAAAGAATAAATCATATATTTAAAAAATATTGTCACAAAAAGAGAAATGGGCACATCAAATATTTAAACCATGATTTCTAACAAAATAATTCAAAATTCAAGATATAATTAAAAAATCTAAGGTTCAAAATGTGGTTACAAAAGAAGAAAATACAAGCCTTTCTTCAAATCAGGTCAAATTCATTGCTCATATAGATGGTAAACAATTTTTAGATGAATATTTCAACAAACTATGTTCTAATCCACTCAGTAACATACCACATAATATATTCATACCTATAAGACCTGGTACCTATCAATTGAATCCATCATCAGCAAATGAGAAACCAAATATAGATAAATACAAACCAAAGATACCAAATATAAAATTGCCAAATGAGAATGATACACTTTCTAATTTTGTTATGCACACATATGACACATTTAGTTTAACAAATGTTATTCATTTATCACTACTCGAATATTCTCATCCTCTTCTTGAAATAATTTGGTAGCTTATACAATCTCCAGATATTTCAAAAATACCAAAAATTAAAATTAAAAAAACTTCAAAAATCAAAAAATAATTTTAGCATTTACATTTTTATTGGCTCCTTGGCATCCATGTTATTAGTTTCATGTTAGTGGATAACATATAATTTATTTATATATAAACCTGTCTTTCATGTATTCTTTGAGTGTGATATAGACATACATAGATACATGATCCATGCATTTTTGGATGTTAGGCCTTCCCTATACTCATGTCATGTGAACACTGGGGGCATCTACTTCTTTGATCATGATACACCTAGGTTATATCATTATATGATTATTTTTCATTATCTTATTTGATCTTATATACTTACACATGCCTTTATCCATGCTTATATCTTTCATAGTGTACTTGATATGCTATGTACTAACATTTTTTGCTAACACATAACCAAGGACTAGTATGATATGTTTATATTGGTTATTTATGTTCTATGTTTTTCCTTTATGCACTTCTTTGATTGTCTTATCTTTCTTGTAGATCATTTCAATGTGATCTGTTATTTATGACCCACATGGATTTATTTTCATATTTGACATTTGAATATGTTATTTCTTATTGTATGGATATTTTAATATGACATGCTTCCTTTTCTAGACATTTAACTAAGTCATGTACTTTTGATTATGTGACATTTGAACATGCCCCTTGTTTGAGGTCTCCTTGGACCATTATCTTTTGATTTGATTTTGAGTGCCCTGGTGTATGTGATTTATTTCTTGTTGATCTTATATTATTAATATCTTGGCATTGCCATGATCTATATCATGCATCTTAAGAATTGATGTGATCACATTTTACATGTTTCAATGATATATCTACCTACACATATTTCTCCTATATGTTACATGACACATTCATAGTTTACACAATTATCTCATCCTTTTGAGGTAAAGTAACTACCAATTTATACTTCCCCTCACCTCAAAAGATAGGTCATATTAGTGAGGGCATGTCATAGAGAAATAGATTCCACATTTTTCACAGTTATTAAATTCAAAAATAAAGTGGGGGCATGTTTTGGAAACATGATCTCCACACTCATACCACTTCCCAATTTTAGATATATAGTGGGGGAATGTTTTGGAAACATGTTCTCCAAATTTAAAACAATTGTCAATTTTATATTATAGTGGTGGCATGTTATGGAAACATGTTTTCCATACTTATATGGTTTTCAAATTGGCCAAAATTCATAGTTATATGATTCAGATACATAGTTGTGGAAAAATTATACATTGGTATCATTACTATAACCAAATTTTAGTATGAGACATATATGAGGTCCATATGCTATGAAAATAACACCTAATTTACAGAATTAAAATAAATTTTAGATTTCAAAACACTTTTATGGACTGTCATTTCCCAATAAGTTGGACATTTATGGACTATATTGAGCCAATCTATTGTAATAGTTGGTTTGTTTTTGGTATAATTGAGGTGATTAAATCACTCAATCTAGCCAATTTTTTAGGTTGTACTTTATTACATCATCTAATATAACTAGAATTATAGTGTGAGTTGACTTGGTTCACTCACACTCACCAAGTTATAAGTATGATTAGGTTGCATGGTTGAGCTAATCTCAAGTGTTAGGTGACAACTCACCTTTAGATCCAAGGCTTTGTATATTTATGCACTTTTTAGATTTTTATATTTTACCTAATCTTAGTTTTAATGGTTTATTTGATACATATTTTCAAATTAAATTGCTAAAAGTCAAGGTGATTACATTGATAAACAAGTGTCCTCCTAAACCTTGATCTTTTTCAATTTAAATCATTTCAATGCTTTCAATTTTAGATTATATGCACTGATTATATATTGTAACATGTTCTTGGTTTCAATTCATTCAGCATCAAAGCACTCAAGTTAGAATCACACAAAGGCAAGGTGTGTTATACACACCGAAGTACACATTTATTTTCCTTTAAACTAGAAATTTCATTATTAGATTAAAGTGGGGGAAAATTAAACATTATTTTTGAATTATATAGCATCTCAGTCTTGTACACTTTGTAAATACATATCATGGATGTACCTTTAGTTTTTAGACCTTTCTACTATTGAAAGGATTGTATACACTATCTCTCTATGCTAAATTACTTATCTAGTAGTCTGACTAATATTATTCTAATGACTTAGACCTTCTATCATTCTCATAATGTTATAAACCTACTTATCTTATATTTTTGTAAGTTATGGACATGTGCTTATTTTTTATATTTTAGGACACTTGCATCCCAGTTGAATGCTTACATCAATGTAAGTGTCATATCCCAATGCAAGTGTCCAATGCCCTAAAGCCATCAAATTTACAAATAAAACATATCCTTATGGTTGGCCTAAGTTCTTTAATGTGAGATATTATCTAAAAATTTTGGTATATATGCATGATCAATCCACATTCATTCCTCACCTAGAAACTTCTTACCTCTCACAAGATAACTTACAAAAGGCATTCAATTAAGCACTCAAGTGAGAAAAATCTTCCCTATTTTACCATATTTCTTATTTAACCCTAAAATAAATCTAGGGGATATTACTATTATCCCTATATTTGATTAAATGGGTATATAGAAATTAAATAGCACAAGGTTGATAATCAGATCTATAACAAGTCAATTAGATACTAAACTCAAATATAGGCATATGTTTAATTCATAAAACTGAGATAGTCAAAATATATAAAATACAACTAAACCATCTATTTAAGTGACAAGGATGTAATATACTTAGTTGATTCTAATTTTGGCATAGTTTTGGATCTAGAATATGTGGGAAGAAGGTTGGAATATGGTTCTAGAATAGTCATCAGATTCTAGATCTGATTCTTATAGAGTTTTAGATACCAACATCATCCTAGGATAGTTGCATCGACATTATTGTATAGGTTCAACACAAATGTCATGTATGAAATACCTAATAAAAAAGGATGTGACCATATGGATGCTTCTAGGTTTTTCCTCACCTTCAATCTAGTGAATTCAAATCTAGTTCATGGATTGTCACTCCTTTTGAAATGGAAAAACCTTAGTTCTTCATCTTCATAATGACCTTGGGGGAAAATAGGTTAATGGGAACACAGTGTTGAATTTACCCCAAAGACCCTACTATCATAGGGTAATGTGTACATATATTTTACTCCAATAATAGGGCTTCAGACTCATGTAATTCTCACCTATGTATTAGCTTTTATATGAATCATGTAATATGTGGAAAGTATAATAGTTACCTACTTTGTAACTTAGAAAATTAGGCTCTTGGGATGCTCATTTAGTACTTAAAACCTATATATGTGTTGTACCTATGACTAATGTGTAAATAAGAAAGCTTTATTCAATTGATTTCTTGATGAAATGCTTTTGATAAATTGCCTTGGTCTTTTTGGTCTTTTGCTAGGTCTTGTAGGTTTTTCCCAGGTGAGGAATGAATGAGGGTTGATATTATATTTATATCAATCCATTTGGAGTAATAACTCACATTAAATCACTTAGGAAAACTATTAGGATATGTTTCATTTGAAAAATGGATGACTTTAGGGAACTTGACACTTGTATTAGGTCAGGACATTAACTTTGATGCTTGTGTTTATCCTGGATGTTAGTGTCTAGAGAGTAAGAAAGTAGGTACAAGTTCAAAACTTGTAGATATGGAAGTTAAGTACATTTTAATCATTCTAGGAAAGATATAAGGCCTAGGTCATCAACATAAGACTAGTTAGACTAAGATATATAGGCCAAAGGGGCATAAGGTATAGTAGATGTGAGACTTGTGTAATCAGGAAAGGTCCATAACTGGGAAGAAAAACCAAGGTCTAAGTTTGTCAAGTGTATAAGATTGAGGTGATATATAATCCATAAATATCATACACATTTTTCCCCCTTTAATCTAGTAATTAAATTACTAGTTTAAAATAAAATAATACATACTTGGATGTGTATGCACACCTTGTATTTTCATGTGCCCAACTTGAGTGCTTTGCTGGTGACTAACATACAACTAAGAGCATGTTATAATGTATAATTAGTGCATATAATATAGAATTTATATTACTTGAAATAGATTGAAATTAAAAGAGAGAGGTTTAAGAGTACACCTTTGTGATGATGTAATTACATTTCCTATTGACAAGTTTTTTTGAAAAAGATTTATCATTGTAAAGATCTAAAACTAAAATTAGGAAAAATATAGATAAATATTTAAAGTGTGTATATCTAAGGAGAGAGAGAGAGAGAGAGAGAGAGAGAGAGAGAGAGAGAGAGAGAGAGAGAGAGAGAGAGAGAGAGAGAGAGAGAGAGAGAGAGAGAGAGAGAGAGAGAGAGAGAGAGAGAGATTGGAAATCCCATGCCCCTAATGTTGGATCAAAAGTGAGTTACCACCTGGCATTTGATAATGGCTCAATCGTGCAACCCAATGATACTTATAAACTAATTTCCTCACTATATGTGGAGAAATCTAAAAACTAAATTAAGTGTCAATGTGGACAACATGTTTCCAAAACATGCCCCAATGTAATTTAGAGATGTTGAATACTAAATAGGTGTGGAGAACATGCTTCTAAAGCATGACTCCACTGAATATGAGAATTGTGAATGTATGGGATCCATGCCCATATGACATGCCCCCACTGAATTTGAAAACTAATATGGAATCATGTTCTCCACAAGGATACATCGATGTAAGTGTCATTTGGAATCATGTTCTCCACATTCATTTTCCCCATGTTTTCCAAATAATTCCCCCACTAAAACTAAAAATTGTGTCAAGTGTGGAAAACATGCCTCTATGACATTCCCCCACTAATATGCCCCCTTTGAGGTGAGGGAAAGATAGAAACTAGCATTTACCTCACCTCAAAAGGATAAGACAAATGTATAATTTGTGAATGTAACCATGTAGCATATATAAGGAACATGTCTAGGTGGATGTATCATTAAAGTGTATAGAACCAATGTGATCACATCAAGGCATATAATTTCCACTCAAATGTGTAGCATCATTAGAATCAAATATGTAACCAGTATTGGAGGATAAATTCAAGATAGGTAGTTTGTTTTAAATAAATGGTTTAATAATTTGAGTATATGTGTATGAAAAACCAATTGCACCATAGTTGGAGTTTCATTCCTAGAAATAGATTTTTCTTATTTTTTTCATCATTGGAAACCTATGGGATATAAATTGGAAAAACATTGCACATCTTCTCTTGCCCATTATAAAAATATACATTTTGATCACTCTATAACATTATCATTTGGGCTTGTTCTTTCAAAATTTCTTTCTTTGGATCATTCTTTAGAATATTTGGTATATCTTTTGGAGAATTTGGAACATTATAAACTTTCACATCATGTCAAGGTTTTTCCACCTTTAATGATGTATCATTTTAATCTTGGGGAAGATTTTGTAAAGTTTTCTCCTTTCATTTTGGAGGATCTTTTGGTACCCATTTTTTTCATTTGGCACCTTTTATTTAGGAGAAGTTATATTTTGTATTTTTATTTTCAATGCAAAATAAGAATTTATATGGTGACCATGAATTTTTTGAAATGCACAATAGTATTTGGATTTTCATATAGGATGCATAGGAGGTAATTTAATCAATTATTTCTAAACATCTCCCTTAGAATCTTATTTGACCTCTTGGTAGGTTTTTGCTTACTTGTGGAATCATTACCATTAGGTGAATTTGGTTTTGGCCTCCAATATTGATTCTTATTAGGCACATAATTAGTACGCGAAGATGCACACATATGATTCATAGTATCATAATGTGGGTTCTTTGTATATGAAATATTATTTTTATAATAAGGTGATCTTTGAATTTAGAGATTGATTTTACTTTTTTAACTCATGAACTAACTTGCTCATGGTAATTATTTGTTCCTTTAGGGTTTCACAAGTACAAACCCTAGGTATTTCATATTGATTACCTTCATTTAAAACATGATAGAGGGATGATAGGCTTGGACACCTTACTCTTTGGATAATTAATAGGATGGACCTAGTAAGAGGGATGATAGTTATCACCTTTCTTAGGGTTAGCAGGAGGAAGGATCTTCTTTGTATCCATTTGAAATATTTTCAAAATTGATATAAGGACATGATAAGAAAGGCTTACAAATGATAAAGATCAATAAACCATGATAAAATAAAGATATAACAACTTCATACCATTGGTTAAGTTTTTTGAAAATATGAGATAGGTTTTTTTGTGAAAATAGTATATAAGATGAACCCATAAAAATAGGGAAACAAAATTACATATATGGTCTGTAGATCTAATTTACTAAAAATAGTAAATTTATAAATTTGGAAAATCCATACCATATTTTGGAAAACAAAAAGTGGTGTTTGTCTATATCAACATGATAATAAAAAACATATAAGGAATTTGAATTTTGATCTAATATGAATCAAAAATATGCCAAACAATGTAGGAGGCTTCATAGGTTAAAATATTCCAAATAAAAAATTAGTAAATATAATAAATTAGGAATATTTTTTAGGGATATGAGAGAGTTTTTTGAATAAAATATGTTTTTTTATGAAACCTATAAATTAATTTAAACATAACTACACCATTCACCTTGTATGCCAATATTTATTCAAAATAGTAAATTGAAAAAAATGAAATTATGTATCAAATTATGGTGAACAAAAAAAGTTTTTTAATATATTGACCTAAGTATAAAATAACTCTGAGGAATTTTAAAATGGACCTATTTATAGGTCAAAATTCAACAATCAAGAAATAATACACTTCCAAGAATATGCACATGAAGCCCTGATAACTAGAGGAGGTAAAACCCTAGGGTAAAGCTTATATCTAAAATTACATCCCAAAAATTTGAAACCCTATGAGGCTTGAAATCCCTAGATCCACAAATGTTTAACCCTAAAATGATCCAAGATGATCTTATTGTTAGCCCTAGATTTGATTAAAGGGGTATATAGAAATGAAATGGCATAAGGGTAATAATCAGATCTATAGTATGTCGATTAGATGTTAAACTTATGTGTGTGTGTGTGTGTGTGTGTGTGTGTGTGTGTGTGTGTGTGTGTGTGTGTGTGTGTGTGTGTGTGTGTGTGTGTGTGTGTGTGTGTGTGTGTGTGTGTGTGTTGAATTCATAAAATTGAGATAGTCTAAATATATAAAGTAAAACTAAGATATGTATGGAAATGGCAATGGATTAATATACTTAACTGATTCTAATGTTATCATAGTGTTGAATTTAGAATAGACAGGAAGAAGGCTAGAAGATAGTTCTGATGCTTTGGGAGTTCTAGACACTAATGTCATCCTATGACAATTGTATCGACACTATTATTTGGGTTTAATTCAAGTGTTATATACATAATACTTATTATAAAAGGATGTAACCACCTAATTCTTTTGGGTTTTTTTCACCTTAATTCTAGTGCATTCAGATCTAGGTCATGGAATGTTGCTCCTTTTGAAATGGTAAAACCCTAGTTCTCCATCTTCATAGTGGGCACATGGTGTCAGCTAACCCCAAAGACTTTTGTTATTAGAAGGTGTTTCTTTCCTATCCAATACTCTAGAATAGGGCCTCAAACTCATGTAATTATACCCTATATGTTTTTTTGTGTGTGAATCATGCAATATGTGGAAAGCAACTACAATAGTGACCTAGCTTATAACTTGGAAAATTAGGCTCTTGGGCTACTCCTTTAGTACTTAAAACTTATATATGTGTTGTACTTATGACTGGTGTATAAATAAGAAACCTTTATTCAATTAAATTCTTGATAGAGTGATTTTTATAAGCTACTTTGGTCTCTTTAGTCTTTTCTTAGGTCTTGTAGGATTTTCCCATGTGAGAAATAAATGAGGGTTAATCTCATATTTATTTGAATCCCTTTGGAGTAATAACTCACATTAAATAACTTAGGCCAATAATAAGGATATGTTTCATTTGTAAAATAAGTGATTTTGGGACATTAGACACTTGGGTGAGGTTAGGACACTAATGTTAATGCTAGTGTCTATCCCAAATGTTAGTGTCTAGGGACCAAGAAAGTAGGTTTAGGTTCAAAAATTATAGAGATTTAAGATAAGTACATTTTAATCATTTTTGGAAAGATATAAGGCTTGGGTCATAAACAAAATATTGGTCAAACTAAGAGATATAGGCTAAAGGGGCACAAGATAGATCATATGTGAGACTTGTGAAAGCAAAAAAGGTCAAGAGTTGGGATGAAAATCTAAGGACTGAGTTTGTTGAGCATACAAGAATGAGGTGCTATATAATCCATAAATATCATCTACATTTCCATATGAATTATAGGTAAAATGCATCTACAAGTCTAAAGTACTGAAGGAGCAGCCTAAGAGCTATATTTTCTAGGCTATAAGCTAGGTCATTATTATACTTGCTTGTCACACATTTCATCATTTACACACTATCCAACATACAAGGGAGAATTACATAAGTTTGAGGCCCTCTCCATTGTTACATCCTAATTTCCTAACTAAACTTGATTTGATTATTAAACTCATATTAATTTGGTTAATGATGGTTAATTTACTGTTGTAGAAAATTATTTTCATTTATGTTGATGTATGGACAGACATATAATTATTATTGCCTGATTCATCTGATATTGGTTATTTGTATATAAGTTTCATATATATTGATCATGCTTATTCAATAATATTATGCTTTAGTAGCATTTTATTATTTATTATTGATACAAGCTAACTACCATTTGCATTTGTTGAGGTGGATGTAAGAGATAGTCCACTCCCTAGACAGATATGGAGGGAGAGTATCATTAGAGAGGGCACAACAGATGACTATGTTAGAGGTATATAGATTCAACAAGGAACCCTACACATACCACATAGTATGGTTAAATTCATGTTGTTTATGAGTTGATGGTTACATATTTTCTCTAATCTTAGTTGCATTTAGTTGTTGTATGTTTGATAATGTTGAATGGTTTTGATCCATGATTAGATGCTAATATTAACATGTTTATAGTTGTGAGATTTATTTATGATTTTGATGTTTTATGTTGTTGCAAAATATTATAGTTATAATTTTATTTTAGATGAATTTACTATGTGTGTTTTTGACTACATGATTAACTTTCCATAGCTGACTCCTTAATCTATCAAGTACCTGTAAGTAATTAACAAAAAAACTCATCATCAAAAAAAAGGGATTATGATTGGCAAGGATATAGATTAATTTTTGTTGTTTATTAAACAAAGTTAATTTTTTAAACATTAAAAACCTAAGTCATAGGTGAATGGTATTTTAGGGGTATCCATGGTGATATTTTTTGTAACACCCAAAAAAGGGGTTAAATTAAACATTAACTTTTGAATTGTTTAATGTCATTATTTTAATATAATTCAAATTATTAATTAATTATTACATTTTTTGACATTTGGCTATCAACCCTCAATTTGGGGTAAGATATCATTATGTTTTTAGATGAGTTGAGTCATGCATAATGGGAACTAGGGTTTGAATTTGGAAGTTTTATGGAGATTGCATGATGACTATGTTGTTTTAGGGGTTGAAATTGTGAGATGTGAGTCATATTAAGAAATTTTGATGTTTATGGCAGGTCTTTATTGAGATTTAATGATGGAGAAGGGTTCACCATGAATGTATGGGTTTATGGTGGCATGAAAATGGTGAAGGATATAATAAAATATGCAAGGGTTTTTGAGAAAAAGGCAAGCATTATTTGATAAAAAAGAATAGAGGAAAAGAGGATTGGTTTTGGTGAAAGCAAGGTGTATAGTCTTCATCAAAGGCATATTAATAAGGTATGGTTTGTTATTTAAATTACCTTACATAGCTATGTTGGTGTTGATGTTGGGTTATTGTTAAATGCTTAGAATGGTTACTATGATGTTTTACTAAATCTATGTATACTATAATGAAATCAGGGATTCAACCCCATAGAAGGATAAATTTATCCACATAATTGAATTACTAATTCAAATTAGTTATAGCATGAACATAGTTATTTTGGCTAATGGAAATGAACATGGTTATAGTGGTTATCTAGATTCATTCAATTGTGTTTATTTATTTTGTAAACTACGGTAAATGCCTTAGCCATAAAACACTAACAAATGCCTGTAGGTTTCCATTTTGACCACACACAAAAAAACACTAGTATAAATAAATAATGAGACAAGGGTTTTGTGTTAAATTTACCATATTAGAAAATATGTATCAATTGTGGGTAATTATTGAGATTGTAGAACCATTTTTATCATTATGTAGGTTCTTTAACTTGTCTCAGTCATTTATGATATTTTTAATGAACTGGTTATGGCTTAAAGTTTTAAATAGGATAACATATATATATAATATTTAGAGTAAAATTAAAGTTGAGGGACCAAATTTGATCTCGGCATACTCTTAACATGGATGTGTAAGAATGATTTTAGTAGGCAATAGGGGTAGTAATATCATAATGTAGAATGGTTTTTCATGGACTTAGTAAACAATATGGTACACTTTAGGGTAGTTGCATTTGGTGTTTCTATGTCTGAATGCATTCTTGTTGGGTCATTTGATTCATAAGGAAAATAAGCATTATTTTGGTGCATATATGAATTATGTTTGGTTAGAATTAATTTGGATTTTCATATAATTTATGTGGAAATTAACCATGTGATTAATGGTTTTAATAGTTTCATAGGAATAAAATTTAGGTACAATAGTTTAAAGTTATAAGTTGAGATGAGTAAGTTTTAAAAGAATTATGTTTGCAAATATGAGTATGGACTTATACCTTATTTTTGATTACATATAGAGTTAACATTTTCTTAAGTTAAGAACTCAGTATGAAGGGTAAACACAAAAAATATATAAATGTGTGTGTGTGTGTGTGTGTGTGTGTGTGTGTGTGTGTGTGTGTGTGTGTGTGTGTGTGTGTGTGTGTGTGTGTGTGTGTGTGTGTGTGTGTGTGTGTGTGTGTGTGTGTGTGTGTTTGCATATAATTCATAGGTAATATGTGTGTGTGTATGACCATTTATATGTAGTTAGCCATTAGAAATTAAGTGGCTGAGAGCTTTGATATCCATATATATAAATGGACATATAAGATATATAGGTGTATATATGGGTAACCTAGCATGGATAAGGGGACAAAACAACAGTGTTTAATTAACATCAATCTTATTCATTTGCTCATATGATCATAATTTTTAGGATGTCTAAAAGCACCTAGTATGAATATAGATGTTTGTATAAGGTAAACAAATGCATTATATGTGATATGTGATGTATTTCATTGAATCATAATGTGGTTATATCAGTCATAATTTATTGAATATTAGGTAGATGGTTTTGAGTGCAAATTATATATGCTAATGGAATTTGTTTAAAACTTGGAATAGTGTGTGAAATTCTTGATTCTGTTTAATTTCATTATAATTATTGTATGGGTAATTATATATGAACTTTTAGTAACTAGATTATCTTAAATATTGCTTGATATGTAAATTTCTAATAGTGGAGCCTTATTTTGTAATGAATGTCAGACTATTATTGGAACTTATAAGAATATAAATAGGGGGTTGTTATTTTGTTATTTTTATAAAATATGTGATTAAATTTATGTGTGATTTATTTTTACATATATATTATGGTATTAGTATGGAGATATATATGGGAAACTGTGGATTCTTGTCTATGATTTATTTAGTGAATTCTATGAATAATGACACTAAGAAAGTAGTTATGTGAAAAGGATTTCACACACTTACTTAGAGTCAATTTTTGACCAAATTTTGACCTCAAGTCAAAATTGGTCACCCCCTCTAGGTTGAAATTTTCATAGGGTTGTCATGTGGTATTGTAATGTCTTCTATGTTCCATAAAAGTCTTCATAAAACTTATTAGCATTTCATAAGGTAAGTTTGGAGAAGTTAAGGTAGTGTCTTACTTTGGTCATATAGTGGGATAGACATGTCATGGAGAGATAAGGCTTAGTCAAGTGGTGTCAAAGGTTTTTAGGAGTTTCTCAAATTAATTTTATGTTTTAATAACTTTGTCATAACATTTCATGATGTTTTGGAGTGTTTAAGGTTTATTTATGAACCTTAAGGTAGTGAAAATGAGGGAAAAGGTGATTCTTGGCTAACTCCAAAGTATTCAAAATCTCAAAAAGTGATAAATATGTGAAATACACCTTCCAAATACCTTGGATTAGTTACACAACTACCACACCTATCAGCAAGTTAGACAAAGGTTAGAATCTTGATTTTCAATGCTAAAGAAAGGATATAAGAGACTTGTATAGACTTTTTGATGTAATTTGTAGGTTAAAATAGTTTATAAGTGTACTTTAATATTCTAAAGGTTATAAAAAATCATGGGAAGAAGTTTTAAGTCCAATAGTATCATAAATCTCTCTCTCTCTCCTCCATCATTCCATTCACAAGCTCTTGAAGGCCATTTTCAACTGCATGGTACTATCCATATAGGTAGAGTTGGGGGATAATATTTTATCTATATTTTTGGACCCATATTGGATTCAAATTTTTACATTGTTAATTAGATGTATCTCATTAACTTTATGAATAATTGCTAAGGAGCTAAACTACTTTATAAAGGCTTAAATCCCCACATACTGAGTTTTATGCAACTCTAGTATAAGTGTGAATAATTTGGATGCATAAAAAAAATTATAATGAGTTATAAAAGGTTTTTAAATTCATAATGCATCTTCATCCACTAGGTTTTCACATGTGAAAGATCATTTGGAAAGAAAAGCTTCTCTTGTGCATAGCCTGCAAGTTGACTATCATGGCCTCTATTTGATCTAGTTTGTAATGTTTGTAAAGGTGAAAAGAAGGTATTTATTAATTTTTGTATTCCATTAAATAATTTATACTTAAACCAACCTTAATTATAGTCCCAACATCATTCTCTCTAAACATTTCATAGTGTTTCTCATTTGATGAATGTGTGAAAATTATTACATAAATATGTCTGTAAAAGATTTGTTTTATATTGTTCAAGATAATTTAGATGTTATAACTAATATATACTCTATGAAACAATGGATTAAATTTACTTCAAAGTTTATAAAATTCCAAACTCAAAGCTACATGCTCAGGTAGTCACCTACAGCCACCTATATAGAAGTGTGCCTTGGACAGTGATATTGGTGCAATTTGGAGTTCCAAGACATTGAGAGGGTATTAAAATATAAATATAATATGGTAAAGTAATTTAAATGTTTGAGAATTTATTTTTACTATCAATAAAACCTTAAACATATCCAAACACTCAAATACAATCACACTCTCCTAAATAAGACACCTACAAGTCTACTAAGTAATGTAGGTGAGTCTCAAGGTGAAAGTAAGATAGAGTTCATGCAAGACATGAGGATTAACTTAGTGAATTAATGATTAAGTTCTCAGACTGATGAAGACACTAGACCATTTGAATCCAATAAATGGTAGATGACTAAGTTCACATCCCAAATGCTCATAAACAGTCTTGAGCATGTATGAGAGAGGCAAAAAGTGTTTGAAGAAGTTGTGAGACCTTAGAGAAATAGAGGGTTAAAATTAGAGTAATAAGTTTTAAATAATGTAATAATGATGATTTAAATAATCCTATATCTCCATTTAACATCTCAAGACACAACTAGGCCCTAAAGTGTTCCCCTTCAAGTAGATGTAGACAGTCAGGGTGTCTTTTCAAAGCTATGATAAGGGAAGCAATGTGAATTGAAAGAGAAGTATTAGTTTAAATGTGATATGAATAGTTAATTAATGAATTATTGGAGAATATATTATATCTAGGTTTATTCCTTGGATTAAATAAAAGATGACAGTCAGATTGCATAACATAGGCCTAGTTGTATTCAAACCTTCATGGTGTAAACCCAGGTTGTAGAACTATTATGGGAGACTGATCTCCATTGTATATCATTGAGAATAATGAATGGACCACCGATAAATATTTTTAAACTCTCTTGGTCTCAAAATATACTTTAAAGTTTTTTGATCTAAAATACTTTCTCCCATTCAATGCACTCAAATCTCTCTAATAGATACTTATAGGTATGTTAATATGGATAGGCTAGTTTCCAGCCTAAAAGAGTAAGGGGAAGAGTCTAAAATCAATAATATGAGATTTTAGGGATAGATATAGATATTTA
The DNA here is from genome assembly GCA_037957365.1 of Torreya grandis. Classification (NCBI taxonomy): domain Eukaryota; kingdom Viridiplantae; phylum Streptophyta; class Pinopsida; order Cupressales; family Taxaceae; genus Torreya; species Torreya grandis. Next base: position 1,825,884 of record JARHVA010001675.1, read on the forward strand.
ATTTGTCATATTAACATTAGAATAATTTTTGCTTGATGTGATTGAGCAAAATAGAGTTCAAGACTTTGCTTACTCAACCAAGGCAAGACATAATGCTTGTTATAATTTTGCCTACCTAAATTCACAATAAGAAGTTACTTGATTGAGAGGGATAAAGGTATATGTGGGATCTAAGATAAATTTTTCATAATTAACATATTTCCATTAAATTTTTAGACTTAAGTAACAAATAATGGAAATGATGTCAAACTCTGGTCTAGACCAAACATGCCTAATAATATGCACAAACCTATATGGGCTGCCAGTTGAGAGATGGTAGGGTGAACTGGAGTCAAGAAGAGATTTTAATACCCTTATAAGATTATTATAATTCTACACAAACATTTCATGAATACCTATACCTATGACACTGAGATAAATGAGAAAATACAATTAACTACGGTATGTTGAGCAAGTTGGTTCAAGAACCCTATGAATAGACCAATGAGGATGTAGTAGATTTTGAATCAAGGATGTAACAAGAAAAAAATTGGAAGATGTTAGGGAGGATATTATAGGCCTCATTTAGGTTTTTATATCTCAAACCAAACTCAAAACTATCACCTACAGGTCTCAATCCTTCTTAGACCTCATAAAATGCCTACTAGCAACTTGAGAGGTTATCTTCCTTTGCTCAGTATGGTATAGAGGTGTTTCATGGGAAATTTTGATCTTAGGGATAGTTATATACCATATTTTACTTAAAATTTGTGTAATTGGTTGGAGGATTAGTGCCTTGAGCTATATAAATAATAGTTAAAACCTTGAAGCACTTTTAGGTTGCCTAGGAGAGCCAGAATGACCTGATGAGAGAGAAATGGATTTATTTACCTCTAAATAGTTTGGATAAAATATAAAATGACTTTGATAATGTATAATACTCCCCTAATAATCACCCCATTTCAATGGTTTGTACAAGACTATATGAAACTATGTGAAATAGGCCAAAAAGGACTAGTTTTAGCTATTTGGAAGGTTTGTACAAGGTGCCAAAACTCCAAAATTGACATGGATAATGGGGGTGAGGTTATATAATTTAATCACACATTTATTTTTGGTTTTTCACATGTGTAAATATTATATATTTAATTTTTAGTCTCTAGGTAGGGAGGCCTAATTAAGTCCTAGTTAGGAGAGAGAAGCAACAAAAAGTACACTTTCACTCACTCTTAGGACATGAAATTGAACATGAAGCTATAAGGACATACTAGGTCCTATAATATACCTTCATATTCTTAGTAAAATTTTTAATTTTTTATACACAAAGAGGTTTACATGATTTTAAGGCTATAAAGAATGAAGCCAATTTAGAGCTTTTGGTGTAGAATGAGTTCTTGGTGTTAGTTTGAGACCTCAAAATATATTGTTATAGGTATTATATTATGTAAATAGTCCATATATAATTATGTAATGATATAAATAAGATGAATTCAATTTTTGTCACTTGTATGCAAGATTATCCTAAGGAGATGAAGAGTCTTTTAGACACCTAGCAATAAAAGGAGGTGATGTGTCAAAGAAAACCTAAGGAGATAAGTTGAGAGGTGTCAATAATATATAAATGGTGTAAGATAACTTGATCTAACCATTAATAAGTTCACTTGTCATTCAACAATCCAAAGTAAAGGGTAGTTTTGGAGAGGTAGTCAAGGTGTCAAGAAATCATTCTAACTCCTACACCACTTGGAGCAAGGGAGCATCTTCAGAGGATCTACACATGGTGTTTAAGACCTATTGAGTTAGTTTCATAACTCCTCTCTTGATTATAACTCATGAGACACTTATCAACTCTCTCTTTCTTATGCCCTTCTCTTCTCCTCTCTCACTTGTGCTATATATTGAACCTTAATTGTCTAAGTTTTAATCCTCCACCTGGGTATGGAAAATCCCTACCCATTTTTAGCCTTATATCAATGAAGAATAACTTTGTTTTACCTTTTCCATGGACTATTTCAATGTGCATGTTATACTAGTTGATCTTGCTAAGTGATAGATTCACTTCCTTGGCATGTTATCCTTGTTAGCATTCATATTCAGTTTTGAAATATTTTTTTAGGTCTCTTGAAGTGTTCAAATGAAGTGTGTATGATTTTATTGAGTTGTCTATTCACTAGTGTCATGGCATTACCTCTTGTTTAGTCTTCCTAGCTAAATCTTGCTTCATAAACCTCCATGAGAAATACTAATGTAGAGAGGTAGATTTAGATTAGTATAATGTGCAAGTTAGGCTTTTGTTTGAAGTGAAATTATAGTTGGTTTTAAATTATCACTTCTTACTTAGTGCATCACCTAATTAGGTTAGGTTTTTTTCATGTTTTCTATCTCCTTTTTCATCTCAAATTTAGTAGCATAAGTGATGAGCTTAAATAGATATATCAAGGGAGTTATCCCTTCAATCAAGATGTTTGCCCCCACTATAAATAACCCAAAATTATAGGGGTAATCCCATTATTTCACTCAATTGGAGTCGGTGTGAACTACCTCTCCAAGGGTGTAAAATTGAGTGACTATAGTTCAAGCATGCCCGGTGGGACTAAGGTCCAAAGTTGAGGAAGAATTTTTGGTGTGTTCTTTTACCTATCAATCTTTGGAGGCATTCAAAAAATACCAATGGAAACTCTGAATGCAATCAACTGGTTTTATCAGCCTAGGTACTTTTTTTTTTTAATGTAATTGATAATATCTTGTGTTTTCTTTTGACTCATGAAGTTGGGATGGTTGGGTATGAAGAGAACTCATTTTTTTGCATTCCTATCAGCCTCAATATTATTCCTACTTGTCTTATGATCCATATCAACCTCATTTTGATTTATATCAGCCTTATCATGATTCATATAAATCCTATGGTTGTCCTACATTTTCCTCATATAATTCCAATTACACACCTTAACAGCCTTACTAAGACTTGCAACAATCATACTCCTTTCCTACTTCAATTCCATCTCAATGTTATGTTTCCCCTTCCATATCATTATTAGAACTCAAGCCAAATATGCTAATATTAGAAGAGGTGATGATAAAATGGGATCGAGAAGCTGATGTGATCCCTTTCCATCTCATAGAGAGGATGAGGAAATCAGTTCAAATGTTGATGGGTAAGTGTATGTTAGTTGAAGAGGAAACCCAATATGTTATCAACACTGAGTTGTAAAAAATAAGAATTTTTATCTAATGGTAGATAGACATATTTAAGAGTTGGGAGAATCAAGAGGCCCTATCCAAGTAACCTCAACCATCATCTCCTATTCCTAGTCATCTTCCTTTAACTCTAAGTCTTTCTCTAGCTACATCTATCCTTCCTCAAGAAATAAATATCTCTTCATCTTGGAGACCTTCTTGGACTATGATTCCTAATTATATCATGCCAACTCTTATGGAAGAATTTTAACCTAAAAAAGTATCTCCCTCCATCCCCAAGCCCATTCATGAGTCATCTACCATACCCCATATTCCCTCTCTAACCCATGAACCTATTCATCACCCTCCCACCATCTCCCTCCTTGAAAGAACCTATACTATGGGAAGTAAGTGAAGAGGATCAAGTTATATTTGTAGTTGTAGAAGATGACTCAAGTGTCTATGATGAATATTTCACTATTGGTAACCCCCTTATTGAAGACAAACACAAATTAGTCTTCTTGAGTGAAGAAATAGCTAATCTAAATCAGTTTGTAGTTGCCCATAAAGAGGATGAAAATATTCCTACCTTATCCAATGAAAAGGTTAGTCAAGACATTAAAGAAAAGGCTTTGGATAGGAACATCACATTGACTGAGTTGGTTGGGTCTCATGAGCATGATCAAGAGATTGAATTTGAAAAAATAATATAGGTTGAAGCTGATGCTAACTTCATAGACAAAGATGACTTATGGAAAAATTAAAGGATATTTTCAATGATTTTTAGGCTCTTTAAGGGTTTATACCTCCTATTAATCAGTTTGAAGACATTTTTGAAGGTGTCTTACCTCTTGAAGGATAGTATGAAAACCTCTAAAGTACCATGACTGAGGATACTCCTATAAGTTAAAAAATGGCTATGTATAACACAAGTACAAACATTAATAGAGATCATGAGAAGATTTTTGAAACACAAAATGAATTCACCTTCATAGGTGATTGGTTTACGATTGTCATTACTTCATTTGAGATGATGCCATGAAGATTGGCAAACATGAAGGAGATAAAGACATCAAGAGCAAGTCTCAAGAGACAAATTATTTCATGTCATTCTTCATTTCATGGAGAAAGATATTTTATAAGCTTCCCCTTTGATCTAGGAGGAATAAGTTATTTTTATGTTAGTTGTATATAATTAGTTTGCTTAATTTTTTATTATGTTCCATAAATGTTTGATAGCACATGTGTGAGTCTTATTTCTTTACTTTGTGTCTTGTTATCTTTATTTGTGTGTGTTTTAAGGTCAAACCAATTCTTTATGTCATATTTAAGGTCTGGTTAGGTCTGAAACTGAATGCAAAGGACTCCATTTCCCAATGGAAGGACAAGGTTACTGGTCTTTTTAGCATTGCAGGCATGCTTCCCTATGAATCACCAAATTGTTGACCAAAGTTTGACTTCAATTCAAAATTAGTCACCCCCTCTAGGTTTAAAAATTAATAGGGTTGTCATGTGGTATTTTCATACCTTATATGGTCCATAAAAGTCTTCATAAAACCTTATTAGTGTTGTTTAAGGTAAGTTTGGAGAAGTTAAGGTAATGTCTTATTTTGGTTATATAGTGGGCTAGACATGTCATGGAGAGATAAGGATTGGTCAAGTGGTGTCATAGGTTTTTAGGAGTTTATAAAAGTCATTTTATGTTTTAATCACTTTTACATAACATTTCATGATGTTTTGGAGTGTTTAAGGTTCATTTATGAACTTTAAGGTAGTGAGAATGAGGAAAGAGGTTATTTTTGGATAACTCCAATGTATGTTAAAGCTCCCCAAGTGGTAAATCCATAAAAGACACCTTATAAATACCTTTTATCAGTTACACAACTTCCACACCTATCATCATGTCAGACAAAAGTTAGAATCTTGAGTTTCAACACTAAAGAAAGGAGTTAAGAGACTTGTACGGACTTGTTCAAGTCATTTGTAGGTAAAAATAGTTTATAAGTGTTATTTAATCTTATAAAAGTTATAAAAAATCATGGGAAGAATTTTCAAGTCCAAAAATTTCATAAATCTCTCCCTCCATCATTCCATTCATAAGTTCTTGAATGTCATTTTCAACAGCATGGTATAGGTCATACAGGTAGAGTTGGGGGATAAGATTTTATCCATAGTTTTTTACCCCTATGGGATTATAAATTATTTAATTGGTATTTGTATTTAACTTCTTATCTTTATGAACAATTTCTAAGGATCTAGACTACTTTTTAAAGGCTTCAATCCCCATAGGCTTAGTTTTATGCAAATCCAATGTAAGTGTGAACTCTTTAGATGAATTAAACCAATTGGAATGAGTTATAAAAGGTTTTTAAATTCATCATACATCTTCATCCACTATTTTTCCATGTGTGAAAGGTCATTTGGCAAGAAAATCTTCTCTTGTGCATAGCCTACAAGTTGACTGTCATGGCCTTTATTTGCTCTAGTTTTCAATTTTTGGAAAGGTAAAAATAAGGTATTTCATAATATATTTATCATATTTAATGAAATTAATACTTAAACCAACCTTCATTCTAGTCTTAACATCATTGTCTCTAAACTGTTCATAGTGTTCCTCATTTGATGATTATGTGAAGACTATTACATAAGTATATTTGTGAAAGCTATGTTTTATATTATTAAAGATAATTTGGAGGTTATAACTCATATATAATCTATTAAACATTAGAGGATATTTAATTCAAAGTTGAGAAAAGTCCAAACTTATAGCTCCATGCTCAGGCAATCACCTACAGCCACCTATATAGAAGAGTGCATTAGATAGTGATATTGGTGAAGTTTCAAGTTTCAGAACATTGAGAGGGTATTAAAATATAAATATCATATGTAAAATGCATTGAAATTTTTTATAATTGTTTTTAAATATCAATAAAACCTCAAACATAGCCAAACCCTCAAATACAAACACACTCTCCTAAATAAGACACCTGCATATCTACTAAGTAATGTAGGTGAGTCTCAAGCTGAAAATAGGACAAATTTCATGAAATACATGAGGATTAAGTTAGATAATTAATTATTAAGTGATAAAAATTATTAATACACTAGACCACTTAAATTCAATAAATGGTAAATGATGGAGTTCATAGCCCAAATGCTCACAAACAGTCCTGAGCATGTATGAGATAGGCAAAAGGTATTTGAAGAAGTTTTGAGACCTTAGAGAACTAGAGTGTTCAAATTAGAGTAATAATTTTTCAATAATGTAATAAGGGTGACTAAAATAATCATATATATCCCTTTAAAACCCTAAGACACAGCTAGACACTAAAATGTTACCTATAGGTAGACGTAGACATTCAGGTTGCCTTTCAAACCTATTGTAAGGGAAACAATATGAATTGAAAGAGAATTATCCATTGACAGGTGATATGAATAGGGAAGTCATGAGCTATTAGAGAATATATTATATCTAGGTTAATTTCTTGGAGTAAATAAAAGATGATAGTTAGATTGCATAACACAGGCCTAGTTGTATTCAAACCTTCATGGTGTAAACCCAGGTTGTAGAACTATTATGGGAGACTGATGTCCACTGTATATCATTAAAAATCATGAATTAACTATATATAACCATTTTGAAACTCTCATGTTCTCAAAATATACTTTAAATTATTTTTATTCAAAATACTTTCTCCCATTCAATGCACTTAGATCTCTTTAATAGAGATTTATAGGTCTGTTAAGGTAGATAAGATAGTTTCAAGCCTAAAAGAGGAAAGGGTAGAGTCTAAAACCAATAATATGGGATTTTATAGATATATATAGATATTTCCTTGGTAATATGAACATTATAATAAGGTATGTCCAATTTGACTGAGCAAAATAGAGTTCAAGATCTGCCTACTCAACCAAGGCAAGACACAGTCCTTGCTACAAGTTTACTTGCCTAAATTCACAAAATGAAGTTTATTGCTTTAGATTAATAAATATATATAATGCATTTGATATAAAGGTTTCACAATGAACATATTTCTATCATATTTTCAGACTCAAGCAACAAATAATGGAAATGGTGTCAAACTTTGTTCTAGACTAAACATGGCTAATATAATGCACAGACCTATATGGGTAGCTAATTGAGAGATGGTAGGGTGAAGTGGAGTCAATAAGAGACTTAAAGACCATAAAAATGTGATTATAACTCTTCAAAAACATTTCATTAATACATATACCCCCCACAGTGATAGAAATGAGAGAATACAATCAGCTAGGTTATGTTGTACAAGTTGCTCAAGAACCTTACACATAAACCAATGAGGATGTAGTGGATTTTTATTAAGGGATGTAATAATTAAAACATTTTAATATGTTATTTAGGATATTATATACCTCATTTAGGTTTTTTTATCTCAAACCAAACTCATAATAGTCGCCTATATGTCTCAATCCTTCTTAGACCTCATAGAATGCCTACTAGCAACCTGAAAGACTATCTTCCTTTGCTCAGTATGGTGCATAGGTGTTTCATGGGACCTTGGGATAATAAGGATAGTTATATGCCATATTTTAATTTAAATTTTTGTAATTTTTTTGAGGATTGGTGCCCTAAGCTATATGAATAATCATTAAAACCTTGAAGCACTTTCAGGCTACCTAAGAGAGCTAGAATGAAATGATGAGAGAGAAATGGATTTATATGACTCTAGATAGATTGGATAAACTCTAAAATTACCTGAATCATATATAAGACTCCAATAATAATCACACCATGTCAATGGTTTGTACAAGACTATATATAATTATATAGAATAGGCCAAAAAGGACTATTTTTAGCTATTTGGAAGGTTCATACAAGGTGTCATAACTCCAAAATTGACATTGAGAATGGGGATAAGGTATTATAACTTAATAATATGTTTATTTTGGTTTTTTAATGTGTTTTAATCTTATAGAGTCATTTTTTAGTCTCTAGGTAGGGAGGCCTAATTGAGACCTAGTTAGCAGAGAGAAATAGCAGAAAAGTACACTTCCACTCACTCTCAAGACACAAAATTGAACATGAAGATGTAAGTTTATATTGGGTCTGATAATATACCTTAAAATTATAAATAACATATATAATTTTCTATACACAAGGATGTTTGCATGATTTTAGGGCTATAAGGAATGAAGCCAATTTGAAGCTTTTGGTGTAAAATGAGTTCTTAGTGTCAGATTGAGACCTTAAAATGGATAATTAAAGGTTTTATATGGTTTTAATAGGACATATATGAAGATAGGATGAGCTGAAGAAAATAAATTCCAAGTTTTAACACTTATATTCAATATTAACCTAAGGAGATGAAGAGTTTTCTAGAACCTATCAAGAAAAGGAAGTGATGTGTCAAAGAGAACCTAAGGAGACAAGTTGAGAGGTGTTAAGAATATAGAAAAGGTATAAGATAATTTTATCTAACCATAAATAATTCCACTTGTCATTTAATAAGCAAAATTAAAGGGTAGTTTTGAATAGCTAGTCAAGGTGTCAATCAAGAATTCTAACTCCTACACCACTTAGAGGAAGGAAGCATATTAAAAGGAGTTAAGAATGGTGTTTAGGACCTATTAAGGTAGTTTCATAACTCCTCTCTTACTTGTAACTCATGATAAACTTGTCAAATCTCTCTCTCTCTCTCTCTCTCTCTCTCTCTCTCTCTCTCTCTCTCTCTCTCTCTCTCTCTCTCTCTCTCTCTCTCTCTCTCTCTCTCTCTCTCTCTCTCTCTCTCTCTCTCTCTCTCTCTCTCTCTCTCTCTCTCTCATTTCCTTCTCTTCTCTCTCACTTATGTTATATATTGAGCCTTAATTGGCTAATTTTTCACCCTCCACCAAGGTATGGTGAAGCCCCACCCATTAGTAGTATTTAATTAATAAATAATGACCTAGTTTTACCTTCTCCATGGATTGTTTCAATGTGCATGTTATACTAGTTGATCTTGCTAAGTGATAGATTCACTTCCTTGGTATGTTGTTCTTGTTAGCATTCATATTGAGTTTTGAAATCTTTTTATAGGTATATTGAATTTTTTAAAATAAATGTGTATGATTTTAGTTATTTATCTTTTCACTAGTGTCATGTCATGACCTCTTGTTTAGTCCTCCTAGATCAAACTTGCTTCTTAAACCTCCATTAGAAATATTAATGTAGAGTGGTAGATTTGGATTAGTATCATGTTCAAGTTAGGCTCTTGTTTTAAGTGAAATTGTAGTTGGGTTTTAATAATTAGTTCATACTTGGTGCTTCACCTCATTAGGTTAGGTTTCTTTCATGTTTTCTATATCCCTTTTCATCTCAACAAGTTAGTAGCATAGGTGATGAGATTAAATAGATATATCAAGGGAGTTAGCCTTCAATATAGAGGTTTACCCCCACTATAGACAACCCATAGGTCTATGGTTAATCCCATTGTTTCACTCAATTAGAGTGGGATTGAACTACCTCTCCAAGGGTGGAAAATTAAGTGACAACATCAATAATACACAAAATGAAGGAAATCCAACTAAATTATGTTGTGAATACGATTGATCTGATATGAAAAATTTGGCCAAATTAATGTTTATAGTTATATGTTATCATTTCACCTATTTTATTTTAAGTGCATGTATGCACGATATCATGTTAGAATGGATTTTTTTATGATATGCTACATGTGATGGTTATCTTACAAGACATGGATTCTAGTTGACTTCTCGATACCTACACTATTATCATCTACTCACACACAAAGGGAGGGCCATTTCCTAGTTGAGTGATTATGATGAGGATCTATAATACATGGTTGGTGTGGAAAATCACTCTAATGATGCTCTACCTTCCCTCTAGTAGTCAATCGATAGATACTTTTATTCGTGTTTACTTATTATATAATGGTGAGTATATGGATACTTGTTTGTTCCATGGAAAATTGTATATTTATATATTAATATTTTGATGTATAGAATTATATTGTTGTACTATTATTACTTTTTATCATTCAATGGTTGGTTGGTCTTATTATATAAGTTATGGTGTAAACTTTCAGCAATTGGCTAAGATTGTAATTCTATAAGTTATAATATGTAATGAATTTGTTATGGAATGCAGCTTGTTATTATTAATTGATCATTAACTAAATAAATAAATTCAAATATATAAATTTCAAATATATTTAGTTAAATATCAAATATTTTTACTTTAGTTTTAGAAAATTACCTAATTATAGTTAAACCCTATGGGGTTATAACATTATAGTATCAGAGCCAAGGTTCAAACTCTAAGACTTAATGGGTCCATTAATGTAGTCTTATCCTCTTATTAATCAAAAAGGATAATGGTGCATGGTAGACCTAGAGGTGAGGGTACTTAAAATACTAACCGTCTAATTATTCCAAATCAATTTGTTGTAGAGCAAGATACAAAGTTGGATCAAATCTTCATAACCATGCATGAAATGAGGGACTAAATCATGGCCTTAGAGCAATAATTTTATGAACATGTTAAGAAATTCAATCAATAATAACCTAATAGTACCATATTAAATAATAATATTAGAAATAGCATAGGCATGAAGAGGTCCCACAAGATGTGATTGATCATGTAATTGTAGAGCTTGTATGGGACATGAAGAAATTTAGTCCTCCCAAGTTTGATGAAACTATGTTAGGGGATGGTGCATAAGCTTAGTTGATAGAGATGGAGTACTTTGAGATTCACAATTACTCTAAAGTCACCAAGGCAATTTGGGAAGCATATCAACGTATTAGATAAGTAGCAACATGGTGGGTAAATAAGAATTATGAGATGAACCTCAATTCCACTACCACCACATGGGAGCAATTTGTGGTTTTTTTTAAATCACAATGGTTTCCCCAACAATATTTTGACCAAAATTTGATAGATTTATAGAATCTAAAACATGGATATATTTTAGTGAATAAATATTAGGAATAATTCACTAAGATCTTAGAAATATGTTCCTTAGTATCAGGCAGATGAAATGTTTCACATTAAAATTTTCATTATGGGATTAAACCCCCAAATAAAATTTGAGGTAGATTTTCATGGGCCATCTATGATGGATCAAGTCTTTGAGAAGGTAGTACAGAAGGAGCTAAATTTGAAGTCTCTTTCTCAGGTTAGATAAAATTTCAAAAAGAAGTTTAGAGGTTCTAATTATTAGAGAGTTTTCAATGATGTATCTAAGGTGGCCAAGGATTTTGATGAGGTGTCATGTGTGTTAAAGTGATAATGACAAAGTGTGTTTCAATGTTCTTTCATGGTTATTCAGTGTTTGACTTAGTGAGGTAGTTGATGGATGTTATTGATGGTGTGTTCATGTTGTAGAGACCCTATGGGGTGTTATGAGTTCTTAGAGTTCTTGTGGAAGTAAAATTAATTCATTATAGCAGTCGTATGAATGTCTAGGTTCTCTTAGTCATCTTGGTAGATAAGGCTGAGTAAGTAGATTGGTGATGTTAGAATTAACACATGTAAAGGTCTCAAGAATAGTTTGGTATATGGATGGTTTACCCTATGAGAGGAGATCATGTGATCCAAGTTTTATGTCATTAATATGTGTGTATTAAAATATATGGTGTTGCAAAGTTGGCCTCTTGGGAAGATTTCTATAGTTTCCATACTTAGCCAAATTTACAATATCAAATATCTATGGTGAGCATTTAATCATACAGATGGAGATCTAACTATGATAATTAAATCATGAAGATGGAGATTTAATAGTGAGAATTAAATTGTGCATATGGATATCTAATAGTGAGCATAAATTCAATAGGTCAAATGATCCTAAGACTGAGTGTGATGGTGCCATGTGTCACAATCATGGTGAATTGGTAGCAGATCAATAGAAAATATTTCATCATACAAAGCAAAGATAAATGATCCATATTCAACCATATAAATGGATATTGATTGTGTGAATAATTTAAATAATTCAACAATAATAGAAGGCATTTGGGGATACCAAGTGGCATAAGAGCATTAACTGAATGGAGACTGATAGTAAGATACATAGAAGGCACACAAGGCTACCAAGTGTCACAATCTCAAAATCAAAATCAAAAATTTATGGTGAGCACAAATTCAAGGCTAGAAGACTCTCTATAAGATTAATTAAATAAATTTGATCAAGTTTATATGGGTCATAAGATGAATACATGTGTCTGAATCTTTTGCATTAAAAAATGACTCTTGGAATTTCAAAATTCAAATTAACAAAATAAAACTATTTTTTATTGTTTGATTCATATCTTGAGAATATGGCATAATTTATTGATAGAGTAAAAAAAAATTGTGAAGGACTCAAATGAATATCCATAAAAAATGATTAAAAGGTTTGAATATCTATTTAATTGCATTTATTGAGATCCAAAGTTGACTTTGCATCTAACCTTCTTATGCAAATGACCCAAGAAGGATGTTTGAGATTTTATTGATGGTGTTTAGATGTTTCAAGGTGAATTAACTATTATAGAGTGTTTTAGACTCCATGAGGACAATATTCATGTATTTTTATGGTTTGATCAATCCATATTCATTATGAATAAATTCTTAAAAGTTAACTATTTGTTTGTTCATGATGTTCTTGTGTACAAGGTTAATGTTTGACTAGGTTCTGCATATGCAGAGGAGTGTAGTGATGTATTTAATCACTTAAAGGTGTCTTAGGGTTCATTTGGAGTGTTTATATGCATTTTTAAGTGGTATTTCATTCCTAATTTTCTTTATGAAGTGCTAAATGGGTAAATAGGTCTCCATGAGACCTTTAAGCACTATTAAGGCCTAATTAAAATGTGTACCTACTTAAGGGTGACCCATGGATGCTATGGTCAACCTATGAGGGATTATTTGGGATATATAATGTGTCTTAATTGATATTTTTATGTTGGTTCAAGTATTTAATGTGCTTTGGCTGACATGGACAGTTGTTTGAGTGAGTGTGTGGTATCAAGAGAAGGCCAAATTGGATTGTTTGGTTGTTAGACAATTGGGGATTTAAGAAAAGGAAAGTGGTTATTTGAGGAGATATAGTAGGTCATTGAGGACCATTAGAGGTAGAAGGAAATTTTATTATGTTTATTTTATAAGGTTTTGTAGGTGAATACATAGGTTAATAGACCTAATTAGTCTAAAAGAGACTATTTGAGTAAGAAGGCCTAAAGGGCTAATTGAGTGAGTGTGCCTAGTGGATGGATTTAAGAACAAAGCAAGTTGAGGATTGTGCTTGACCTATAGGTCATAATTTTTATTTCATAATAGATTTATTTTAGGTTTTTTTATTGAGTATGTTAAAATGAGTGTAGAGTGATCCAAAAGGTGGTTTTGGATTCATTGAGAGGATGTGAAGGCTAGAGAGAGTGTTTAGGGTTGAAGAGAGATGATATTCATTATATATCCATTATATTGGTAGGTAATTAGAGATTAGGAGATGTTCATTTCATAGGAGTCATTGTGGGTGCTCAAAATTTAGGCTAAGAGGTGTTTGTCCATCCTTAGGGGTTGGTTCTCCTTGTGAAGTCGGTGCTTCACTAAAGTCACATGTTTATAATCAACTTATAGGACATGTATTCCATGTGTTTGTAAGCTTGAGAGTGGTTTTTATCCCCCAATAGGGTTTCCCACAAAGACATTGTGTTATGTGTGTGATCTTGTTTATATTTCTTATTCATTTTTATAAATGATGTGTATGCTTCATGAATTCTAGTGTTATTTGGTTAAGGGTTTAAAAGTATTGCAATTGAACTTTGAATTGTCTTACATCACTGATTCATCCCCACTCTCATTGATTATACCTCTAATAATTAGTATCAGATCAGGTCCTTTGGTGAAAGGTTGACAGCCTAAAGGTGATCCAAGGTACAAAATGGGCAGTCATCAAATGTAAGGAGACTTTTTCACTAATCAAGCACCAATGTTCAATGGGTCTAATTATTATTTTTAGAGTGTGAGGAAGAATACCTACATCATGTCACTCGGATTTGACATTTGGTGATATGTTTTGGATGGTAATTCCTCACCCCCTAATCCTTCAAATAGTGTTGTAGATAAGACGCTATGTGAGAGAAATTCTAAGGTAATGAATACCATCCCTTGTGGTCTTTTAGATATTGATTTCAATAAGGTAATCCATTGTAAATCTTCTAAAGAGATATGGGATAAATCGTAGATTATTTATGAAGGGGATTCAAAGGTCAAGTTGGCCAGGTTATAGACTCACTAAAGATAATTTGAGAGTTTTGAGATGAATGAAGAGGATTCAGTGACATCATATCTATAGAGAGTTGATGAGATTATGAACACCATAAGAGGTCTTGAAGAGGAGCTTGAAGAATCTACTATTATACAAAAGGTATTAAGTTATTTTACCCTCAAATTTGATTCAAATTTTTCTTTCATAGAAGAGTGTCATGATATCACAAAGATGAAGATGGATGAAATGCATGGTATTCTCATATCATATGAGATGAGACTCAATGAAGATAAACTACCAAATAAAGAATTTGTATTTAAGGTAAAAAAGAAGCCAAAGAAGAAGTTACAAGGTAAGAAAATCAAGGAGGATGACATATTTGATATTAATGATGATAAACTAATTACTCTATTTACAAAGAAATTGAAAACATATTCAGGCAAGTATAAGGGTAAACTACCCTTAAAATGTTTCAATTGTGGAAAGATAGGACACTTTGCCAATACGTGCCCTCATAAGCATAAGAAGAATGATTATGAAGAGCATGGTGAAGGCCAAGATGAATACAAGAAGACATTTAGGTCTGATAAGAATAAGAAAGGATTCAAGAGGTATAATGATAAGAAGAAGTATCTCAAGGACAAGAAGAATCTCTACACAAATGAAGATTATAACTCATCAGATGAGAGTGAAGATAGTGATTCTATGTTTGATAATGAAGATGATGGTCCTATTGAAGATGAAGTCTTCTTCATGGCTAAGGAAGGAATCTGCTCACATCAAGTATATTTTACATGGTTTGGTGATGATAAAGATGAGGTGGACTATGAGACTAAATTGATGAATTCTCCTGAAGATCTGAAAATTAAGAAGAAGAAGAAGACCAAGAATATGAAGTCACAAATATAGGACTATGAGGAATAATTCAATATGTATGAGTATAGAATGAATGAAGACACTAAGGAGCATGAATGTATAGTAAAGAATCTTATTTATCAATTGGAAATCATGTCTACAATCCTAAAATCTAAAGAAGATGAGTGTTCAAGGTATGTGATTGAAATTGAGTCATTAAAATATAAGTTAGAGAATACATCTAGTAAGGTGATGTCATTTGTGAGGTTTGAAAAGAGTTGAAGTGATCTAGACAACATTTTGAATAGTCAAAAGCATGCTAATGATAGAACTAGACTTGGTTACAAAGAAGAACAAACTATTACAACTCAAGATAAGGTGAAGACTAATGTGAACAAGGATAATTAGACCTTGAAGATCAACAGTCAATCATGGAATGAAGATGCTGGTAGAATGAAGAAAAATTAGATCAGACAACCAAATGCCATAAAATATGCCAAATTAAATGGTTATTATTACACTTATAATCAATTTTTTCATAGGGATAGATAGTGTAGAAGACCTACTAAGAATGAGTGGAATCATCAATCAAGTAGTGTGAGAAATAGTGAGTGCTTCAACTATCATGATGTGGGACACTTTGTAAAACATTATCCAAATAAAATAAGTCAAGTTGAGTTTCCTTCAAGAAGAGTGGTTTGCCACAACTATGAGAATATTGGTCACATTTCTAGGTTCTACAAGAAAATCTTATCAAGTCAAAACAAGTTCTTTTAGGCTCTTAAAGTGCAAGGAAGAAGGTTGGTTAACTCATGGAAACCAACAGTGGAAAGTGTGAGTCATGATAAGTTTGCAGGTCTAAGTGGTATGTTTTTTATGGTGGACAATGTTATAGAGGTTGAAGAGTGCCAAGAGCTCTCATTGTCTGCTTATGTTGTGAATAAAGAGACCAAGATCAAGGATAAGACCAAGGTAATATTTGAGGCTAGTTCTAAGGTGTGTATGGATCAAAATGAACATCTTGTTATTGTTGAGCAAGTTTCATGCAAAGAACATTAGTTATCAATGCCTAGCGATGAGGTTCTTTCTTTAATTCAAAAGGTATGTCATGAATCTATGTTGTCTTCATGTGTTATCAATTCAATCTTGGAAGAGAAGGAGAATGTTGTAGTGGATGAGAAAGTTTTTTCTCTTAAGCCTAAGAAGAAGAACAATAATCAATCCTATAACTACAAGAGGATCAAAGAAGTAACAAAGGAGATGTGGGCAACTCTTGGTTTCACATTGTTATAGGACATTATGGTTAGGGTGTCTATATTTATGCTTCTTAGGAGACATATTTCATTTGGAGAAGCAAGAATGTGTGCTCTTTTTATTTCAGGGATTTTGGTCCTAAAGATAGAGTATGGAGGTTTCTAGGTGTTTAATCAAGGATGGTGTGTGATCAAGATGTTATATTTTCATAGAAAGGTGTGTTAACCTTGTTCTAGTGTGTTCCAGGTGGTTTCAAGTCTTGAAGATATTTTACGTGCCTTTTGAAGAATTTTGAGTGCTCTTGAATTTCCAAGTTCTTATATGAAGGGTTGTAGGTCAAAATTCATTTCAAGGATCTATGGATTCCCAAATTAGTCTAACTTAAAAATCTGGTCCAAAAGTATGTACTAATGACCTCCAAGTGTGAGAGAAGTTTTAGAAGTAGGTCTTGATCGAAAGATGGTGTGTTCATCAAGTTTCTCTTGTAAATCTAGTGGTTTTGCTCATGACGGTAAGTTGTCTTCCCTAAGGATTTGAAGTCTAAGGATACTTAAAAAGTTGAAATGGCCAAATGGGTTCTCAAAAAGTGTTTCATAGTGATCTGAAAGTGTGTGGTGTCTTCCATGGATGAGTATTTATGCAAATGGAGGGTTAATTAGCAAGTAGGTTTGTGAAGGAGCTATGGTTCAAAGGCAAAGTTGGATGATGATTTTTGGTATGATTGAGGGGGAAAATGAGTGTACTTAAAATATGAAATTTCAAAGCCTTGAATATGTATACAAAGAAAGATATGGGTGTTGCAAGGTTTAGGTAGGGCTATTAGGCCTCTAAGCAAGGCTAGTGAAGAGAAGAGTGGTTTTTGGTCATTTTCTCCAAATGATAGAGGTATAGTTGTTCCTTAATGAGTTTTTTAATTGTTTTTATGCATCTTTCATATTTTAAGATTGGCTTGTTCATTTGTTGATGATCATGGGGTTGGCTTGTGAGAGAAAATTTGAAGGCAAGTATGAAATTTCTTCATGATTGGAGATGGTTTGAAGGTGCTCAAGGGGTACCTAAGATCAGGTGACTTAGGGGGAGTCCCTCTTAATGTTTTCAAGGTGATTTCAAGTAGTTTTTGGTGTTCATGTATGTTTTGTCTTCATAGAGTAGAGTATGATCAAAGAAGAGTGTAGTTATAAAGTATGCTTGAGAAGTTCAAGGTAAGAAGAGGTATACATAGTGTTAGGGGGAGTTTGTATCATCTCTTATAGGTGGTCCTTTATTTTTATTAGTCCTTGAATTCTTTTTGGATCCTTAGGATCAGTTGGTGCCCACTTTATCATTGTGTCAAAGAGGGAGAAAGTGCTTGAAGAGAGAGAAAGAGTGTGAGCATAAGCTTTATGATTGGTGTTGACATCAATGATAAAAGGGGATACTGTTAGAGAGTTATCAATTATGTATCCAAGGTGTCCAAGGATGTTGATGAGGTGTTATGTGTGTTAAAATGATAATGACAAAGTGTGCTTCAGTGTTCTTGCATGGTTTTTTAGTGTTTGACTTAGTGAGGTAGTTGATGGATGTTATTGATGGTGTGGTCATGTTACAGAGATCCTATTGGGTGTTATGAGTGATTAGAGTGCTTGTGTAAGTAAAATAAATTCATTAGAGTAGTCATATGAGTGTCTAGGTTCTCTTAGTCATATTGGTAACTAAGGTTGAGTATGCAGATTGGTAACATTAGCATTCACATGTGTAAAGGTCTTAGGAGTAGTTTGGTATATGGATGGTTTCTCCTATGAGAGGATATCATGTTGTCCAAGTTTTTGGTCATGAATATGCATGTATCAAAAGTTATGGTGTTTCAAAGTTGGCCTCTTAGGCAGATTTCTATAGTTTTCATACTTAGCCAAATTTGTAATATCAAAGATCTATGATGAGCATTCAATCATGCAGATGGAGATATAATGGTGAGTATTCAATAATGTAGATAGAGATCTAATGGCAATATTTCAATAATGAAAATTAATATCTAATGATGAGCAAAAAGTCAATAGGTCAAAGGATCTTGAGACTGAATGTGATGGTGTCATGTGTCACAATCATGGTAAATTAGTAGAAGATCAATAAGGAGCATTTCGTCATAAAAATTAAAAATCAATAGTGCATGTTCAACCATATAGATGGAGATCAATGGTGTGAATTTATTCAATAATTTAATAATCATAAAAGGCATATGGGGATTTTAAGTGGTGTAAAAGCATTAATTGAATGAAGACTGATAGTAGGATACACAGAAGGCATGTGGGGCTACCAAGCGTCACAATCTTAGAAGCTTGGATCAAGATTAATAGCATGCAAAAATTCAAGGCTAGGAGACTCCTAAGGATATTTATAGAATGAAGACATGTGTCTAAATATTTTGCATTAAAAAATAATTATTAGAATTTGAAAATTCAAATTAACAAAGGAAAAATAGTACATATTATTTGATTCATATCTTGAGCATATGGTAGAATTTCTTGATAGAGTAAAAAATAAAAAATAGGTAAAGGAATCTAAGGGATATCCATCAAAATTGATTATAATTTTTGACAATCTATACAATTATAGTTATTGATCTCCAAAGTTGACTATGGGTTTGACCTTCTTCTGTAAATGACCCGAGAAGGATGTTTGAGATTTTCTTGATGTTGTTTGGATGTTTCAAGGTTAATTAATTATTGGAGAGTGTTTTAGACTCTATGAGAACCATATTTATCTATTTTTAAGGTTTCAACAATCCATATTCAGTATGAATAAATGCTTATAAGTTGATTATTTATTCATTCATGATGTTCTTATGTATAAGGTTAATGTTTACATAGGTTTTTCATATGCAGAGGAGTGTAGTGATGGATGTAATCAATTAAAGGTATCTTATGGGTCATCTTGATTGGTCCTATACATTTGGAAGTGGTCATGTGTTCCTAATTTTCTTGGTGAAGTTTTAAAAGGGTGAATAGGTCTCCATGAGACGTACAAGGGCTATTAAGGCCTAATTGAAAGGTGTACCTACTTAAGGGTGACCCATGGATGCTATGTTTGACCAATGAGGGGTTAGTTGGGATATGTAATGTGTCATAATTAATATTTTTGTGTTACTTCAAGTATTTAATGTGCTTTGGTTGATATAAAAATTTGCTTGAGTGAGTGTATGGTATAAAGAGAAGGCCAAATTGGCTTATTTCATTGTTAGACAATTAGGGATTTAAGCAAAGGAAAGAGCTCATTTGAGGAGCTATAGTAGATCATTGAGGATGATCAAATGTAGAAGGATATCTAAGTATGTTTTTTTTTATAAAATGTTGTAGTTGAATATGTAGATCAATACACCTAATGAGTCTAAAAGAGACTATTTGAGTGAGAAGGCCTAAAGGGTTGATTGAGTGTGCCTAGTGAATGGATTAAATAATAGAGCAAGTTGAGGATTGTGTGAATGACCTACAAGTCATAATTCTAATGTGATAATATATTTTTTATAGGTTTTCTGATTAAGTATGTGAGAAGAAGTGTAAAATGATCCAAAAGGTGGTTTTTGATGTCTTGAGACGATGTGAAGGCTAGAGAAAGTGTGTAGTATTGAAGAGAGTTGATATTCATTATATCTCCACTAGATTATGTTGATGCCTATAAGTTTACCACAAGGATTCTTAGTATTCAAATAATACTTCTCATTTTAGAATTCAAGGAATTCAGAGCATGAGTAGCAAGTTATGGTAGCTTGATGTCACCTATGGTGAAATATTGGTAGAGATATGTATTGGTGTTCCACAAAATTATAATAAGTGTTATTTGGGAGCCATCATGGTCTATTCTTTATGAATTTTAGATAATATATGTTAATACTTAGTGAATTATGACCCACACTTAAGCTAAAAACTAATCTAAGTGGATATTTATAATGGAGATTAAACTAAAGTGATATGGTGTAAAAAAGAAGCAAAGAGAAGGGTAAGGCAGAAAAAAGAGTGAGTGATTACCAATTTTAGTCTTAGATATCATGATAAAGCATCAATTTTAATTGATTATGCATTCAAACTAGTATATAATGAAAAATATCCTAAGCTCATATTTCACTATATACCAGGCAAACTTTAAAGCATAATGTAAAGAATCACAAGTAAGAACCAAGTCTACTTTTAAATATGTACTACTATAGTCAAATAACATTTGCACATCTAAACAAAAAGCAAAAATAAATGAATCAAAACCTAAGATCCTCTAACTAATATAACATATGCACAAATTAGAAACCCTATGATTAGAAAATGTAACACAAAATTCAAAGAAACCATTCAAATTCAAGACATAAAACTAGAAATTGAGAGAAAAGCTATATTAGCAATTGACATATCAAATGTGGATAATATTTGTGTAAATCCTTGATTATATTAATTGCTTCAAGAATATAAATTTTCTTAAAAATTATCTCCCTTTACAAGATGGTGATACATTCTTTTTATAGAAAGACAAGGTAGTGCATCAGTCAGTTACAATATACATGTGTATGAAAGATAAGGATAGTTGTCCTTAAAAGTCCTAAAATATACTTGTTCTTCACAACTAGACTGACCTAGGGGCAATATGCTAATAGACTAGCATATGCCTTACAAAATAATATTCTTACCCTAGATATTACAATGCCTTTAACAAAAGGAATATTAGCTATTGGGTGGGACCATTGCTGAGGGGTCCCCTTGTTGATTTTGTAGAAGTTTAATTGCCTTTTGGTGTTGGTCCTTGATGAGCTCCATGTCCATAATTAGCTTCATTAGGTAGACTTCTTCCTGATCATCTAAGTCATCCAGGTCTTTATCATCCTAGGCCATGGCTTCCTTTATGCTCCTTGCCTCTACAAAAAAAAATTAACTATGAAAATCATGTCCAAAATTATCATATTGCCCCTACTAGATTGGCCCTGGCTCTTGCTCCTAACTGATTACATGACCAAAGTGACCTTATGTTTGAATTTAGCATCATTAATAATTCCAATTTTAGTGGTCTTGGTAGGACTTACCAACATTTTTCCTAAGAGTTTCTCAATTATAATGATCAATCCTTTATCATCTACCAAAAGCCTATTTAAATTTCTTATCCAAGTATTCAGACCTTGGACCTTGTCTACTATTATCTCCAGTAAACTATTCAAATGAGCCAAGCTAATAGTTTTGAACTTAGGAATCTTATTCCTGATCATAATGTTAATGAGATCCCTAACTTGGGTCTCTACCTTTTACCACTTTGTTATTAACTCCTTAGCTATTTCACCCTACTAGATTAGGGCACCCTACCTTAGCTTTAATGAATTCAAATAATTGAACATATCAAAGAATAAGGCCTCAAACATGTCCATCATAGTGTCAAGTATTGACAAAATGGCTTGGGTTTCTAGGTTCTCCTTTTCTCTTTCCAATTTTTGGATTCTCTACTTCATCCCTTGACCCTAGCCTTTGCTTGAGTTGATTGATCCTTAATTAAGCTCTCAACATCCTCCTCATGGATATTAGCCTCACCAAGTTATTCACCTCCCATTGGGGCTAAACCCATAAAAGGCTCCACATTTTGGAAGGTGAATTCCCCATCTCTCACCATAATTTTCTTAGTGGTGACTCTTTCCAATCTAGTTATTTCTAGATTAAATTACTAGTGGTGGATGACCTTGTGAATTTTATAGGCTCTATGACCTCTACACCTATGCTACATGATAATCTTAGAGCATTCATTTTCTTGTTTTCTAGTCTTGGAGTGACCATAATTCTTCTTTCTTCCTTTTACTTTACCATAGCCCTAATCCATGCCTTAAGTCATCATGTACTTCAATATTGGCAACCTCTATGAGTGCCCATGAGTGAGAGAGAGAAGGAATCTTTTAAAATTTCCCTTAAATAAACTAGTTAGGGATGACTAGTCCATGAATGGGGAATTCATCACCAAATAGGTTGATCTCACTATTTAGGTGTGTGAGAGTCAACCTTGGTCTTTTGGGCCCAACAAGGACCATTGCCATTCTGCTTTCCTCTTTTCCTTAGGGACTATTTGGATTGTCCCAAGAGCAAGCTCTTTCCCTTTCTCTTCCTTAGGCTCCCTTGTTTGGACTTGGGCCTCTTCAAATTATTATTCTTCCCTATTAGTGTCATATGCCTCTAAAATATCTTTGAGGGCACCCTCAAGTGTCTCATCTGGCTTTAAGGCAATCATATCTATGTGTTTAACTAGGGAAGGTGGCCTTTAGGGTTGTGTTGAAGATGAGGGCCCTTCCCCAGGTCTTTTTTCTAATTTCACCCCTTCTAATTTCTCCTTACCATGACCTTTTTCATCCTACCCTTAAGGCTATGGTTATTCTACTTAGGGTTGTTCCTAAGTTATCCCAAATAGTCCACACAACAAGTGATACTAGAAAGGATGCATTTACCATGACTCTCCAAATGTATTTTCATCCTTTATCAATCTATGTTCAATTTTGATATTATTCCCTTTGATCTTGGCCAACACCTCTTCATAATTCTTGGCCTTAATGTATATGGTGTCATGAACACTAATCTGATGAATGTATTCAAGCTTAGGTAGATTCTTCTCCTTCAAATGATTACTTATTATGTTTTTGGGGTCTCACATTTTGAGTTCATCAAGTTGAAATGCAAATGAGTCCCTATGCTTAAACATGGTATCAAGAAGTATAGTCCTCCCAATAATTAGAGGGAAAGAGTGCATAAGACCCTTCCTCTTCTCTTTGTAAATTCCATCAATTCCATGGATGATCTAGGAGGCAATTTCTTACTCAGTCAACTTACTAAGAGCATACACTAGCAATTTGTAAGGCTGGGACATGAACCCCTTAATTCTAATGATTATGTAGTCTAGGTAGAAATAGATGTCTCCCATAATCTCAACATAATTCTTAATTAGGGGATGGATCTTAGGCATGAGAACACCTGTGATGGCTTTCACTATGGCTAGGTAGACACAGTCACAAATAAACTATATATGGTTCCTTTATTTAAAGATGTGCAAATTAGAATAATGGTGGGAAATGGTAGTTCGACCAATAAGAGACCAATTCTTTATGTCAGGGAAGTTGATAGAGGAAAAAAATGCATCTATAAAATATGACATCATATAGAATTGTTTGGTAGCTTTCTTTTTCATGGTAGTGAACTGCTTGGCCAAGAATGTTGAGTGTGGAACCCTTTGGGCCTATCACACAACCATAGGAATAAATTTTGGGGGCCTAAAGAGCTCCAAAGATGTGAGGAGCATAATTTTCCCTATTCCACATTTTATAGAACCTTGTTCCACTTGTGAGGGGAATATTCTTAGTATATTTCTAATTTTTATGTTTTCATGTTTTATGGAGTTAGTTGTTAGATGTTTTTTCCTATGTTGAACTCATTTTTTTGAGTGAGTTAGTTTTTTTTACAAAAGGGAATACCTTACTTGTTGCAAGGATTTGGTTGTGATCACATGATGTTGGAAAATATGCCCATGAAAGGTGGAGACCCTTAGTTTGGCATGTTATTTCATGGGAGAGCTCTTAGATGAGCTTAATGAGGTAAAAGTGAGTTGTCTTGAGTAGATGATGCTTATCTTGGATAAGCATGATGAATTTTATCCTCCTTTCATGGATTTTCCTTCATATTCTATATATATAGGGTGTGGTGTGGCCTTTAGAGGTTGATGTTTTGTTTGCAGGGTGTGGCTTTGAGGATTAGAGTCAAAGTGTAGGTGTTTTGTAAAGTGCAAGTGTTCATTGTAGGGTGTGGTTTAACAAATATTGAGATACAACATTGTGCAGGTGCAAGTGAAAGTGTAGATATTTATGTAGCATTTTCTACAATAAATTTTTATATCTTTATGAGAGTTCATTATAGTCTTAGTATTTAGATTACTGATTTATTTGATAACTTTCATTGGTGGATGTAGCCCACATTGGGTGAACCACATTAGATTTGTGTTATCTATGTTATTATCTTGTTCTCTCATTTATGATTTCATAATAATGATGAATTAAGGAATGTTTTCATGATGCATGTTATTTCATAGCTTTAGATCTAATTTATGGTCATATTAAATATGGTTTAAAAGTGTTTTTATTCCTAATAACTAGTATCAGAGCCATTGGTTTATGTGTTTTGTTGAAGTGGTAAATCACATTAAGACTATTAGCTTGAGTGGGAGCTATGGAAGAAGAGATCATATTTAGAGTTGAGAAGTTTGATGGTATGAATTTTGGTTTGTGGAAAATGTAGATGGAGAATTACCTATATTAGAAGGAGCTTCATCTCCCCTTGAAGGGGAAAGTAGAATAACCTATAAGTATGAGTGATGTGAATTGGTCATTACTTGATAGGAAGGCATTGGGAGCCATTTAGTTATGCCTTATAGCCTCTATTTCATTTAATATTTATGATGAGAAAACCATAAAAGATATCATGGATAAGCTTATAAAGTTTAAGAAACCTTCAGCTTCTAATAAAAATTTTATTATGAAAGATTATTTAACATGAAAATGTCTAAGAATTGTTCAATAGCTAATCATCTTAATGATTTTAATATGGTTTTAAGTATGCTCACTTTAGTTGGAATTAAGTTTGATGATGAAGTTAGAGATTTTCTAATATTATGTTCCTTGCCTGATAGTTGGGATAGTTTGGTTATGGTTGTGAGTAATGCAGTCCCTACCAAGGGAAGCTTGAATTTTGAGGATGTTGTAGGTGTGATCCTTAGCGAGGAGATATGAAGTAAAATCACTAGTGAATCATCTTTAGGTAATTTTTTATCCATTGATACTATAGGGAGGCAAAAGGGTAAGATCAAAGGCAATTGAGAAAAGTCAAAATGTAGATCTAAGTCTAGATATAGATCCAAGATGATATGTTAGCATTGTGGGAAGAGTGGACACTCAAAGTAGGATTGTTGGTCACTTTGGGATAAGAATTCCAACAAGGAGGAAACAAATGAGGTAAATGTCACATTAGGTAAATCATGTCAAGATGCCTTAATTATTTCTATGGATATTTTATTTGAGTCTTGGGTTTTAGATTCAGGGGCTTCTTTTCATGCCACCCTACATAGGCATTATTTTATTGATTATGCTCAAGAGAATCTAGGACATGTTTATCTTGGTGATGATGAACCACATGAGATAATAGGGAAAGGTTGTGTTTAGGTTAAAATTCATAATGGGAACACATGGATCCTTAAGGATGTTAGACATTTTCCTACATTGAGATGGAATTTGGTTTTAGTGGGGTAATTAGGTAGTGAGGAATGTTCAGTATTGTTTACTATAGATTCTTGGAAAGTTACCAAAGGTTCTCTTGTGATTTTGAGGTAAGAAAGTTGGTAATTTATATTTGAATAGTACTGTTTATTCTATTGATTTAGTTGTTACAGATGGAGATGCAACTATGTGGCACTACAGGCTTAGTCATATGAGCCATAAGGGCATGAAGATCTTAAAAGATAATTTACCTAGTTTGAAAGATCTAAATCTAGACTTCTGTGAGAATTGTGTGTATGGGAAATAGAAGTGGGTTAAGTTCTTAAAGGTTGGACCCAAAAATAAAGAGCATAAGTTAGATCTGGTACACTCAAAAGTATGGGGACTAGCTCAAGTATTTTTTATTGGTGTTTCCAATTATTATGTTACTTTTATTGATTATGCAACTAAGAAAGTTTGGGTTTATTACATTAAAAATAAGTTTGATGTATTTGACACTTTTAAGAAGTGGAAAGCCTAGTTTGAGAATGAAATAGGTCTTAAATTGAAATGTCTCAGATCAGATAATGGAGGTGAGTATTGTAGTAATGCTTTCTTTGATTATTGTTCTAACAATAGAATCCATAGGTAAAGGATGGTTCCAGGAACTTCACAACAAAATGGGGTATCAAAAAGGATGAATAGAACAATAATGGGACATGCTAGGAGCATGAGGTTACATGCAAGGTTAACTTTACACTTTTGGGTAGAAGCAATTAGCATGGTAGTATATCTGAGTAACAGAGGACCTTCCATGCCTTTAGATGGAGGCATTCTTGAATAAGCTTAGTTTGGTAAGAATGTTGATTATTCTTTTCTTAGATTCTTTGGATGTGAGGTTTTTGCTCTCATTAAGAAAGAGGATAGACCAAGTTATAGGCTACATCATAGAAATGCACATTTGTTGGTTATGGTGAGGATGACTTTCATTTTTGTATATGGATCATTAAAGATAGGAAAATATTTTGGTCTAGAGATGTATTCTTCAATGAAAAAGTCATGCGTAAGGATTAGTTATAGGAATAGGATTAGGAATAGAAAGAGTACATAATATTGGATGACATTGTGGATGGAAAATTATCCAAGGATTCAGTTCAGGAACCTTCTACACAAGGACCCCAAGCTCCTATGGTAAGAAGGTCTTCTAGGGTAGGAAGAGCACCTGTATGTTTTTATCCTTCTTTTAATTATTTATTACTCACTGATAATGGAGAACTAGAGTGTTATGAGGAAGCAATGCAGGTAGATGTCAAGTTGAGATGACAACAAGCGATGGATGATGATCATAGATCTCTCATGGAGAACCAAATATGGGATTTGGTTAGGCTACCCAAGGGAAAGAGTGAATTACCAAATAAGTTGATCTTTAGGATAAAATAAGAGGATGAAGGTAGAAAATGGTATAAGGCCAAGATGGTGGTCAAGGGGTTTACACAAAAACTAGGTATTGATTTTGATGATATTTTCTCCCCTATTATAAAAATGATTTCTATTAGGATTATTCTTGGTTTAGTTGAAGTCAAGGATTTACTTAGAACAGTTAGATGTGAAAATTACTTTTCTTCATGATGATTTGGATGAAGAGTTGTATATGAATCAGCCACAGGGATATGAGGTCAAAGAGAAGGAGAACTATGTGTGCAAACTAAGGAAGAGCTTATAGGGCTTGAAAGAAGTTCCATGGTAATGGTACAATAAATTTGATTATTTTATGTTGGAACAAGAATATCAAAGGTGTCATTTTGACCATTGTGTGTACATCAAACATTTTGATGATGGTTCCTCTATTATATTATGCTTGTATGTAGATGACATGTTAGTTATAGGAAAGAACTTACAGCATATTCATATGCTCAAGAAATAGCTTAGTGACTCATTTTCTATGAAGTATTTGGGTGCTACAAAGATTATCCTTGGTATGAATATTATTCATGATAGGAAGGAGAGGAAGCTATTTTTATCCCAATCAGAGTATGTGAAGAAAGTCTTGCAAAGGTTTAGCATGTTGGATGCTAAATATATTGGTACTTCTTTGGCAAGCCATTTTAGATTACCAAAGGAGTAGTATCCCAAGATGGAAGATGAAAATATTAGGATGTCCAAGGTACCTTACTCATCAGTAGTTGGTAGCTTGATGTATGACATGGTTTGTACTAGGCTGAAATTGCCCAAGTAGTGGGAATTGTGAGTAGGTATATGAGTGGTCTAGGTTATGAGCATTGGCAACCAGTGAAATGGATTCTTTAGTATTTGAGAGGAACTATTAATTTTGTATTATGTTATGGTGGATTAGATACCACTTTGTGTGGTTATGTGGATAGATATGGAAAGGGATATTGATAATAGGATAAGTATGATAGGATATATATTTACTATTGGAGATATAGTGGTTAGTTGGATTTATAAGATAAATAAGATTATGGATTTTTCAACTACAGAGGTAGAGTATGTTGCTACCATAGAGTATAAAAAGGAGATGATTTGGTTACAGGAGTTGTTTCAAGAGTTGGAATATGAGCAAGAAGTTAGGAGACTACACAGTGATAGTCAGAGTGTTATTCATTTATAAAAGAACTCTGCTTTCTACTCGAGGATGAAACACATTTAGTTACATTATCACTTAATCAAGATAGCTTTGAAGGAAAACTTGGTGAAGTTGGAGAAGATTCATACTAGTCATAATCATGTGGATATGATGACCAAGGTGGTCACATTGGACAAGTTGAGACTATGTTCAGATTTGGTTGGCCTTAGTGGTCATGGAGGAGTGATAGATTCTATTCAGGAGAAATGGTCTCCAAGTGGGAGATTGTTGAGTGTGGATCACTTTGGGGCTATCACATGACCATAAGAATAAATTATGGGGGCTGAAAGAGCTCCAAGGATGTGGGGATCATAGTTTTCCCTAATTCACCTTTTGTGGAACCTTGCTCCACATGTGAGGGGAATATTCCTAGTACATTTATAATTTCTATGTTTCCATGTTTTATGGAGTTAGTTGTTAGATGCATTTTCCCATGTTAAACTCCTTGTTCTGAAGGAGCTAGTTGTTTTTTGGAAAAGGGAATACCTTCCTTATTGTAAGGAGTTGGTTGTGATCACATGATGTTGTAAAATGTTCCCATGAAAGGTGGAGACCCTTAGTTTGGTGTGTTCTTTCATGGGAGAGCTCTTGGATGAGCTTGATGAGGTGGAAGTGAGTTATTTTGAGTGGATGATTCTTATCTTGGATAAGCATGATGAATTTGCTCCTCTTTTCATCAATTTTCCTTCATATTCTATATATACATGGTGTGGTGTGGCCTTTAAAGGTTAAAGTTTTATTTTCAGGGTGTGGCTTTGAGGATCAGAATCAAAGTGCAAGTGTTTTTCAAAGTGTAGGTGTTCATTATAGGGTGTGGTTTAGAAACTTGTGAGATATAGCATTGTGCAAATGTAGGTGAAAGTGTAACTATTTGTACAGCATTTTCTACATGAGATTTTTATATCTCTATGAGAGTTCATTATAGTCTTGGTATTTAGATTACTGATTTGTTTGAGAACTTTCATTGGTGGATGTAGCCCAAATTGGGTGAACCACGTTTGATTTGTGTTATCTATGTTAATATCTTGTTCTCTCACTTATGATTTCATAATAATGGTAAATTAAGGAATGTTTCCATGATGCATGTTATTTCATAGATTTAGATCTAGTTTATGGTCATAGTAAATCTAGTTCAAAAGTGTTTTTATTCCTAACAAAGAAGACACTTATCAAATCTCCAAATGGAGGGGTAAGCTTATCTTCCACCATGTAATACACATAGGGAACCTAGATTTTGTTTACATATGTGGTTGAGGAGGCTTCCATTACTTGGTTTAATAGGGTCATTATTACTTTGATGCCTTCCTTGAATTGGACTATTGGGATCTTACCCGCAAAGTCCCTAAAGATATGGGGTTCTTGGTGCAACCAAGGTCTAAAGATGATGTCTAGGTCATGTTTGGAGGTCCATTATTTGATTTTAGACAAGTTTATGTGGGGGATTGGGATTTTATAGTACTTTTTAAAAGCTATAAGGTAAATTTAAGCTACCCTCTTAGAATTTCCCTCCATAATGATCCAATCATTATCTACCCTACAATCAATAAAGATAGGAGCAAGCATGTTTTTACAATGTAGTACCTTAGGCTTTGCAATGGTGTAGTGAAGGTCAATCATATGAACAGTGACCAAGTCATAATGTTAGTGGATTATCATGGTAATTCTCTATTCCTTAGTGATGGGCTTCAATTCCTCCACCATGAAGAATATTTTAGACCAATTCTTATTGCTTGGGAATTTAGGGCTATAACATCTAATTTAGTGTCCTTAAAGATTCACCCCTCATTATTTATCGATGGGTAGAGTTTTTTCTCCTCCTTCAACTACTATCTGTGAGCTACCATGGTCTTTATTTCTATAAATTATTCACACTAGATTGCAAATTAGACTTTGTGGTAGTTATTTAGTGCTCAAAACATAATCAAGCTTTATTTGGATAGAATTGTAACCAATTGAGTTTGTTTGGGTCATTTTTATGTAGGGTTCAGGGTTTTAGAGCTTTAATAGAAGGATATATCCAAATTCTAGCTCATACATGATTTGGACCTTTGCCTTGATACCTTCATGTTTTTTAGCACACAAGATCTCTTGTTTTATCCTTTTATGCTTGTGTGGTTCCTATGTGGCAATGGTCTGGACCTTTCATGGCATTTTTCATAAATGCCTTTTGAGCACTAGTCATTGGCATTTAAAAATACACCTTTTTATTTCACTCTATTGGATTGAAATCTTGGATCAGGATGAGCCATTGATTATGATCTAAGCTCTTTCCTTTTTATTATCTTTTTTATTCTAGTGCCCTATGGTTATGCCACTTGGCACCTTAATAGGTCCTCTAAGTTCCTTTGAAAAGTTGTCAGGGCTTTCACATTGTTGGATCCTGGAGAGTGATAAAGCATGAACCATTGGATCAGCTATCAGTTATGCTTCAAATGTGCTTTCACCACATGTCAAGCTTGTGGGCTCTCAGGTCTTCATTATAAAGTCTTCAAGGCTTTCATGCTGTTAGATCATCCTCTGATGATGAAGCATGAGCCATCAATCTACAAAGATGCCTAAGCTTTAAATTAGCACAATATTAAAGTGGTACTTAGGCTTAAATTCCTTAGGCTAAGGGTTTATCACATGTTTCTTAAGCACAAATCAAACTTTAGGCTAAGGTATTTACGTCTAAGTTTTCCAAATTATATATATAGGAGACCACGGCTAAATGTTTTAAGCCAATGTTTACATTGTGTTTAATAAACACAAGGTATGCATTTGTCTAAAATATTTATGTTAATGCCTTATAAAATATGCTCAAAAGGATCAACATGATATAATAGTCTAATGTTAAATATAGTTTTATTGCATTAATAAATACATTAAAACCTTTGGTTACAAGCATTTGGTCTAATTCTTCGTTATAAATAATCTTTTTAAAAATAAGACTTGGTATAAGTCTATAGTTTAAGGTTCATTGTGTAAAAATATAATGGGGACATTAAATTATAGACTTGGACTAGGTTCATTTTTGCATATATTTAGACCATAAGACCATCTCCATATTTGCAGATTGAAGGTTTCTCATGTCTGAGTATCTTTTGAGGGATTCCATTAGTCCATATGGTAATTCATGAGTTTCTTAGCAACATTTTTGGAGTGCATTTTGATCCTGAGTTGGATAATTCATTAGCTTAATTTTGACAGTCTCATAGACATCAAATACATCTTTATAGATGTCAAATGATGGTCATGTGAACATCAATTTTAAGCTAGTGAATCTTTTAATTTAAGGGATTTAAATTTGATGGTCACGTAGACATTCAATATGTCCTCACAGACATCAAATGATGGTTCCATGATCATCAGATCTTAAGCTCTTACAACCCAATGCAAGAATGCCACTTGGCACCTCCATGGGGCTTCCTAGGATCTTGGACTTAATTTGCTCCACTGGATCGAGATCTATGACCAAGAGAGAGCCATAATATTAGGACCTAAGATCTTGTTCATGATTAATTACTTCATTAGCTAGGACCTATTTACCTTTGATCATGGAATGTAAGTGTTCCATATGTCGATCTTGTGAACCTTCCATAATCCTTTAACTTTTTAATTATGCTTCTCTCCATTGATTGGTTCTTCATGATGAAGCGAGAACCATTGATCATGATCTAGGAGCTTGAACATGATTGGTCTAATGGGCTATGTGAAAGATTATGTTAGGTTTTCCTCACACCATTAAATCAAAAGTTCACGAAGAATCTCGAGCCATTAGATCATCTAAGTTTCATGTCCTTTAAGTCTATGCTTGGGATTTTTTCACTTTGTTAGATTAGATACCATGATAAAGTGAAGGTCATTAGATCCTAAAGATGCAAGTTAAGTTAGTACCATGGTGATATAAAAGACTTAGGCTAAGGTGTTAAGACTAAGGTCTCAATTATATTGAAAAATACATCACGGCCTTAGGATTAAAACCTTAGGCTAAGGTATAAATCAAGGGACCGAGCTAACATAAAAGTGGATTCAGGAACCAAAACCTAAGCTAATGTGTTAAAACTAAGGTCCTACTTGTTTTAATAAATACAATGTGGTCTTAGGATTAAAATGTTAGGATAAGGTATATTTCAAAGGGACCAAGTTAGGAAATTTTAAAAGGACCTTGCAAAACAAATATTAGCCCTATCTAGAAACATAAAAATGGGAAAATAATAAAGGGGACCAAGCATTATAGACTAAGCTCCAGTCGTGTTGAAAAACATGACTAAGCTTAAAACATATATTTTATACTTAGGTCTAGAATGTATTTTAAAGGGTTCCCACCAACTTAGTTCTCACCAATATTCATATTTGAACTAAGGGTTTTTTAGGGTTTTGGAACATGAATTTCTCAAGAACAAACACCATGGAACCTACAATTAAAAAATCTATAAAGACCATTTATTAGCACTATTAGCCAAAATTGAAGCAAAACATAACTAAGTAAGCCTACTTTTCATAAAGCGGATGATCTTCAAATTCTACAAATGATCTTATCATGCCATATTTTCATGTTTAATCTTTAGGGTTTCTTAAGGGTCCCAATTTTCAAAAAATGGGGGTATGTTGGCCTCAACAAATGGTGACTCATGGAGGAAACATATCAATATATTAGAATCTAGAGAGTATAATTTAGATAAATAATTAGGTCATCCACTCCACTTGATTAATATCATCATCTAGATCAGATTATGGTTAAAACAATCCTTGCACTTGTAGAATTAGGGCCAAATACCAAGATATCCATATTGTGTGTGTGCTTTAGTTCCACTTACTATTTTACATGGGGTTCAAGAAACAACTTCTACGTTTCTTATCCTTGATCACTAGCACTTGACTTGGAGCATGTTAAGATATCCATTAGGAACCATGTTTTTAGCTTAGGGAAGGCTTGGGCATTGCTCTACTACTATCCAGGCATCCATAGCCCTGATATATTTGCCTTTGGCTCCACTCAAGGCCTTGATCCACTACCAACCAGGTGTCCATATCCCCAGTGGATATTACTAGAATCACCTATGCTTGAAATCTTTTGATTTTGCTTTGTATCCTTTTTTTGTATTTTCTTTAGACTTTTATGCTTTCAACAAGGTTGGGAACTAGGGTAGCCAAGTTTTAGGATTTGGTCAAATGTTTGATCTTTGGAAAATCACCTATGGCTAAAACCATTATCCTAGGCAAGGATGTTAATTAAGTGCTAGTATGGGTACACCAAGATAGCTTGAGCTCTCACCCTACAAGTGTAAGTTTTCTTAAAACCAGTTTGAGGTTAAGATGATGGTCAGGTTCTTATGAAATAGTTGGATTCTTCTATTGGTATTTACTAGTTTCTCCATATTAAAAAATTAGGTTAATATTTCTTAACCATATTCAATCATTTATATGAGTTTCACACCAACATTTCTAAATTTTAGGATTATTTCAGCAAACTTCAGAATTTTGAGCTCAAGATTGTCCAAGAGGCCTTATTGTAAAACAAGGGACCAAGTGATAAGAAAGAAACACACAACAAAAAGTAAGAAAGAAAGAAAGGAAAGGAAAGGAAATAAATATACACATACTTATATACAAACAAGGGACAGGAAGGAAAGAGAACTAGAAAGAAACTAACTAGCCTACCTCCACTAAATCTACCATCTTATAGTTTACTTCATGAAGACCTCTGGTGGAGTAGCAACAAAGTAGTGCTTGAGATACTACCCACTTGTGGGTAATGTAGACTCTTCCCCTTAAAGGTATCTCAATTTTAATGTGTTGTTCCCGAGTGTCTTTTCTATTTAATAAGGACCAATACATAAAGGTGTGAATTTACCATATTTACCTTTTAGTTTAAATGCTTTGTCCTAAAGAAAAACTAAGTCCCCCTGTCTGAACACCTTAATATTTGATCTTTTATCAAAACATTTCTTCACTATGGTCAAATGTCTGCTAAAATTAGAAAAGGCTTTCTCCATTACATCTTCCATCTGAATGATGTCCAACAATCTAGAATTGGCAAGTTCTTGGCTTTCTTCCATGTGTTCCTGCATAATTCTGTATGTGAGTAGCTTGAGAGTGATAGGAAAGATAGGTTCTTATCCATACACTAATATTAATGGTGAGGCTCTTAAATCTTACTTTATTCTTATCTTATCAGCCCATAGTGCAAACTTAAGGAGCTTATGCCAAGTCCTACACTTATCTACAGTAGATTTTTTTATTCCTTTCATTAGGTTTTTTTTATAGACTCAGAGACTTCATTTCCTTAGGGATATTGATTGGATGAAAACTTGAGATTAATTCCATTATCATAATCCAATTTATTCATCTATATATATATATATAAATGAAGACCCATTGTCACACACTAGAGAGACTAGAGTTTCAAACCTAGTACAGATATTTTCCTCCAAGAAGATCACTTCTTCAATCCTATATTATTTGGTGATTGCAGCTTCAGTCTACCTTATACAATAGTCTATGGTAGTCAGGACATATTTGTGACCTTCATATTTATTAGATTTGATTACCCCAATAAATTCTAACCCCTATTGAGTAAAGGGTTTATCAACCATGATAGGTTATAGAGGCATTGTTGCCTTTGGCTCCTTGGTACTCAAGATCTAACATGAGTGGCATTCCCTCACATGCTTATGGGCATCCTTAAAAATAGTTGGCCAATAATAGTTGGCTCTAATAATTTTATGGGTTGTGGTCCTCCTAGATGGATGTCCACTACCTAGCTTTTCATGAAAGGTGTTCATGATGTGGGTGGCTTCTTCTTGTGAGACACATCTCAAGTAAACTCCTTCAATATTTATTCTATAAAAGACCCCATATTTGATCAGGTAATGGACTAACTTCAACCTTAGGACCCTCTTTAGCTCCCTAGATAACCATGTAGGACAAGTACCATTAATTAGTAAATATATGATTGAATCATACCACTCACTAGCTTGAAAGTTTTGTTGATCCACTTGCATAATACTTAGCCTAGGGTTAGCATTAGCAATCATCTGGATCAAACCTTGGCATTTTACTATTTTTGTTGTTTTCATCTCCAAGTAATACACCTAAAAAAATGACATCCACTTACCTCTATGTTCTCCAGCTCATTATGACTTAATATAAGTTTAGTGGTAGGGTTAGGTAAGATAGCATGCACCTTATTTCTAAAGATATAATGCCTAAATTTCTTAATTGCCTTAACTAATGCATATGTCTACTTATCAATCAATGAATAATTTAACTCAGAATTTTTAAAATTAGTGCTCATAAAAGCTATTGGGTGATCACACCCATTAATCTTTTGAGATAACAGTGTAGCCATAGTGTGGTTAGATGCAAAGTAATAGAGGTAAAAGTCCCTTGAGAAGTCAAAACTTATGAGGATTGGAGCCTAGCTAATGGCCTCCTTGGTATCATTGAATGCCTTTCTAGATTCTTCATTCCATGTGACTTTTAAATCCTTATTTATCATGTCATTTAGTGGCTTGACAATCTTTGCAAAGCCAAAAATAATCTTTCTTATAAAATTTATCTTGCCAAAGAATGACTTTAGCTCTTTTGTACAATTTGGAGGTTCTCTTCTAGATATGGCCTCCACTCTTTTAGGATCTATAGAGATCCCATATTTGTTTATAACATGACCCAATAATTTTCCCTCTATAACATAAAAGATACTCTTCTTAGGTTTTAAGGAGATTACATACCTCCTGCATCTCTGAAAGACTTGTTGTAAGTACATGAAGTGATCTTCCCTATTTTTAAAAAAAATTGTTAGATCATCCATATATATAATAATACACTTACCTATCAAGCCCTATAAGGCATGGTCCATATCCCTTTGGAAAGTAGCTTCTGCATTGATTAGCTCTAAGGGCATCCTCTTGTAAGCAAAGGGCCCCCACTTTATTGTGAATGTTGTTTTCATCTTGTCTTCTCTATCAACCAATACCTAGTTGTAACCTAAAAATCCATCAAGAAAAGACATCATAGCTAAACCTAAAATAACTTGAATCACTTGGTCTAGAGAGGGAAGAGGATAGTTGTCCTTTTTTTATGTTTTTTTAAGTTTTTAAAGTCTATACAAAGTCTAATCTCACTATTCTTCTTCCTGACTAGCACCAAGTTAGCCACCCAGGTGAATGCCTGATGGGGAAGATTATCCTAGCATCTAGTTGCCTTTTAACCTCCTTGAATATCATTGGTTCTAAGATAGGGTTTATAGGCCTCTATTTCTACCTAAATGGTTTATAACTCTCTTTTAAGGAGATGGTGTAGGTAATGACTCTTAGATCAAAGATCTTTAAGTCATTATAGGACTAGGCTATGACATCCCTGTATTCGGTGAGGCGTTATTTGGCCTTCTTGTTCTCAATGTCTGTAGAGGCTTTTCCAGAATTTAATAGCTAGGGTTGATCTTGGGAACCAAGATCAATAGCATTATAATATTTCCCTCTTACCTTGGGAATCTAAGAAACTTTAGTTAGTTTATCCTGATCCAAAAGTCTCTCTAAAGCAATCATCCCCTTGGGGATCTTATTGTCATTTAGCTAAATAACTTTACCATCAAACCTTTCCTCTTTAGATGCATTTTCATTAGTCTCATCAATAATATAGGCATAAAATGCCCCAAAACTAGTCATGAAATCCAATATATGTTGATCGTTAAAAACTTGAAAATGGTTGACATTATCAGGCACTGAAGGACAAGGGATCAGCTCAATGCTAAAATTGGGGGAATCTTGGTTGTGCATGAGGTTGGCCATAGTAGATGCCAACTCATCAGTAGCTTAGTTTTTCTCTTTTGGGATTGAGGTAATGCCAAAAGCATCAAAGGACTCAATCAAATCCCAAACCTTGAAATTATACCTCTTAAGATATGAGAGTTTGCATTGGTATTTATTTCTTACTTAGTTGACCACTAGTTTTGAGTCCCCATAAACTAATAGTTCTTTGACCTTATTATTTATAGAAAATTGTAAACCTAGGATAAAGGCTTCATACTCAAAAATATTTTTAGTGCAAGGGAATTGGAGACTATAAGAATAATGGGTTTTTCAAACAATAGGATCAATAAAGACAACACCAACACTTGATCTAGCATTACACCTAGCATCATCAAAATGTAATATTCACAATCCAGGAATAACATAAACACTTTTAGGATCATATACCTTATTAGTCTCTAGGGTGAAAACCCCTAATTGTAAGTTAATTATATTTCCCCTCTCATTTTTACCATTGTATTCCATTATCACATGTTTCATCCTTAGCTCTCTCTCTCTCGTAACCCTGATTTGATTGGGGACTCCCTTCTAAATTAGCCACAAATGTGAGCAATATTTAGAAATGCAACCATTCTAAGTCTTGGTCTATTTCCTACTAAATAATATTCCATAAACATCAAGTATATCAACAACTTGAATATCAATGAATTATTGCCCCTAGGCTCAGAAGCTAACTACATGTGAACATTTAGAAGTTCCCTAATAAATTTAACTCTAGATTTGTCTAATTGAGTTACAACTCTATCAAACATAATAAGTGTTAAGCCAAGTTTTTTAAATATACCTTCAGGTATGATGTTGGTAGATGCACCTGAGTTTAATAAGTAATTATGGCAATTCTTACTAAACATCCTAACAGTGAGCAAGAAAGGAGGGGATTCAGCTTTAGCTTTATGCACATTCACGTTGGCATGGTCAACCTTGGGTGGCTTATTGGACTTCTTTGACAATGACTCTAGAAAAAGGTCCCTTTGATCTATAATCTGTGTTAGTTTATGCAATGTAATATTACCCTTTATTTTCTTCATATCTTTAAAAATGTTATAACTAGTTTTACTACAAGAACTAAGAATCTAAACATTGGGTTTAGAAATACTCCCTTTAGGTGGCTCAGGATTGTTACTTGAAGAAGTGTTTGGAGGAGTTCCAAAGTTGTTTAGAGGCATTGAGGTAGGCAAGGGCTGCCTTTGCTTTCTATTTCTCAAGGGATAGGTCTTCTTCAAGAACTATTGAAAGGCTTGGATCTCCTTAGGGATCTCATCAGATTCATTCTCTTCTTGAAAATGGAAATCAAAAGTATCTACCATGAAGGATTGATCAGATGACTTGGATCTAGAATCACCTACACTACTTTCCTTTTTAATAACCATTCAAATGTATCCAACTCCTCTTGGAAAGCTTCAAAATCTTTGCAAAACTCAATACAATCAATTTCACCTACGTGGCTATGTAGTGGACTCTATGATAATCAGGTAATGCAATATCAGTAAGGTTAATGTCCATGGTCTTATTTTTATAATATGGCTCATTATTCTTATTATTATGAAAACTATCATTTTGAAACCTATTATTTGGCCTATTATACCTATGAAATGAGAAGTTTCTACCTAAGTTTTCAATAGTATTTCCAACTTGTTTTTGTAACTAAAGGAAATTAGTGCTCAACTTTTGGACCATTTTTAAGATAGATTCATTCTCATTTTTAGGAGTTTTATAATTATGTACCTAGTTATTATTAGCACTAGCAGTTGGTACCAAAGCTCTTTGATCATTTGTATTAAAGCCATTAGTAGAATTATTTAAGAATCCTAAGTTCTGATTGGGAGTAGCATGACTCAATGGTAATTGGTTTAAGTTTGGAATTTGGTTTAATGCTAGGATATTTTAGTTGTTATTGGGGAATGAGTTCATTATAGGCATATGTAGGTTGATGTTTGGCACAAAGTATGTCATTTATCCCTGGGGCTGCATCTAATCAGTAATGGTTACTACTTCAGAATAAGCCCTTGCTAATGAGGTTATAGTTGGAATGGATCTCTTCAGAAATATAGAGGTTACTACATCTTTGTAGATTTATAAATCTAAGACATCATTAAGCTTATAGATTTCTATGGTCCTACTATACATTTTCTAAAATTTAGCATTAAAGGACCTAATAGGCTCACTTACACCCCTTCTAATGGTGGTGAATTGATGGTAAATAACACAATGACTGACAATCTTACCAAATTGATCTATAAAAACATCAGTAAAACCATCCCAACTAGTGATGTAATTATCAAACAAGTTCAAGAACCATTCATAAGCAGCATCCTTAAAGCTAAATTGGAGTAACCTATAAGCCACATCTTTATGCACAACATTTATCAACCTTAAGGTAGCTTTAAAAGACTTAACATTCTCTTTAGTAGTTATAATACTGATTAGACTAAATGTAGGCAAATATTTCTTAGGGTTATGTGGGAGATCATGTACCACACCTAGCACATTGATTGAAAATTCTCCCAACCAAGCCATACCTTGATGAATATTGAAGGCAAAGTTAGCTTAAAAAGGTGAAGCTGGTAAAGATTTGGATCTCTTACATCTACCTTTGTCACGTCTAGTTTTTTTTTAAACCTCAAGCTCCAGTAAAGGCTCCCTAGTCTCTGATTTTGATCTTGTTCTAATCTTAGGCAATTATAGATTGAAAGTTGAAGATCCTATTTGAAATATGATGTATTAGGCTAATCTTTATAAGGAAAAATAATTGAACCTGTACATTAAGCTCATTTTACAAATATTTTCTAAAGAATAGTAAAGGATGTTGATCTTTGCCCAAAATAGTTCAAAGATGTATCTAATTATGCTAATATGATCTATCTTTATAATTTTAAGCTCAAATGAACTCATATCAATGAAATATATGTCAATCTTTGATCAAAATAGGCCATCCTAACCTCAAATACTATGATTTTCAAATTTTAAGTTAAATTTACCAAAACCAAGCATCAAACCTCAAAGGACTTTGATCTTTGTCTAAGAATACACAAAGATATACCATAAAAATAAATATCAATGATATTTATACTTATAAGCAAAGGATTTACTACAAAACACAAAGATACACTAATCTTAGATCAAACAAACTGAGATCAACAAAGATTCAAAGAATTCACAAAGACATTTAGCCCTCCTTCTAGCACCAGTAGAAAACACCTTGTTGATGCCTCTAAGTGTACCACAGGGTTTTGAACACGATAACACTTCTCATTTTATAATTCAAGGAATTCAATGCATGAGTACTATGTTGTGGCAACTTGATGTTACCTATAGTGAAATAGCAGTAGAGATAGGTATTGGTGTTCCAAAAATTTATAATAAGTGATGGTTGGGAGTCATCATGGTCCATTCTTTGTGAATTATAGAGAATCTATGTTAATAATTAGTTAATTATGACCTAGACTTAAGTTACAGGCTAATCTAAGTGGATATTTATAAT
The DNA here is from genome assembly GCA_037957365.1 of Torreya grandis. Taxonomy (NCBI): domain Eukaryota; kingdom Viridiplantae; phylum Streptophyta; class Pinopsida; order Cupressales; family Taxaceae; genus Torreya; species Torreya grandis. The sequence continues at coordinate 1,866,514 of JARHVA010001675.1, forward strand.
GGAGCTTAAACTAAAGTGATATGGCATACAAAAGAAGTAAAGAGAAGGGTAAGATATAAAAGAGAGTGAGTGATTACCAATTTTAGTCTTAAATATCATGACAAAGCATCAATTACAATTGAGTATTCATTTGAACCAATATATAATGCAAAATAGAATAAACTCATATTTCACTATATACCAGGCAAACTTCAAAGGATAATGTAAAGAGTCACAAGTAAGAACCAGGTCTACTTTTAAATATTTACTTCTATAGTCAAATAGAATTTGCACATTTGAATACAGAGCAAAATAAAATGAAGCAAAACTTAAGATCCTCCAACTAATATATCATATGCACAAATTAGAAACCCTGTGATTAGAAAATACAAACCAGGATTCAAAGAAACCATTTGAATTCAAGACATAAAACTAGAAATTAAGAGAAAATCTATATTAAAAATTGACATATCAAATGTGGACAATCTTTGCAGAACTCCTTGATTATATTAATTGCTTCAAAAATACAAAATTTGTGTAAAAATTCTCTCCCTTTACAAGATGGTGATACATGCCTTTTATAGAAAGATAAGGCAATGCATCAATCAGTTACAATATACAGGTATACAAAATATAAAGATAATTATCCTTATAAGTCCTAAAATACACTTTTTCTTCACAACTAGACTAACCTAGGGGCAATATGCTAATAGAATAGCATATGCCCTATAAAAGAATATTCTTATCCCAAATATTATAATGCCTTTAACAAAAGGAATATTAGCTACTAGGTGGGCCCATTGTCAAAGGGTCCCCTTGTTGATCTTGTATAAATTCCCTTGCCTTTTGGTGTTTGTCCTTAATGAGCTCCATGTCCACTACTATATTCATTAGGCAAACTTCTTCCTAATTAGCCAGGTCATCCAAGTCTCTGTCATCTTAGGCTATAGCTTCCTTTATGCTCCTTGCCTTTGCAATTTTTTCTTTGGCTACGAAAATCATGTCTAAAATTCTCCTATTTTCCCTACCAAATTGGCCCATTCTCTTGCTCCTAATTGATTGCATGACCAAAGTGACCCTATGTTTGAATTCAGCATCATCAATGATTCCAATTGTAGTGGTCTTTGTAGGATTTACCAACATTGTTCCTAGTAGCTTCTCAATTATAATGATCAATCCTTTATCATCTACTAAAAGCATATTTAAATTTCTTGTCCAAGTACTAAGACCTTAGACCTTGTCTACTATTATCCCTAGTATGTTATTTAAATGAGCCAAGCTTATTCCTAATCATAATGTCAATGATATCCCTAACTTGGGTCTCTACCTTTTGCCACTTTGTTATTAACTCCTTGGCTATTTCACCCTATTAGTTTAGGGCATCCTAACTTAGCTTTAATGAATTTAAAAAATTGAACATATCAAATAATGAGGCCTCAAACATATCCATCATGGTTTTAGAGATAATAAAATGGCCTAGGTTTCTAGGTTCTCCTTTTCTCTTTCCAAGTATTGGATTCTCTGCTTCATCCCTTAGACTCTAGCCTTTACTTAAGTTGATTGAGCCTTAATTAATCTCTCAACATCCTCCTCATGGATATTAATCTTTCAAATTTGTTGACCTCCCACTTGGGTTAAACCCACAAAGGGATCCACCTTTTGGAAAGTGAATTCCTCAGCTCTCACCATAGCTTTCCTAGTGGTGACTCTTTTCAATCCAATTATTTCTGGATTAAACTACATGGTGATGGATGACATTGTGAATATTAGAGGCTTTGGGACCTCTACATTTGTGCTACTTGATGCTCTTAGAGAATCCATTTACTTATTCTTTGGTCTTGGAGTGACCACAATTCTTCTTTCTTCCTATTCTTTTACCATAGCCCTAATCAATGGCTTAAGTCATCATGTACTTCAATATTGGCAACCTCTATGAGTTTCCATGAGTGAGAGAGAGAAGGAATCTTTTAAAATTTCCCATAAATAGACTAATCAGGGATGATTGGTCCATGAATGGGGAATTCATCACTAAATAGGTTAATATTACTAGTTGGGTGTGTTAGAATCAACCTTGGTCTTTTGGGCCCAACATGGATCAGTACTATTTCTACTAACCTCTTTTCCTTAGGGGATATTGGAACTATGCCAAGAGCAAGCTCTTTCCCTTTCTCTTCCTTAAGCTCCCTTATTTGGACTTTGGCCTCTTCAAACTATTCTTCTTCCATGTCAATGGCATATGCCTCTAAATTTTCATTGAGGTCACCCTCAAGTGTTTCATCCAACTCCAAGGAAATCACATTTATGTGTTCAACTGGGAAAGGTGGCCTTTGGGGTTGTATTAAATATGAGGGCCCTTCCCCAAATCTTTCTTCCAATTTCTCCTTACCATGGCCTTATTCATCCTGCCCTTGAGGTTATCATTGTTCTACCTAGGGTGTTTTTGGGCTATCCCAGATTGTTTAGGTAGTAAGTGATACTAGAGACGATGCATCTACCATGCTTCTCTAGATGGCTTGCCATCTTTTGTCAATTTATGTTCAAGTTTGATGTTGTGCCCTTTGATCTTAGATAACACCTCTTCATAATTCTTGGCCTTAATGTATATGGTGTTGTGAACACCAAGTTAATGCATGTATTCAATCTTGGGTAGCTTCTTCTCTTTTAAATGATTACTTATTATGTTTTTGGGGTACCACATTTTGTGTTCATCAAGTTAAAACCCAAATGAGTCCCTGTGCTTGGACATGGTATCAACTTGTTTCCAATATTGAAGTAAATTCCTCAAAATAATTAGAGGGAAGGGGTGGATAATACCCTTCCTCTTCTCTTTAAAAATTCCATCAATGCCATGGATGAGTTGGGAGGTAATTTCTTGCTTAACTAGCTTACTAGGAACATACACTGGCAATCTGTAAGGTTGGGACATGATCCCCTCAATTCTAATGACTATTCAATCTAGGCAGAACCAAATATCTCCCATGATCTTGACATACTTCTTGATAAGGGGATGGATCCTAGGCATGGGAACACCTATGATGGCTTCCACTATGGCTAGGTAGACACAGTCACAAATAAACTACATATGGTTCCTATACTTAAAGATGTGTAATTTGGGGTAATGGTGGGAAATGGTAGTTCAACCTTTAGGAAACCAATTCTTTATGCTAGGGAAGTTGATAGAGGCAAAAAAGGCATCCAACAAATGTGACATCATATATAATTATTTGGCAATTTTCCTTTTGATGGCAAAGAACTACTTAGCCAAGAAGACACTAATCAAATCTCCAAATAGAGGGGTAAGCTTCTCTTCCACCATGTAATACACATAGGAAAACCATATTTTGTTTACATAGGTGGTTAAGGAGTCTCTTATTGCTCAATTTAATAGAGTCATTATTACTCTAATGCCTTCCATGAATTAGACTATTGGGACCGTTGAAGTCCCTGAAGATATGGGATCCTTGGTGTAACTAGGGTCTAAGGATGCTACCCAAGTTATGTTTAGAGGTCCATTATTTGATTTTAGACAATTCTATGTGGGGTATTTGGATCTTATGGTATTTTCAAAAAGTTATAGGATAAATGTAAGCTACCCTCTTATAATTTCCTTCTCTGATGATCTAGTCATTATCTACCCTACAATCAACAAAGATAGGAGTAAGGATGTCTATACAATGTAGTACCTCAGGCTTTGTAGTGGTGTAGTGAAGGTTGGTTATCTGAATATTAACAAAGTCATAATGTCTATGGCTCACTATGGTAATTCTCTATTCCTTTTTAGTGATTGGCTTCAATTCCTCTAACATAAAGAAGAGTTCAGACCAATTCTTAATGCCTGGGTAATTCAGGGCCATAATGTCTAATCTGGTGTCCTTGAAGATTCGTCCCTCATTATATATCGATAGGTAAAGTTTGGTATCCTCCTTCAATTGCTATTTATGAGCTGTCATGGTCTCTATTTATATAAATTATTCACACTAGATTGCAAATTGGTCTCTGTGGTAGCTCTTTAGCACTCAAAATATAATCAATCTTTCTTTGGATTGAATTGTAACCAATTGACTTTGCTTGGTCACTTTTATACAAGGTTTAGGGTTTTATAACTTTGATGGTAGGATATATCTAGACTCTAGCTCATACATGCTTTGGATTTGATTTAGACCTTTACCTTTATACCTTCATGTTTTTGAGCCCACAAGATCTCTTGTTTTTTCCTCTTATGCTTGTGTGGTGCCTATGTGGCAATGTTCTAGACCTTTCATGACCTCTTTCATAAATGCCTTTTGAGCACTATTCATTGGCATTTAAAAATTCCCCTTTTTATTTCACTCTTTTGGATTGAAATCCTATATTATCATGAAACATTGATTATGATCTAAACACTTGCCTTTTTATTATCTCTTTGATTTTATTGGCCTATGGTTATGCCACTTGGCACTTCCACGGGTCCTCTGAGTTCATTTGAAAATTCATCTGGGCTTTCACATTGTTAGATCATGGAGTGCGATAAAGCATGAATCATTGGATCATCTATTATTTTTTCTTTGAATGAGCTTTTGCCACATGTTGAGCTCATGGGCTCTTAGATCTTCTTTGAAAATTCTTTAGGGCTTTCATGTGTTAGATCATCCTCCAGTGATGAAGCATGAGTCATCGATCTATAAAGATGCCCAAGCTTTAAGTTAGCAAATTGTTAAAATGGGACCTAGGCTTAAATTCCTTAGGCTAAGTTTTATTACATGTTTATTAAGCATGAAACAAACCTTAGTCTAAGGGATTTACATCTAAGTTTTTTGAGTTATATATAAAGGGGACCATGGATAAATGTTTTAATCCAATGTTTATGTTGTGTTTAATAAACACAATGTATGCATTGGTCTAAAATATTTTTGCCAATGCCTTATAAAATATGCTCAAAAGGATCAACATCATATAATGGTCTAAAATTAAATATAGTCTTATTGCATTGATAAATACATTAAAACCTTTGGTTAGAATCATTTGGTCTAAATTATTCATTATAAAGACTCTTTTTCAAAATAAGACTTGGTATAAGTCTACAGTTTAAGGTTCATTGTGCAAAAATTCACTAGGGACCTTAAAGTGTAGACTTAGACTAGGTTCATTTTTGCATATATTTAGACATAATATCATCTCCATATTTCTAGATTGAAATTTTCTCATGTTTGAGTATCTTTCGAGGGATTCCATTAGTCCATATGGTAATACATGAGCCTCTTAGAAATATTTTTGGAGTGTATTTTGATCCTAAGCTAGATAATTCATTAGCTTAAATTTTAGGGTCTTACAGATATCAAATATGTCTTTACAGACATCAAATGATAGTTGCACAAATGTTAATTTTAAGCTAGTAAAGCTTTTAATTTAATGGGATTAAATTTGATAGTCATGTGTACATCCAATATGTCCTCACAGATGTCAAATGATAACCATGTGATCATCAAATTTAATCTCATTAAACTCTTAAAACCCAATGTGAGAATGCCCCTTGGCACCTCCATGGGGCTTCTCAAGATCTTGGACTTAATTTGCTCCACTAGATCGAGATTTACGAGTAAGCGAGAGTCATAAGATTATGATCTGAGAACTTGTTCATGATTGGTTACTTCATTAGGTGAGACCCATTTGTCTTTGATCATTAAATGTAAGGGTGTCACATGTCAATCCTATGAACCATCCATAATCCTTTGACATTTAAACTATGCTTCACTCTATTTGAACAGGTCTTCATGATGAAATGAGAACCATTGATTGTAATCCAAGAGCTTGAACATGATTAGTCCAAGGGGATATGTGTATTATTATGGCAGGCTTTCCTCACACCATTAGATTGAAAGTCCAAAAGAAGGTGTGAGCCATTAGATCATCTGAGTTACATGTCCTTTAAGTCTATGCTTGAGCCTTGCTCACTCTATCAGATCAAATACCATGATAAAATAAAGGTTGTTAGATCCTACAAGATACAAGGAAGTTAAGTTAGGACCATGGTGATATAAAAGACTTAGGCTAAGGTGTTAAGACTAAGGTCTTGATTGTATTAATAAATATGTTGAGGCCTTAGGATTGAAACCTTAGTCTAAGTTATAAATCAAGGGATCGAGCTAACATAAAAGTGGACTCAGGGAACTAAAAATTAGGCTAAGGTGTTAAGAATATGGTCTCACTCAAATTAATAAATACAATAGGGCCTTAGGATTAAAATGTTAGGCTAAGGTATATTTCAAAGGGACCAAGTTAGGAAATTTTAAAAGGACCCTACAAAATGAATATTAGGCCTAGCTAGAAACTTAAAAAGGGGAAAACAATAAAGGGGACCAAGAATTATAGACTAAGCTCTAGTTTTGTTAAAAAACATGACTAAGCTTAAAACATGAACTTTATACTTAGTTCTAGAATGGATTTTAAAGGGTTCTTGCCAACTTAGTTCCCACCAATATTCAAATTTGAACTGAGGGTTTTGTTAGGGGTTTGGAACATGAATTTCTTAGGAACAAACACCATGGAACCTACAACAAAAAAAACCATAAAGACTATTTATTAGCACCGTTAGCCAAAATTGAATCAAAACATAACTAAGTAAGCTTACTTTTGATAAAGGGAATGATCTTCAAATTCTACAAATAATCTTATTATGCCATATTTTCATGTTTAGTCTTCAAGATTTCATAAGTGTCCCAATTTCCAAAAAATGGGGGTATGTTGGCCTCAAAATTTGGTAGGTCATTAGAGATCAAAATATGTTCATTTCATAAGTGTTTTTTTGGGTGCTCAACATCTAGGGCAATAGGTGCTTGTCCATCCTTAGGGGTTGGTGTTCCTTATGAAGTGGGTACGTCATTAAAGTCTCATGTTTGTAATCAAATTATATGACATGTAGCCCATGTTTTTATAGGATTAAGAGTGAGTTTTATCCCCTAAGAGGGTTTCCCACATATATCTTGTGTTATGTGTGTGATCTTGCTTATCTTTCTTGTTCATTGTTATAAATGATGTGTATGCTTCATGAATGCTAGTGTTATTTGGTTGAGGGTTTGAAAGGATTAAAATTGGAGTTTGAATTATCTTGCATCACTAATTCACTCCCCTCTCATTGATTGTACCTCTAACACCAAACCCACTTTTGAAAGAAGATCTGGAAAAGGAATGGAAATTCCAAAAACTAGTTAAGAAATCATAATGTTAAATTTAGTAACTTCTCATGTAGCAAGAAAACAAAAGGTGATTTCAATGTTAGTTTCAAGGGAAACCAATAGTATGAAAGAAAAGGACCACTTGGTGGATGTTTCATTTGTGTGGGTGATAATTATGCTAGGTAATTTACTTAAGGAAAGGTAGAAGGTAAAGTTAAGGGTATTATGTAGTAAGGGACCTTTTAGCAGAGAATCCATGTGGCTATTGACAATCATCAGGCTGATTTTCAAGTCTTTATTGAGGTTACAAATAATATTTTTTGTCATCCCATTGCCATTTTGATTGACACTGGAGCTATAAAATGTTTTATTTCTCCTTGAATACTAAATAATTTGTCTATAAAATTTAGTATAATGGCAAATGCATGGTAAGTGCAATATGGGAATGAGGACAAGGTCAAAGTTCATAGGTACTTAATAGAAGTTGGGATTGAATTACTTGAATTCACATTGATAGTGGATCCTTATGCAACACCACTAAGATCATATGATGTGATCCTAGGGGTAAATTGGCTTACTGAGCACAAGAAACAAGAATGTCAGGATGATTTTGGGAATTAAACTCATATTCAAGGTGAAAAGGGGGAGTTAAAACTTACGCAAATTTTTGAAATTCAGCTTAAGAAGGCTCATAGGTAAGTATATTAGGAATTTATCATTAAAATAAATGAGATGGAAGAATCTAAGGAATCTTCCATTGAGGATTATCCTTTCCTTAACAACATTCAAGATGTGTTTCCAGAGGAATTGTCAGGGTTACCACATAAATGGGAGTTTGATTTCTTGGTAGAGATCATACCAGGTTTAGAACTATAGTCTAAGGCACCTTATAAGATGATGACTATAAAATTAGTTGAGTTAAAATCTAAACTATAGGATTTATTATCTAAGGGGTTGATTCAATTGTGTGTGTCACCATCAGGTGCACCAATTGTTTTTATTAAGAATAAGGATGGTACCCTTCTCATGTGTATTGATTACAAGATGTTAAACAAAGAAACAATCAAGAATAGGTATTTTTTACCTTGAATTTATGATATTTTTAATCAAATGCATGGGGCAAAAATTTTCTCTAAGATACATCTTTGAGTGGGGTGTCACTAGTTAAGAATTTGAGAAGAAGATATTCCCAAAATAATGGTCAGAACTCAGTATGGACATTGTAAATTTATAGTACTTCCTTTTGGGTTAACAAATACTCCAGTAGCATTTATTAATCTCATTAATAGTGTGTTTAGGGATTATCTATACCATTGTGTGTTAGTTTTTTAGATGATATCATCATTTATTTTGAGAATGAGGAAGAACATACATTTGGAGTTAGTTTTGTATCATTTGCAAAATCACAATCTATATGGTACATTGTCTATGTGTGCATTATTCAAGAAGAAATTATAATACATGGGGCACATTATCTTTGTAGATAGAATTTCAGTTGATCTAGTGAAGATAAGAGCCATAATGGCATGGTCAGTACTTAAAAATTTGAATGAAGTGAGAAGTTTTATGGGATTGCTAGCGTATTCCAGGAAATTTGTTCCAAATTTCTAAAAAATAGCTAACCCAATTACCTCTCTTCAATGGAAGAATCAAAGTTTTTTTCTAGTTGAACAAGTGTTAAAAAGTCTTTCAAGAGTTAAAAAGGAGGTTTACTTTGACACCTGTGCTAAGAGAACTTGATCATAATGGTCAATTCTTAGTGATTATAGATGCATCTAGGGATGGACCTGGAGGAGTTATTATGAAAGATGGTTTAGTTTTAACATATGAGTCTAGGAAGCTAAATCCATATGAGGTAAATTACACCCCACATGATCTTAAACTTATTGTAATAGTGCACATCTTGCAAGTTTGGAGGCATTATCTATTAGGAAAGTCATTTGATCTCAAGACTGACAACTTGAGGCTCAAATATGTCTTCACCCAACTGAACCTGAATGCTCATTAGAGATGATGGATAAATTAATTACTAGACTATTATTTTGATATTAGCTACATCAAGGGTAAGGAAAATAGAGTTTTTAATGTGCTTAGTTGTAGAAGGTACATAGAAGCTTTAGATACTATCTGAACTACTTTACATGATTAAGTAATTAAATTCTCCCTTAGAGATGAATTCTTTGAGAAAATTAAGAAATATTTGTTAGAGGATGCTCAAAATCCTAAGTTGAAAGGACTCAAATTGGATAATGATGGTCTTTTGAGGTATAATGACAGAATGTATGTACCTAGTAGAGAGAATTTTAGGACTATAATTTTAAAATAAATGTACAATGCCCCTTATTTAGGTTATCCTTGAGTAATTAAGCTCATGGATAAGATAATACCTCTCTATTTATAGAAGGGAATTAAAAAGGATGCATTAGATTTTCTATCTTGATGTTTAGAGTGTCAATGTGTTAAGGCTAAACATATGCATCTAACAGGATTGTTATATCCTCATGATATACTAGAATGGTAGTGGTAGGTAATTAGTATGGACTTTGTAAAAGGTTTGTCATTATCATAGAATCATCATGAAATTATCTTGATATTAGTTGAAAAACTAACTAAGGAAGCTCACTTCATACTAAGTAATTTGACGGATTATGCACTTATGCTTGCGAAGAGATTTGTGAAACATGTGTATCAGTTATATGAGTTTTCATAGAAGATCATTTTTTATTAATATCCAATAATGACATCTAGGTTTTGGTTGACTCTAAATGTAAATTTGGTTATATAGTTGAATTTTAGTACTGCCTATCATCTGGAAATAGATGGACAAATAGAGAGGGTAAGCCAAGTTCTATAAGATATTCTTTGAATGTATTACATGGATTAACAATACAAGTGGGATGAGTATCTTCCACTGGTAGAGTTTGGTTATAAAAACTCTTATCAATCAGCATTAAAGATGACTCCATTTGATTTTTTATATGGAAGGATGTGTTGAACACCAATCAATTGGGACAAGCTTGAAGATAGGGTAGTCTTTGGTCCTAAAATGTTTGTGTAAATATAAGAGCAAGTCAAATCAATAAGCTAAAGGTTAGCTGAGACTAATGATAGACAGAACATTTATGTTGATTTGAAAAGGATAGCAAGATTGTTTTTCATTGGTGATAAAATATTTTTGTATTTTAAGCCTCAGAAAAGTTCAATTAAGTTTTATAAAACAACAAAGTTATCACCAATATATGTGGGACCCTTTGAGGTCTTACAATGATAAATCATGTAGTGTATAGGTTTGTTTTGCCACTAGCTCTAGCCCTCTTAAATAATGTTTTTCATGTGTCTTATCTTAAAAATTATGTAGTTGATCCTTCTCATGTATTGGATTGGAATGCTTTATAGTATCTAGATCTCAGGGTGGTCACAGTAGAACAAGTTAGAATAATTGACACTCACAAACTTATTTTGCATAATAAGGAGGTGTCATAGTGCAAGGTCCAGTGAGAGAAATATTATGATGATAGTGACACTTGGGAGGAATATGATGAGTTATAAATGTTGTTTTAACATTTACTTTCTTAGATTTTACTGATGTTATTTAATTTTATACTATATAATGTTTAATTTCATAACTATGTTATTGAAATAAGTGTCATCAAGATGATGACCAGTTTTGGGGGGGAGGATGTTATTTCTTGATTTCCTCACTAAACTTGATTTACTTATTAAACTAATAATAATGTGGTTAATTTACTATTGTAGAAAATTATTTTCATTTATGTTGATGTATGGACAGACATATAATGATTATTGCATGACTCATCGCTTATTGGTTAGTTATACATAAGTATTGTATGTATATT